>JAPMOQ010039477.1:470128-493999 GCA_026543055.1 Argiope trifasciata
AACTTTGGAACTTTCCCTTTTTTTCAGATTTTTGATGCTATTTGTTTTTTCCTCTCAATTTCATCATCATAGGAATGAACTCAGATCCTGGATGATGAATTATATTTTTATATGAAGTCGAAATCTAAGAAAATATTGCTTATTCAGTACAATGGATTTTGTTATTTATGAGAACGTGAATTCCTTTTTTATCAGATAAATTTTTTAACCAATGGTCAAATTTTAATAAATATAATTTTAGTTATTAGATTTATCTAAAAATCTTTACATTTCATATAATTATGATTTCTTCTTAATCTTCTGTTTCATCTTTCATTTCTTCGATATTTTGAAAACATTTTAATAGTATTTATGATGGCATAAATGAAATAATAATGTTGATATTTTTAAAATTACTTTTAACTCGAATTATCCTTATATTGATCTCTGGGGCCCAATTATAAACTCTTGATCAAATTTTATTCTATTTTCAAAGATACGCTTCTCTTCTTTTCAAGATTATCTATCGAAAGTTTAATCAATATTTTAATATAGAGAATATAATTTAATGGTATGATTTCATATTTCAGCAAAAGTAATAAACTTTTACTAGAAAAATAAGTATTTGGCTGCTCGAATATTAACAATAATATTTTTTCCAATTTAAAAATAAGAATTTATAATGAAGAAATAATTGTATTTGGATTAATTTAATACAAAATTTATAATGCTCATACTATTTAAAACACACAATAAAGAAATATTTATACAGAATTAATATCTTTCAAAATACACTTAAGTATATATTTCATATTTTATTTCACTAATTAAAATAACTTTTTTCTTCTAATTATTAACATGAAATTCTTTTAAATTGCAACTAAAGTAATTTAAATATATCATAGAAGATAAAATATTATTTTTCAAATATATTTTCTTTTGTAAACTAATAGATCGATTTTTGATTTTGGTTTTATCAACCATGAATAATGTTTACTTAAAAGTGGACTGTAACAGAATTTATCGTCTTTATTTTAAAAATCAACAAGCACCAGCAATCTTTTTGCAAGTCATTTGATTCAATAAGTATATTAATACTTTTACTTCTATTACATCGTTTATGTATAACTTGATGTTCAAAGCTCCCTGAATAAAGTATTTTTAATCTTCAGATTGGCATATATATTAAAGTCGTGTTATTTTAATATATTTATAACAATTTTGTTTATTCTGTGCGTGAAAAATATCAATGGAATCAAATCCCATGACATAACTCTTTCAAGAAATAAATGAAAAGTAATATTTTCTAACTGTACGTGCTCTTTCGCGGTATTGTAACTTCACTTTCTCAATAATAAGCAGAATCTTTCTTCCTTATATTACAACAATGGCAGAAAATATTACAATAAACTATTTGACAAAACAATAAAAAGGGTTTTAAAATCTTTTTTAAGGTTCTCATAACCATCCATTAAAGTATATATGTGAACCAAATTTGGTAGCTGTAAGTTAAATGGTTTGTCCTGTAATAATACATTGATTCTTCTTTTTTATCTGCAGAAATTAGCTATTTTATTTTCAACAATGTGTATTTTATTATAAATTATAATTGTTTTTAATTCATCTAATCATTTTTTCCAATGTTTTATAATAACAATGTATCCAATATAGGAAAAGACAATTTCAAATTAATTCATGAAACTAATGGTTGTGTGGGTAATTTTTAACTTCAATTGGATGATCGTTGTTTTTTCGGGTGATTTTGAAACTTTTATTCATTTAAAAACTTAGTATTTTTCACGAATTATAGAAAAAAGGAATTTGAAAATCCCAAAGGATGTCCTATTCAATTGATGGACTAATTATAGATTTCCTTTGGCATTAAAAACACAGTTTTAGACCAACATTTGTCTATTTGTCAGTCTATCATTTTGTCTTTAAATATGATACTCAAAAATATTGGTAACTAGAAAGATGTAGCTTCGACTTTACACTAAAATTTTTCGAAATCAGTTTTTCCTACTGTAACATTCAATAATTCAAAAATACAACGAATTGCATGGATAAAATTTCGTTTTTGTTTTATTACCAGATGATAAATTTGAATCCTGTATCAAGTTTTTGACAAAATCTGCTTTTGCTTGTCGGCATGTATATTCGTGTGTTTTGAAAACATAAACACAAAATCACAGTGTACAAATTTAATTTTACAATCTTCATACTACGGTATTTTGTGACAGTCCCATCCACCTTTTTTACCAACCCGATATTATCGCCAAAAGGTAGCTTTTGCTCATTTTTGAAAATCGCTAATCCTTTGTCGCATTTTCAGAGGAATTGCGCAATTTCGCGAGCGTTGATAGGTCGATGGGATAACAACAAAGAACCCAAAATTATTAATGGGAGTTTGAAACAAAATTGTGGGCAAATTTGTCAAAAAACTATCCTTTTATCTTTCTGCTTATATCTAAACAAACAAAAAAAAATCTATCCGACCAAAAAAAAATTTTTAAAGGAAGAAATTTCGTGAGGGATCTGAAATAATCAACGAATATAAGTTTAAACGTCCGCATAAACTTCTTCATTCCGCAATGGAACAGAACATAGATTGCACTTTTCTATGTTATATATAAAAAATATCAAGAGCAAATAATTTGAATTGATTTTTTCCCAGAATTATTGATTCCCAGATTTTATTTTTTTAATTCCAACTATTAGTTCACACTCACCCTATATATATTTATTTGTATTTCTTGTTTAAATTTCCAATCGTTAATAAAATACTTTTGATTCATCCACTCAAGCTCAAATACATTTTTAAACTTGTAGTAGAGGACGCTTGATGTTAATATAGTTCATTTTTTAAATATTAATTCATTAATTAAATTTAATCGATTTTTAATACTTTAAAAAAAGTTTTAGCAGTTTTTAATGAAAATGGAAATCGACAAGCAGATGCTCAATCGGTAAAATGAAAGGATTTCAATATTTTTTCCTTGAAGGTGAAGAATGCAAATTAAATTTTTGCTAAAATCAATCATTTTTTGATATTTAATGATTTTTCATAATTATTTAATAAAAAGTAACTAAAATAAAAAAAATCTCTTTGTTAACAAGCAGGAATTGAATTTTTTATAAAGTGTATTGCTTGTTTGATTTATTGCTAAAAAATTATAAAAAGACGTGTAAATACTTTAAATGAGTGACACAGAGTAATCATCATTCAAAACATACTTTCGCATTGACGCCAATTTAACGAGTGTCGACAGCGGAATTCGATTTCAATCTTTATCTTTCTTAATAATTTCTATTAATAGGCTATCTAACATTCATCAGAATTTTCACAAAAAAAAAAACCAGAATATTGAAATTAGTTAAATCCCTTTCATGTTTTACATTGAAATACTCTTTAGGTTAGTTATATTAGTTATACTTTTATATATTATTATCCTTTTTAGTTAGTTATTGCTATACTTCAAAGTATAGAATTTTTTTAGGCTGTTTTTAATATTAAAAAGAAATGTTTTCCAGAATTTTTTGAAGAATTCGAACTAGAATTACCTCAAATCAAATGATGCAGAAAATTATTCCTAAAATTATGAAACAAAATATAATCTCAGAATGTTGACCATTCGAATTGATTCCTTTGTAAAAAAAAATTAGAACGAAATAGAAATAACAAACTTTAGACTTTTTGAAACATTTTTTTTAATGTTAATATTTCTTTTTAATGCCATTCTTTTTAGTCTTTTTAATAATTTCATACTTATACAACTGTAGAAATTCATAAACTAAAATCACAATCATTACATATTTTTTAAATATAGGTACCGGCAATTTCTTTTTTTATTTTTCGACCTCCATTTGTTTTATTTAAAATATCAATATTCTACTTTCATATACGCTGACAAAACAGTGATTTAAGAAAAGAAATTTGCTGTTATTTTCTAACTTTCAACAAATCATATAATTCTGTAAAACTTTTTTTTCTGAAATTGATCAGTAAATTTCACCTTTGAAATAGAATAAAACTTAGTAAAAAAACTATTAACTGATTCGATTATTTGATAATCCAATTCTCAAAATTTTAAAATAATTCATTCTTATTATTAACAAATGATTGATAAAAATCAAAGATTTGGTTCAACAAAAAATTAATATAAAATGAAGAAAAATCGATTTATAAAAATTAAACAAACTAAGTAAAATAAAGGTGTTTAGAAATCCATGACATAGAATTCTATCAAATGAATTTTAAACTGACAAGAAATTAATTTTTTCTTTATAATAAGATATATGTGTGCGTGTGTGTTTCAGGTGTTAATTGCTTTAGAAACGCAGCAATCATGGGTTAGTTTGTTTTAGTTTTAGTTTAGTTACATTAACGTCCCGTTTTAAAGCAACACGAGAGCTATTTGGGGACGGACCTCGTAATTTTGAACCACGGCCGGATGACGGCAGCAATCATGGGAGAAACATGATTGTTTCCGCAGAAATTTCTGTCAAAATAAATAATTTTTTTTAAATGTGTCTTTTTATCGGGGATCGTGGAATAAGACTTCTTCTTTTAACTAAAACCTCAGTTTAAGAACATCATTGACATAAAGAGGTTCTTTATTATTTTTCACGATCATACATTGTTTCAAAGGATTTCATTCTTTAATTTCTAATCACGAATCCTAAATCTTATTACTTCTTTTTCATCAAATTATGTTTACAAGACGAATATAATTATCAGAAATCTTCTTCAATTATAAAGTTTTTGAGACTTTATACATTTATTATTTTTTATTTGTAAACAAAAAAAAACCCAGATGGAATGATCTTCCTGAAATTTTCTCATATATTCTCCAATAAATATCTTAATCTTCCCTCTTCGTACAAAAGTATGAAACTTAGGTAATACCACAAATTCCATTCATAGCAGTGGCGAATAACAATTTCAAAATGTAGATCTTTATAGTGAATCTAGCGTTTTTATGAATTTATCAAACAACTATAAATTGGACATGGTTTTAGCAACTAATTGAAACGAAAATATGGCACAAAATAATAATTGTAACCCACCAATCGCAAACGAAATTTTATTAATTTAAATTATTGCATTCAGGAGTTATCAGGCATCAATCATTGCCAAGTGCAAAAAAAATAGCCAGAAAAAAATTATTATAATCTGAGAAGGTATAATCCATAAATGATGAATTTTAAGTATGTACACACATAATTTATTATTTAAACACTTTACTGCATACATTAAACACATTTTTCTCAAAACTTTCTAATTTTTTGTTCAAATTAAATAATTTATGTTAATAATGAATTTTGTCTTTATACTATTTTCTAGAAAATGAACAGAAAGAATTTAGATGAAGTAAATATTACTTTAATTTGCAGCCTATTATTTGAATAATAACGTCATAAATTTACAAAAAAAAATCCTTCATAAATTTTTCTTATCTTGTTCTAAAATTTTTAATTATTATTATAACTATACGTATGTTGTTTATTCTCTAAGGAAAACTGTGTAATTTATTTTGGTATAAGTTTTGTTCGGGTGTGAATAATAATTTTTGGTGTAGCCAATTTAAAGTGCTTTTAAGAATTTGCTTAAATTTATGCTATTAACTACCAATTTTCAAGAAAGTGTTAATGTTTTTTTTTCAATTATTGACATTCTGTTGCTTACCTTTAATAGTCTTAAGCCTAGAAATATGGTTAAAGTAAGTCTACATCATGTTTTCTAAAAAGAGTGCTCCGAATGTGATCGGATATCTCAAAACTATTTTATTCCTTTTATGAAAATATAATTTTCTTAATATACAGTTAAATGTTTTAGATTTCAGTATCTTCATATCTGTATATACGTCAAAATGTTATTATTTAACTACCTTTAAAAATTATCGCATAACAGTTAAATTTAACTTCGTGGTCTTCGAGAATATGATTCTTCATTAAGCAAATATTAAACTTATGACCAACATTATCAACAGTTCTTGCTTTATCGTTTCCGGTTGTGTGCGTAATAGGCGGTGTTGATAAGTTGAGGCAGGTTTATCTGTTTTTTCTGTACGTGAATTTTGTGACTAATAAGACTGTTCCATAAGTAAATAAGATGTATATCTGAAATTTTTCACTTCTATTGAAATAGTTTAAAGTTATATCACATTACCGCTTTTATTTGATGCAACTGTTTACTTAATTCGTATTTATTTGACCTATGTGGTGAGATGAAGAATTAATGATTTCATGGATAAGTTATGTATTTGACTCTTAACAGCATTCTGAAAAGTTATAATCTTAAAATAAAAAAAATTGTTTCCATTGATCTATATTTCAAAAAAAAACAAAATACATTTTATTAACACATTTTTATTAAGACGCTTTCTTGTCTATTTGCTAGTTAATTCATTTGGTGCAAATTTTGAAATCAATTTGTTTCTCGATGTGCAAGAGATTTGAAACTTTAAACGTGTCTTTGAATTGGATGGAAATAATATAATATTAATTTACTTTCTTGTCTACTCTGTACAAATTTTGTCTTCTGATGTAATTCACCATGAAGTTCATTTAAAATCAATTCAAAGCAACCAATTTGTGATCGTGATTTAAATTTTACAATAACTAATTTTAAAGAAATCTGTATAAGGCTAGGATAAATTATTTTATATTTTAATATGTTTTAAAAAAAGGGTATATAAATTTTTTTAATATTTAAGTAGTTATTTATATATAGTTATTGGAAAGTAATACAAAGTGTATTTTTTCTAATTTTTCAAGTTTCAGATGCCTAAAATGGCAAAAGAATTTTTTTGTTGGAAACTTCGTTGAAAATTCGATATAACTTATCAAATTGTAAAACTAATTGTCCGAAATTCAAAGATTTAACCAAATTTAGATAACTTTGAAATGTTTGAAGTTAAAACTTGAATTTTTTCAATTAACTAGCATATTTGAATTTTCTGACATCCAAAATGGAGGGTATAATTTTAAACGTCTTTTCTTAATATCTTAACACATTTTTCATTATTTTATTTTAATTATTCAACTGTTCTCGAATAGCCGAAATTGGCATATTTTAAAAATTCGTGACTCAATCGAACAGTATTTGTTGATAATATCTTAAAATAAAGGAAAGAAACATGAAATCACTCTAATTTAATTTTCAAGTATGTATACTCTGATTAAATGAGGGTTTTCAATTCATTAATTTTGTCCCTTTATTTTATAATGGCATAGAAATGCATTAAAAATTATTAAATAATACTGATACAAACGTATTATTATTAGATTCTTATCTTTTAAAATTTCACTTAATAAAAGTTAAGAATCAAAATTAGTAATTTTTAAAAAGTGATAACCATATAAAATTAATTTAAGGATGGGAATCAATATTAATGGTGCTGTAAAATGGTCATGAATAATAAACAAAACAAAAAAATACAAAACAAAACAAAAAAATTTGATTGCTGATTGATTTGATTGCAAAAAAACGCTGATTTTTTTTATCAGCGTTTTTTTTTTTTAACATGTAATTTCTTCCGAAAATGCTAACTTTTTCCGACTGTATAATTTCATTTCTGTTTCAATTTTATTAAAACTTCAATTTGATTTATGATTCATACTTTTATCACTTATTACAAAGGATTAAAATAAAATGTATTTAAAATATTATTTAAAATTTACATAGTAATTTGATAGAAGTATACACGATGTAGGTGGGACAGCATTCTCAGTATTTTATAAATGTAACTTTCGTGCTTTAACTATCACAACAACATAGATCAGTTATCCTGTTTTTGCTATCTAGTTCCCACTTTCTAAATGACACAACAATAATGCAGTTGAAAACTAATTAACAGCGGATAGAATCATAGTAAAAAAAAGGGTTGTTCAAACATTTTTTAATATAATAATTTTGATAAATAAGTAAGCAAATCTAATAAAAGATAAACTATATTTTGAATACATTTATTGGGCAATTAAATTTCAAAATAAGCAAATGGGCATCATCTCCTCAATCTTTCTCACATATTATCGAGTAAATCTGTTACCCCAGAGAAGGCACATGACAATGCGTACAACAGAAAACGAAATATTAAGTTTAAACACAAATTTAGCATTTTTACTCAATTTATAGTATGATTCTTGGCTGATTGTTCATACATTAATACCTATCATGCGGTTAATAGTATCTTAAAATCAAATTTGCGTTTTAGTCACATTTTCATCAGTCTAATGAAACAAAAATTTATACTCAAAATTTCACTTATAGAATAAAATCCCAAAAGAAATTTGATTTATTTAAGTCACAACGTTTTTGAATTATTGCGTTTGCATGTTTCTAAAAGTACAGACCGACAGGCATCAGTCCATTGTTCGAATCAGGTCAAAGTTTTATATATATCTAGATTATAGATACTGCTTCTGGTTATCAAAAGTATGTGCCTAACTCGCATCGTTTTGAAGTTATCATTTTAAACTTTATTCGAATAATCTTAAAAGAAATTTCAATCAAATTTCATCCATTTAGATCAAAGCGTTTAAAAATTTCTTTGCCACACGCAGACACACGGACAGACATTTTTCTAAAATTTGTTTTTCTAACTCAGGAAGAACTAACAGTGAGACCTAAGAAAAACTTGGAGATTTCACAAAATCCAGAGTTCGAATTTTTTCAGAACTATATATTATCTATAATACGTATAAGAGAAAGTAAAAAGTTTTACTGAAAAAAGTTTAAATAAAGTTAGTTTAAGTGCAATCATTTTAATGAAGAAGTGATCAAGTCTTGTAAAAAGTACACTACATTCTGAATACATTTACTTTGAAATTTAATATCAAAATAAAAATATATAATGCAAATATAACGGATTCCAAGAGAAATTATTTTTATTGAAATATATTTAATCATAAAATATAATGTATTTTATAAACACAAGTTAAAAATTATTTAATTGACAAACACAATTTTAGTTTTATAATTTTTAAGTTTTATATTTAGAGATCACAAAAAGCTGAGTTTCTAACGAATTTAAATTGCAAATGCTCCAATTATCTCATTATATATGTGAATTCAGTAAACCATTTTTAGAAAAAGCACAAAATATAATCTTTAAATAAAAATTGGATAGTGGTGAGACAATTCCAATCCTTTTATATTAACTCAAAACTGTCAAAAAATAAATTTTATCTCATTCCTAAAGCATACAATTTTTTTCATTATCAGCATCCGCCGTTCAAGATTCGAAAGAAAAGCACGAGTTGATGAAGTGCTTTCCTGAATAACTTCAGACAAAATGAGATAAGCACTCACACCTATCTTATTTCGAAGGCCTTTTACTCATATTCCTGATTCAAGCGACCATTTTTAGTGCTGATAAACCAGAGCCATTTACCAAAATGGGAGACAATAACTTTGTTTCTTGTAGTTTAAAAATAGGAATTGCTGTTGTAAATGTTCCGAATACGTTTTTTCATTCTTCTCTGTGATAATATGTATGCAGATTATTAGTTTAGGTATTTGAATAAGAACTATAAGAATACAGGTAAAGTTCACCAAGTGAAGTGATGTGAGAATTTTAAAGTTTATCTGAATGTGTGATTAAGTTCACATATGATAACAAGGGTGTGATAATTTGATTGCAAAATTGAATTTATAAGTTATTTCCTGTGTATCAAAGGGCGATTTAAAAAATAATCGTTTTAGCTTCCATATCTTAACTTTTTAATAAATATTCGACATTATTTTTTGTTTTAATTTTGTATTTACAAAAACCACATTTATTCCAGACAAACTAAATAACAATAATTTGTGCAATAATTGCCAATATTTTTAAATAAATATTGAAAAAAACTTTTTAAAGTATCCTTAATTTGTTTCTCATTCTTTTGATGGACGAATTGGAATATTTTTTGTTTAATAATTATTTGTTCTTTATGATGCAAAATCAATCAATAATACATTTGAAGAGAAATTTATCTACATGTATAACACATATGTATTCAAATAATTAAATACGTCTAGAAAGTAGTATGCATATTTTCCCTTCTTTTGATATAATAATGATTACAAATTCACATGTTGTTTCTGTGGCGTCATAGACAAACCCGCTGACAAAGTCAACGATTTTAAGAGGGAAAGCGTCTCTTTCAACTCGCTAACTAGGGTCAAGAGTACGCCTTAGCTATCCCAGTGACATATTCGTTTTCACGACTGCTTTTGGCGGGGGATGGGGGGAAGATTCACATACTTCACAGATGGACAGCCTTGCCCGCTGGTGGACTCGAACTCGGGTTGCCCAGATCACTGCGAAGACGCGGTACTCCAAAAATGACATAATATATGTAAACTATGATATGCGTCATACATGATGAAGAATGGTCCAATGGCTACATAGGGGCAGGACAGTTGCATCGAGAATTATCAAATTTAAAACTTAATTATTTCTTAGGAAGTAAATGAATATTAAAAAGATTTTTCAAAAATTTAATATTTTCTTCAAAGAATTTGTAAGGCATTATAACAGAAGAATCCCTTTTTTATATTGTTTTAAAATTACGAAACATAATTTTCAAATATATACATTTTATTTTATTTCGTATTTTTTAAAAAATTTATTTTAATGGATTTTTAAATATATTTTAAGTATAGTCAACACCAACGTTTTTAATTATTTTAATTACAGAATTCATACTCATATACGGTGCTAAGATATTAAATACATTTTTTAAATTCACTTTAGTGCAATTAAGTATTAGTTTCAAAATAAATAATAGAGCGATCACGTCTAAGACGTTAGTATATTGCGGTGTTTCGTACTGGAGGTTCGTATCTTTTTAACGTCTTTTTTGCATAAGTAGAAAAACAATTTTATGTTAATACTTTGAAAACAGAATCGGAACAAAAATAAAGAGTGATATATTTTTAAAAATTGTATAGTGTAAATGCCTAGTCGTGGATTTTACATATGCATATTAGTTATAAAAGAAAAATAAATGGTAATCTGGTTTTTTTCCTCATTAATAAGATTTAAAACAATATTATGAAAATTGCCAAAGAGATACTCTTTTTTTTTCCAATGTTTTATTTTTCAACATTTTCATTTCAATAATTATTATTACAATTATCTTATTAAAATAGGCAAATATAATTCCGACCTAATGAAAAATTTAGTTTTAGTGTCTACGTGACTTATAATATTTATTATTAGTTTTTAAGTTTTTCTTCTTTTCAACTTTCGATGCTCCTCTGTATTTGTAGATAAAATTATCGCAAGGTACATTAGAGTTTTACTGTTCTTATCTCGTCCAAGGTGCTGCAGAACTCAGTTGATCCTGCTTAAGAAATGAAAAAACTTTTTAACTAAAAAGATTCTTCCTTCCTTATTTAAACAGAATTTTTTTTCAACCATTCATTAGTAAAATTTCATTTTAAAAATGTACGAAAAAACATGTTTAGAGTTTCGAAAATGTGCCCCTGATTCATTTATTTATTTATATTTAAATAAAAAATTTAATTTTTTGATTAGTTTCCCTCTTCCATAATATTTTAATTCTGTAAATAATTGCGGTTTGTTAGAACTAGAAATTACAAGATGGAAGCCTTTTTAATAAAGAAAACAATGCTAGTCAATAACCAATTATTCAGTTTCAATTAATTGTTTACTTTTTCAATTATCAAAATATGATTAAAATAATAAAAGCAAAAATAGATTTAAAAAATTCTAATGGTTCTTTTGTGTTCTCCAAGAAGATTTGAGAAATCGTAATAAAGATATTTTGAATAAACTTAAAGAAAAAATACAAGTTATTTTTGATAATTCCTTCCAACTATTTTTATCCCTTTTAATGGAAGTTTCAAATAATATTTCATAAATAAAAATATCATAATTCTATAAAATATATTTTTCGAATAATATTTTATCGAATTTTATTTTTGATCAAATATGAACATAAAGAAAATGAGACGAGATATTAATATCTCACTAGGATTATACATTACAAAAATAAATTTAAGTTCGCGAAAAACATAAAATAAAATTTATTTATTTATTTATAAAATTTATGATATTTTTACTCAGGGTGCATTTTGCATTTTTCTTAATAGCATTTTTAATGTTATAGGCTTGAAATAACGAGGAAATAATTATTACAATTCTTTTAAACAGTCTTTAATAAAATTATTGATTTACATAATTGTAATCATTTTGCTTTCTCGGTCAGAAATTAAAAATGCTGGTATCTATTTCAGAGCACTTTTTTATAGTGCAGTTAAACTGATAATTTTCCATTTGTATAAATTTTACAAGTTCTCTTATAAATACTCTGAAAATTTTGATGTTCTTAATTTCTTTCAATGCTTTTAAATTTAAAATTCTAGAACGTAAACAATTTATGCATTCATCATTGACTACTGTATTATTCTGAAAATTAAATGTCTTCATCATATAAATATTTTATATTTTCTTCTATGATAGTATTATTCTGTGAATTAAATGTCTAAAATATATTTAAAAAATATGTATTCTTTATGAATGTATTATTCTATGGCTTGAATGCCTAAAACATATAAATAATTTATACACTCTTCTGTTTGATAATTATATTATTCAGTGCAATGTAAGTAATTTTTTGTGTTTATTTTCGTGGTTTTTTTTTTTTTTGTATTTATGCGACAAGTATATGTCATGTGCATTGTAATTGATTTCCTTGAATTTTTAAATAAATAAACAGATTCAACATTTTTCAATCATTTGAAACTTCGTTGACTTCTAAAGAATAATATTGTTGCTGATAATGGTTGTTTTTCGATCATAGTGGTCAATTTCCCAATATTAAAAAATGCTTAATCTATCTTTGCTTGATTTCTGTGAGATAATATCATTTAAAAGCATTTAATGCATTATTAATGAGTGCCAGTATTATTAGTATTAGTTTTAGTGAGTGCATTAAATGGCAAAATAATGATTAATTAGAGAATTTATTATAATTAATAAAGCAAATTCATATTTAAGGGTGTAGTAAAGAAATAAAGTAAAAAAAATGTCTGAAAACCTGAATTTTTCCTAGTATATTTTGATTTATTTACCATAAAAAAAGAGCATAAGATATTTCAATAATTTTTATTCTTTCTAGTTTATCTTGGAATTTATAGTCTTACTCTTTAGTTGATTAGATTATTTTGAAATTAGTATGAATAATTTCTTTTTGTTAGCCTTTAAGAAAATTGTTTTTAACAGGAAATAAGAAATGACAATTTCTTACTGAATTGTACTTAGAATCGATGACTGCTTGTTTCAAAAATACAATTTCTCCTTTCTTGAAAATGATTTTTTTAAAGTAAATAATCATTTTACAAAAAAAAAAAAAAAAAAAAAAAAAAAACTTGATTAATGAGTTAGGTTTTTTTTTATATTGCTATGCTTCTCAATAAATTTTATTTTTATAAACGGAAATTTTTCCATTCTCTCAAGTGTCCTAATGCAATGAAAAATAAATCTGTAGTTCACGCAAAACTGTGCTTCAGTAAACAAAAAAAAAAAAAAACGATTGCCATATGAGGAATTAAAATTATGACTCAACATAATCAGGTTCAATCAATTCGTCTGATTCTGCCTAAAGAAACTGATTTTATATATATATATATAAAAACTGTTAAAAAAACTGATTTTTTTTTTATTCTGATCTATTTGTGCAATAAACATTAATTATGACACAATTACCTTTTATCGCTGTCTTAAAGATGATTTATGAAATTCGAAGAGATAAAGATGATACAGATGATATTTTGCATCACAATTGAACATTCATATGTTACAGACTCTATTATATCTCTCCTTGTTTTTTGTAAAATAGTAACTTTTAGCTCTCAATTCGTTAAGTTTGCGATATTACACAAACAACAATAGCTGCAATTTTTTAACTGCTTATCAAGCGTAATTGTCGTTACTTATGGCTATTTACATCTCCTTGGAAGATCTGTCAACTATTTAAGCCAAGTCAGCGTCCCTTGTTTCTTCAGTAGCCCTAACTAAGACCAAGAGTACGACATGACACAAATGTACTTCGTGCATTACATTCGCTTGCACAAGCTCTTTTTACAGGGGATACATTCACACATAGATAGAACACAGAAGAAGAACAACCATGCAAAGTTTTTGACTGAATTTATAGTATCGCCTATATTCTTAGAGATAATATGAAGCGTTAGTGAATTAAACATTTAAATTAGAATATTTAATGTTTTATTTATAAGATTTTAGAAACTTTCTGCTGACTTTCTTACGCAACAATTGCTTTTTAAGGTCTTTTCAGAAATAAGTAAAAAACTGCAAGAATATTTGACACGAAAATAAAATTTTTCATTTTTTTTTAATAATATTAGATTTATATTCTTTCTGAACAAGTTTAAACATTTTTATCTTAAAATTGTTGTATAATTGTACTGATTTTATTTGACTTAGATGAGTTTGACACAAAATAATAAAAGTTGAAGTTTCTTCATTAATTTGTGTAATTTAATTAACGCCTACCCACTAATTTCCATCTCCAAATTATCAACAAGCTGCAAGGATTCCTGATATTTGTGAAAATACATTGTTCCTATTTTATTTGTATTATTGAAATTTATTATAATCAAACATCATAATGAGATTTAGCTTTTATTCATTTTTAATGACTTTATTCTCAAAAACGAAATGTATTCTTTGTAAGTTTAATCGTAACTAAATTCTTCTCAGTAATGATTCCAAACTTTAAATATTCTGACTGCCATTTTAATATCCAGTGATAATTGGATTAATAAGCAAGGAGTACAGATTTATTATTTTTAATTCTATGATTCAAAAAATTTCCTGATTCATTCAATCTTTAGTCAACATAATATTCAAACGTCGTCTACGATTCGAATTACAAAAGAAGGCATTCTAAAGAGATTGAATCAAAATATGGAATGATTTTCAACACTTAAATGCATCCGTATTTCTCTTCTCAATGATGTGAAGTAGATAATATTTAATACCTTTATTTCACTCAAAAAGTTTTATGATGTATTATGCATTTCAACATAAAGTCGGGTAAAAAATATTTTCTAAACATGCTTTGTTGTATCATGTGATATATTGTAAGATTATTATAATGTATTATTTTTGTATGCAATATGTAAATAATTCAAAAATTTTGCAAAAATTTCTGAAAAAGTCGAAGAAGACGTGGCTCTCGATAACGTGTGTGTCAAAACTATAAAATATTTCTTTAATTATTCTTTCAATCTTTTTCAACTTTTGAAAAAATGTATCATAAGGCTCAAAGATATTTTTAAGCTCAAAATTAAAAACTTGACATTCTTAATAATATCAGGGTAAAAAAATTAATTCCCTTTAAAATGCTTTATAATTTCTAATCATTTAAAAACTAAAAAATAATTTAGAACTTAAATAATATTTTTAATCTGGGAAGCATGGAAATCACTTAAAATCGAATCCAATCGAAAAATTTCATCAAAAAGATATGGAATTGATTTTTATAATTATTTGTAGTATTTCTTTATATGTTTGTATTCTAAAAGGTAGTTTTTGGATCCTCAAATGTCATAGGACACTAATTTCATCGGTCTCAAACAAAGAGAAGTACGATCTTGCATTTGTTGTTGCCAGTTTATGGTGTCCGTTGCTATTTGTAACGTTAATAGTAACATAAAGATTATGTATTGATAATTAATGGACCTTAAACTATTTGGAAATTAGGATTAGGGTTTATGAAAACAGCAGAAGCGAAAACACTTCTAGACCATTCAGATGAATTGAATAAGATTCAATATTCATCTTTTTGTTCGAAAATTTTTTCCATATTTTTTCATTAGTAATTTTAGTTGAAAAACTCACAGTAAATAGAAAAATGAATGCTCTGAAGTATTCTTTTAAATAAATGTCTTTAAAACGATTAGGTCATGTTACAGTATTATCCTGAACCCATTTTTGATTGTAAAACTGTGCCCTTATGACAGTTAAATTCAAACTCTGCTTTTGTCGGTGTGTTTCTTGTGCAAACAGTCACCTTCTACTTGTACTTTCGACTTGATAAAGCGGAAAAGAATGTGTAATCTTTCAGTTGCCATGCGAACACCTTATCAGGTAAAATTAGCTCTCGAAAACGGTGTTTCACACTTGCCTTAGCATCCTGCAATAAGGCGCGCATTTATCACTAACGGTTCTTTTAATTCTGCGACAGAAACCGAAAACACATAAGGAATAAGTCTGGTAAGTAGACCCCCGATCACTTTTCAATATTCTATGTTAAAATAATTTCATTTAATTTGCAATGTCTAGCATATATTCCTGGATGTAGAGAATAAAATAATGTTCATGTTTTATTTGAATAGAATTAGAAATTTTGAAAATCAGTTTCAGAATATAATTTTATTTGTTTAATAATAGAACTATTAGAAGGGGAATTTCCAATGACCTTAAATTATCAAAAATGTTGGAAACTTAAATACAGAGTATTTACTATTTTTAAGATAAAATTAAAGTAGCTAATAGATGAAATTTTTTAAACTGAAGGATATGCCTTAAATTTTCAATCATATTCCTAAACTATTAGAATTAATATTTATTTTGTCAAAATTCGTTTTTCAGCTGCAGCCATAAGAAAAATTGTTATAAACAATGGTTAAATAACGTTAAACAGCTAAAGAAATTGAACAGTTGATTTAAATAAATTTATAATAATCACGGTCAGTTAAATAATATTAAAATCAATTCTATTTTTAAATAATCTATTATTAAAACAAAAATATCACTTTCATTTGCGTTATATTTCAAATATGTAAACAGAAAATAAAGGTAACATTTTCATTTTTAATCGTCATCGTTCTGTCCTAATGTCACGTCACTAAATTGAAATTGAATTGAATTGAAAAATGAATACATCAACTAAATAGTCATAATAAGTATTGAAAAAGAATTTAAAAATATTTTTAAAAGATTAACAAAAGTTATTTGTAAGTTTTCAGCCCTATAATGATCTTGAATTTGTTGGCCACCAGAGGGCTTGATGCCTTTTCAATCTTGAAAATGAAACTGGGTGGGGTACTAACGGTAAACAATGAAAAAAAAAACTAAAAATAGATTGCATTTTTATTACTTTTTCTTGCATTTCTTTTGTTGAAGAAAGAAATAAAATAATTTATTGCAATTTCTCAAGTAAATAATTTTGAACAAAAAATATGATATTCGTTAAATAAAATTCATATAAAATATAAGCACACCTCCCCATCTTAGTGGTTTAAATTGTTGTTATCGGATAACAACAATTTATTTCTAATGAACTAACGATATTTCTAATGAACATTTGTATAAGATTTCAATTTCACTGAGTTTAAAATCATTCATCGTTCCAAAAATGTAGTACAATTCCTGTTTTTATAAAGGCTTTGATTAAATCAGAAAATTAAATTTTTATGCGGATTAAATTTCATGAAAATATGAGTGAAAATCATTTTTGATTTTGAAAATTTAACACCTCCTGTACAATTTCAGTCCTTCATTTTTATTTTTAGAAACACTTCTAAGTAATTAAATTTATTCAAACATTTATAGTTCGGAAAAGATTTGAGATTATGCCAATACTTATCATAAAAATCTTAGACTAATGTATAATACTTATACTATACATAATACTTATCGACATATTTATAGAAATAGTTTTTATAACTTTTATTTAACTGCGAATTGTAATCCAAATATTTTTGGGGAAAAGGCAGGCGTGAAATAGTATGTAAATGTGCATGACGACAATTCAATATAAAATTAAAATATGCTAATCACATCTTTGTTTTTAATTTCTGTATATAGAAATATTGAGCAAATTTATATCTTTTTTAGAATTTAAATATGTATACAACTTATATTACAAGAACTGTAGGTGTACGGATATTATTAAATGCATGAACTTTAAGCTGAAAAACTCACAAGAAATTAAAACAAAATTATGAACAAAAATTTTAAAAATTATATAAATTGGAAAGCCTATAAATACTTGTGAATGTTTCACAATTTTTAAAAAAACTTTTTAATTTTATTTCTTTTAAAATCCATTTCTAGTTGTGTTTTGTACACGAAATGTTTTTAATTAATGCATATTAAAAAATTTTATGCAAAAAATGCATGTAAAAAATTAAAAAATATATTGTGTGTGCATGCGTTTTTTGAAACGAAAATCTCAATAGTTTAAAAAAATTCTAAAAATAGTCTAAAAATTCTTTTACTATTCAAAATTTTAGATTTTTTTTATTATTGAAAATATCATGAGATGTTTGAAGATTTTGAATGATTTCATTGATGTATAAAGCAAGTTTAGGCCGCATAATTTTTGAAGTAAATTATTGTTTAACTTCAAGGAGGCTCAACATTCTTTTTGAAAAATTCAAATAAGTGCTTAAAAGATATCATGGCTATTTCTTTTACTGGCTGTATTAACTCATGCATTTTAGAAACTGATTATTACATATACAATTTTTATTAATGATTTTATATGTAAACTAGTTTTTTTTTTTTACCAAAATCGTGAATTTTAAACAAAAAAAACTTTCATATTTCCACCAAGGACATTATAAATATAAATAAAAATATTATACATTAGGAATTTTTTAATAAAATGCCAAATAATAATTATTTCTTCCAAGTAATACATCCTATTTTCGGATATAAATGAGGCTCAAAATTATTTCTGAGTCCTACTACTCAATATACAGATTGTATTTTTCACAGAAATCTTAAGAATTATAGAAATAATGACATCAATATATTGAGGGTAATGAGGGTTCAATAACGACATGTGTTTTTGTTAAAAATTAAAATGTCTTGGCAGTGAAATTAAAGTATTGTCTGTAGTACGATTATTTTGTTGTAAACGTTGGATAAACAACTGTTACAGTTCGCAGAAGTTTGTTTTCGTTCTCTTGTGGAAAATAATACATGTGTCTTAGTTAATCCTGAGAGTATACAACTATGCATAATGTATCATGCTTTTCATTCCACATTCTGATAATTATTTAAAGCAAGAGTAATAAGTGATTCTTGCACCAATTATTATGGAATTTGATTAATCGAAACTTTTTTTATATTCTTTATATATCAAACACTCTAAAATTAAAGTAATATTTCCACAATATAAGATAATTAATAATCTATATACAAATTGGGCAACTTAATTTCCCAATCATATATTTCATTTTTAATTTGAATATATTGTTATAGCACTGCAAATGAATGAACCATTGATGTTTTATTTGTAATTTACAGAGCTACACTGTAAATGAAAGAACCATTGAGGTATTGTACTCTCAAACGCATTACAATTTCTGTGTATTGTGTTGTAGTTAAAATATGAAATCTATAACTTAATAGAATTTGATCAGTTATTCCATGAAATAAATATTTTTCAATGAAATAACTGATTAATCATGACAATTATTTCATGAAATATGTAGGAATCATTTAAATGTACACTTCAACGATAGCACTCTTGTGAATAAAGCGAATTATTTTAAAAATTTACTTTTATTTTATTTATTTTTATTGCATTTCTTGATTTTAATAGAAACAAATAAAATTGTTTTGTTGTTGCTTTTTTTCCTTTTATGAGTTAGAGAAGCGATAATTTGGAATGAGGGCGTTATTATTTCTTTTCATTTTTTTTTTCTTATTTAATCTAAAATGTATGCTAAAATAAATTTGGTGAAGGTATTGTCCTTATGCCAGGTTAAATTCTAAATTTAAAAAAAATAAGGGCGAAATTTTTTAATAAAAGACCTCGGAATAATAATTATTCGATAATTATCGATAACCATCAATAATTATTCCGCTAAAATTTTTATCGATGTATAATAATGTGAATGTGTGAATGATGATGTGTGATGTATAATGTGTGAATGATGATGGGTGATGTATAATATGTGAATGATGATGTGTGATGTATAATGTGTGAATGATGATGTGTGATGTATAATGTGTGAATGATGATGTGTGATGTATAATGTGTGAATGTATAATAACTTCTCATAATGTATAAGGATAAGAGACGGTCGAAAGAAAAACACTCCCGAATTTTTCTGAATGGCAAATTTTGACGCATTTAGACTCAAACAAGTTTCAGGGAAACAAATGTTTCCATTGATTTTCTTTACTAATCGAAATTAGTTGTAATGAATTTTCACTGCTTCTTAACAAAAAAATTATTCTTACTTCCTATTTTATAGTAATTTTTCTATAAACAATATTAGTTCAGCATTCAAATAAACTTGTATCTTGTAAAAATTCTCGCCCAAAACCATTTTTGTAAATGATCCAAACCTTTAAAATATATTGCGTGAAAAAAAAAGAATTCTCCCAATTTTTAGCTCATGCTGGTGTGTTGTGGTGTGGAGAGGGGGGTGCTATCTCAGGTGTCGACCACGTCATCTGACCACCGTTCAAAATTACGTCTCAAGATAGCCCTAGTGTTGCTTTATAACGGATGATAATATAACTAAACTAAACCCAACTTTTAGCAATTATAATGCAATAATTTGTCTTATATATAAACTCTGAGTGTCTTTAAAGAAAGGTATATTATAAATACCAATTTTACAAAGTCGGAGAAGCATTTTGTTTTCAATTAATCATAATATTTTCTGACATTAAAAAAAATTCACAGGAAAATAAGATGCTTTCCTTATGAATATTTAAATACTCAAATTGAATTTAACACATATTTTTTGTGCTTTTCAGAAATAAATTTCAAATTCAGAGATAAAAACCTTTTTAATTGAATTTAATCAACGGTATCACCTTTCTCAGGCATTTAATAAAACAGGTTCCCTGATCCATGAAAAAATAAAATTTAACATCTTTATAAACATGCTCCCATTGATATTGATGAAACTAAATTTGATTTTTAGCAAATTAAATTTGTTTTCAACAAAATAAAACTAAAGCATCTTTATAAACATGATTTGATTAATGTATTAAGAAAGTGAAAAGGACTTTTATCAAAAATATTGAAAATGAAACAGAATCTTATAAAAAAATAAGCTGTTAAGGACAAAATTCACTAAGCAAGTTGTAAGCTTAATCTTATTTATTATATATTTTTAATAAATTTTCATGCAATGTAGTTAATGCTTATTACGATATATTTTGAAGTTTGATTTCCTTATATTATTATTTTGAACGCAGCTTTTAAGACTTTTTTCCACACAATCGTTTTGTTTAAAGATTAATTGATCATATAGATTTAAAAACTTTAATCCTATAATGTCTTCAAAAATATATAGATGTAAAAAAGGATTGGTTGGTTGGTTGTGTGAGTTTTAATGGTGCAAAAGCCATACCTGGCCATACTGCGCCAAACTTATTGTATATTAACAGGACCAAGGGAGAGCAAACGCGAAGGGAGTAAAGATCCCTGGCTACCTCGGGACTGGGACACCCGTACTCACCTAAAGAAGGTGAGCTCCTGAGAGGTGTAAAAAAAGGAAATTATATCCTTTACAAGTACTTGATTTAAACAGAATTGAAAAGTCCAGCTTTATAAAAGTTCCTAACGAATAGGTTCGATCCGGAATTTTTTAAAAGGTTGAAAAGAAACACAAGGCTATTTGCAATTATTTTAAGTAAATTTTCTTATAAAAAAATCTAAATTACAACAATTATAAGCATAAATCTAGAAAAACTTATTTTATATATTATTACTATATTTAGTGATAAGTAATAAGATAGTAATTATTCGGTTATCTACTTTCTTAATTTGTTTTATGTTCCTTTTTTCCATGCTGCCCAGATAACTTAGAATAGAAATTACTTTAATTCATATTTCTATTTCACTATTTAATTCATATTTATATTTCACTATTTAATTAATATTTATAATTCATATATTTATATATGAATTAAATAAACTATTTAATTCATATTTCTGTTTTGCAATTTATTTTATATTCCTGTTTTACAATTTAATTCATATTTCTGTTTAATAATTTAATTCACTGTAGAGATGAATGAAAAATATATTTGTAATTTCAGATTCAAAGTGTATGCAAAAGAAATACAGGATGATTCTACGGTTTCTTTTAATTGCAGGTATGTAAATAAAAAATCGTTTTATCTGGTTTGCTGTAAAAAATCATACTTGACATAAAAGTAGAACTTTATTCTATTTCATTTTTATTCAAAAATTGCTTCTGCCAGTTTTTGGTTTATCATAATTTATAATAAAACCTTGTTAGCTATTAAAAATCAATAAAACTTACATCCAATACGTTAGCAATAAATTTGAATAGGCTGGTCAACATAGTTGTAACTTGATAATGTTATCATAAAATCACACAATCTCATACAGAAGAAATCCGGAACTAATAAAGTACAGAATCCAAAACTTTCAAAAAACAAAGTCAAAGAGCTATCTACTTTTATCAAACAATGAAGAATAGTTATTCGTATTATCTCTTGCACTTTCATTAAGGCTTAATTTTAAACTAAATAGCAGTCCCCAATTCTGAGCAGTTTGGTACCTATAACGATTTCGTATTCATGAATTAGTGTACCTAAAAATGTGTAGTTTATTAATCAAAATCATAAGAAATACATAAATGGTTCAAAAACATATTTATAAAGAAAAAATTAACATTGGAATGAATTTTTAAGGAAATATTAAATGTGAAAAAATAATATTTGCTATAAATTTAATCACAAAATAAATTTAATTTAATAATTCATTGTTTTAGATAATACCTATAAGACAATTTTGGAGATCAGTTGGTTTGCCAAAAAAAAGTTTTATGTTAAAATTTCACTAAATCTCATAGCAAGTTGCATATGAATTATTGCTTACTCGAGGTTCCTTAAATTAGACATTGCTAAACTTCTAATTGTTATACAATTTAAAGCAGTGTGATTTTAGTAGTTTTACCCCTGATCTATTTAATTAGTGCGGGATTCTCTCTCTATTGGCATCAAATTCTATGATACCAAACTGTAATTAAAATATCTTCTAATTTCACTTCCTTATTAATTTGTGGAAACTGTGCAAGTATCTTCCTTCTTTCCACGTCTTTTTATTTTGATCGTTCAGCACTGCATTCTACAGTTTTCAAAAATAGAAGAAAATCAAGCGATTAAATAAATATTTGATAACACTATGAGAAATATTGAATTTCACTCCAACAATGAAAATAAGGTTAAAGCTATTAAAATAAAGTATGTTTTTAAACAAATATTCAGGGACAAAAATTAGCTGCTCAAAAATTGGATTAATATCCTTGTAGAGACAATTTTTAAATTTTAAAATAATGGAAAAAACCTTTTTGTGAATTGTTGTTATGTAAAATTTGTTAAACTTACCCTTTATTCTAACTAATGAAAATCTTAAAAAAGCATATTTTCCATTTTTAAAAGTGTTTTTACATAATATTTGGTAAGCACAAATCAAACAGTGGAAAATGTTAAGCATTAAGAAATACACACATTCTCGCATATGGTTACTGGGGATTAAAATTATTATTCAATTGCCTGCAGTTTTGCTATTATGAATCATTATCTTTTTCATGCATTACGAAGTTAAATAAAAATGGTTGAAAATACGACAGTATAAATTTTTGCATTCTTTTCTTTGAAAACATATTTCAAAATGTATACACCAGACTGTTTTCTAGTTTTACAAATGAGCCCAATCGGACATTGTGAACTTTTCTGCAAAGGAGAATTCATTAGCCTCTTTCCAAGATTTCTATTCTTAAACTTTTTTTTTATCTTTAAAATTTCTCTTTTAAAAAAAATTATTGAAACTTTTACTTTGAACCTTTATTTGAATATTATTGAAATCAAAGAATCATTCAAATGGAAAATTTATTTGCAC
>JAPMOQ010039477.1:494009-530748 GCA_026543055.1 Argiope trifasciata
TCAGTGATTGAAACATTAATTTTACATTTCATTGATTCCGAAAAAATTGTAAAAATATTCTTTTTACAACACAATTTATAATTATTACTTTGACATTTTTAATTTTTAAAGTTTATTTATCGTTAATTGTTAAAACTGTCATTTAGTGATTAATATTCGTATGAGATAATATTCATTTCAGATAGCTATATTTTGCATATAAATCCATGTAGTTGTATTCTATTAAAGAATTTTCTCCGGAGTTTTCTGATTAAAAAATTATGAGTGATCTTTAATTAATGGTTTTATATAGATTCAATATCCAGTTATTTCTATCCAATAGCTTACTGCCGTAACACATTTTCTTATTAAGTCAAATTATGTTTTAAGAAATTTCCTGTCTCATAAATTGCTTTTGCACAATTAATTTAACAAGAGGGCACACACACACATAATAATCACAGGTCGAAACTGGCAAATAAACAGGATATAAGTTTCTGACCAGATCAGAGCTATAAAAAATATAGAAATGTAGGTTTATTTTTTAAAAATATTATAAAGAGAAAAAACCCCAAAAATCTGCAGACATTTTCAAAAAAACCTGTGTTTAAATATTAAAGATCTACTGAATTTTTCTGGACTATTTTTTATTCTTGTTTTAAATTTGTATCACTCATCAATAAATAAATTAATTTAAAAAATTATGATAAATAATGACTCATTTTACAAAATCTAATTAAGTTTTTCAATAAATTTTCTTTTTTTCCCTTAGGTTTCTACCTTATAAGTCCGACATGGAGTGCCATGAGCAGAGACGACTTTGAAAAGTACATCGAACCAATATGTTTGCCAAAACCAAATACTGATGGAAAACCACTACTCATTAATGGACAGGAGAATCCTTTATCACAAACTATGGAAAATTTCATTGCTCTGGCTGAGAAATTTGAAGCTGCTAATACTAATTATGGGTTGCAGAATGAATTGCTTTATTTCCTCCGAAGGTAAAAGTTCCAAAGAATTTATATTAATACATATGATTTGCATAAAGTAACATCTGAATATCAAAGAATCGTAGTGTCCCTTGGCTTAGTTAAGCGTATAGATATAGCGATAGAATAAAAGCTCTATTAATTGATTATAGAAAAAGTAGTTGACAAAAGTGAATGTACCCAAAAGTTGCGATAACATCTAGTCAGAATGTCTTTTATGTTTCGCAGTTAGATAATATATTATTCGAATGCAATGATTCACTATTCAATTTCGTATCTTCACATTAAAGACACGAAATGTCTTTGAATCTATGACAGTGGCAAATCTGATTGGTTAGTGCCCAGAAGTGTATAAGGACTAATATCTGGCTAAAAGTCATCTTTACTTTTCTGTTTTTCAATTTTAATTCTGATAGAATAATTCACTTCCCTTTTTATAGAAATATTAACTGTTCTTTGTTTTTAAATAACAAAAGTAGTTAAATTATTTGTTGGAGTAGAAAAATATTCGAATATTAATTATGATTGCAGTTCTATTTCCTTTTGGTTTAGTCATGTCAATAAATAAAGGACTTATGGCAATCAAAGACTCACGTTACTGCTCAAGGCACTATCAGAGGATCAAAAATGTAGCCTTATTTCTTTGATTATACGATGTCTAGATTCACATAGTCACAAGAATACGAACAGTGAAAAATTCAGGAATGACAAAGTTTAGAGAAAATATTAAATATGTATTTATTTATTTATGAATACCATGTATATATAAATCTATGTATTCTTTTTTTTTTCTTTTGATCTATGTAATCTTATTTGGGAATTTAATTATTTAAAACCATAGTGTAAAAATATAAAATAACTGAAAATAGCCGATATTATTTTAATTAATTTTGTAAAGAAATGGTCGCTTAATATAGAATTCAGATACAGAAATCTTGTCAAAGTTATTTCAATTTTAATTCGGATTCTTCTGTAATTTTCAATTTCTCAAGATTTGGAAACATCATAAGGAATCTCGTATCCAATAACTGACTGTGAATTCATTTTAAAGTTTTCAAAATAATATATTATAAGCCTTTTACTATCGCTAAAAAAAGTTACACATTCAGAAATCGTTCACATTCTGAATAATAAATATCAAATTCTAAAAAAAATAAAAAAAATAACATAACATGAATTAAGAAATACTTATATTTATTTTTTGCTACACATAAAGCACAATTTGCCTCAACATGTGCCATTCTCAAACTTTTTATCATAAAATCCTAAGCCAAATTTGTGCATCCACTGTATTTCTCTCTTCTTTTTAGGTACTCATACGATAACATCGAATTCAACAGACTGGGCGATATCGTCCGTTGGGAACCCAAAGAGGCCAAGATGGACGAAATCAACACTTTCTGGGAACCAGAAGAAAGTCTTAGAATCAGAGAACTTTCAGTTGTAGACCCATTCACCGATGGAGAAAAATGCAGTCTTTTTAGCATGATATCGCATTCTATCATCCGCATGGCGAGGGATTCGGATGTTCAAAGATCCTACACAAATGAAAGCAGGTAATAAACTGAGCGACAATATTTAACACTTTCGCTGCATTGGAGCTAATGTAAACAATGGTTTAAGTATTATGTAATATAATTTTTTCATTCTAATTTATGAAAAGAATAACAAGACATTTTATCGGTATCATTTAATTGAAGGGTTTTTATTAATTTTTGTTTCGACCATTAGGAAATATATTTTAAAAATTATTAGTACTGAAAAATTAAAGGAATTTGAAAATCTGACTTGTTTATCCCCCCCCCCCCAAAAAAAAAGTTTTTGATTAGGCTTTAAGATACAGGCTACTTCATCCTTTATATATAATTTTAGGATATTTTAGAAATTTAATTATTTGATCTTGAGCATTTTTCTTCATTGCGCATATATGGTTAGATGTACGTTATGAACTGGAAAAATTTAATACTTCTCTTGAAAATTTGGCTTTCTTAATAATTGAGAGTCTTAAAGATAATTAAATATTCTATCCTTTTCATGATCCCAAAACAAAGCTTTCTAAGCAATTTTTTGTTATATAATCTTTATAATTATTAGTTGAAGTTTTGGGATTTATAATTAAAATCTGTTTTCTTTCTTATAAGTTAAAAATATCAATACTTTAAAACAGTTTGATGGATTAAAAATTTAACAACTGAAGTGAAGCTTCTCTTTATAAAGAAAAATTTTAGTTGTATACAATGCACATGATATAACCATAATTTCTTATGTTAAAACTGAGCATCTAAAATTATTATTTTCCTTTATAGAAATTATTTAATCAACAGAGTTGGTTGTTTCTCAATTGCTAACACTAAGCAAATACTTTTCAAATTTTTTAATGCATAATTTTCTTTTTAATTCGGTTTTTTTCTGAAACACATTTCTACAGGGACTTAAATTTGGAGTTCAACTTGAACAACCAGTATCCTATGGAACTTGGTGTTGTGGCCGTTCAAGGCACTAAGCTGGCAGTTGAATTAGGCAGAGTTCTGAGGGGATTATACGTAGGCCTACAGTCAAATAGGAGAGTGGACCTTTCTGGAATTAATCGAGTCAACAAAACATTACTTGAAGGTCATGCAAGTGAAATTGATAGATTGTACGCTGTTACATTGGCAGGTAAAAATCATTTCACTAATGATTTTTCCGAAAAATACGATAATTTTCAATACTGTGAAAAAAAATATTGTTAACATTTGAAAATTCTGCTTTTAGAGGTTATTGCCCTCTCCAACTGGCGTCCTGAAGTTGGTCATCGTGAAAAACTAGCTGGAGATGGTTACTGGGTATCTGCACCTATCGGTTACGGAGGAAACAATTGGAACACAAGTGATATATGTCCCATGATTTACAGACTTAAAGCAAATGAAACAGCTGCTTTCTCATATTCTTCCATGAGAGGTGCTGCTGATGGTAAGCAACTCACTACAAAAAAATTCTTATGCATATGCTGAAGGTCTCTAACCATGATATTCTGACGGTGTATATACTGAATGCATTTGTATGCTTATACCGAAGCATATACTGAATGCTTATGTATGGGTATATCGAAGATCTCTAATTATGAGGCCTTTTACTCAAAAATTAAATAAAACATTTGCTCTATGATATACAAAATCAAACGATTTGGCTGTCTTTGTGCATTTCTCTGAGAAGGGAATGTAATTGATTATATTTTTCTGGCTTACGAATTATTTTTATGAACAATAAGAGGATATATTAAATAATCTTCTTACAACCGAATTAATTGAGTTAAATCTATAAAAGCATGAGTAATATGTCTTTAATAAAAGATATTAAAATAAAATAATGCAATTCCTTGACAGGTTTTACAGGCTCGAGAAGCTGATAGTTTTTTTTTTTTTTTTAGCTTTTAAACTTTTTTACTCAAAACGCTCTTTAGTTGCAAAAAGGGAAAACGTTCCAAACTTACCTAAGCATGAAAAATTGGATCTTAACCACTAGTATTTAGTTAGAAATAAAAATAATAAAATAAAATAATGCTTAAAAACTTGATAAAAAAATTAAAAGCAAAGCACTGGTAATTTTACTTAAATACTTCAAATAAAAAAAAATTTATCTATCTTTTTAACTATTAATTTTACAGAACTTGGTAGAAGCAAACATTATCAACATTTTCGAGACACGAAAATTCTTGAAAATGATTTTATTCAGATCTAGATCGAAAGTTTAAAAGCAAACCATGTAATTAAAATAATTTTCTTTGATTAACAATATAAAGAAGTTTAAATTTCTACTTTTTAAATTGTAATTTGTAATTGTATTTTTGATACGACTCGCTATTTCATCTTTCCGTATCGAGGCTAGTTGAAGATGGGCTTTCAAACAGATCTCTTTATGTCGAATTATCACTAGATGAAGAGAACGAAGTATGATCAATTGCTCTAATCCTTATTTTTACACCATGAGAAAGTTAAAAAGTTTGATTCACAGTAACAAATTGAATGTGCAGTAGATGCGCATGTTTGGTGAATTTGCAATGGAATTATGTCTCATGCTTGTGGTCGTTCGATTTCATAACTGAAAATCTGTATAAAAAAAATGAAGCAGCGCATATGAGAATATCAGCTCTAAGTTAATGAGCATTTCCAAAATTGAAAGAAGGAAAATTCAAAAAATAAAACATATTTTATTTTTGAATAGCTTCTGAACAATATTGAAAGCACAAGCTGAATAAGGATATCCTTTCCCAGCAGTGTTCTGCATTTGACACTTCCTCGTTCAATGGTGGCGGAGTAGTCAGCTGTGCACAAGAAGTCTTCTGCCTTTAGCATGCATTTAATCTGACGATTCATAAACTTGTGGTTTTCCAAATGGAATCAGATTTCCGACCTTCGATACATTACATTTTGAATTTTTGTTTCACAAATCACTGACCGTTAAATATTTCTTTGAAGGACAAGATCTATCAAGAAGAGCATTGGCTTCTTACTCCATTGAGAATCCCCAACTTCTGACAAATCATTAAATACATATATCAATGAAAAAAAATTATTTATTATTAGCTATTCCTTTCTTGATGTGTTGTGCTACTGATGCGATGCTAAATTTATAATACAACGAAATGAAATAATGGTATTGCAATAAGTTCTTTCTCTCACCACAGTATTATGAATGCTACGTATGCTCAATTAATATCAAACGTCTCATTAGAATGCTACTATAATAATTTTAATACATACAAAATTATATTATTTAAGTACTTATATTTTTTGACTAACACGTATGTATTTTTTTACTATCACAGGTTTTATACTTGGAAAAATCATTGATACCATCGCATCAAGCAAAAAAGTAAAGCTTAGTCAAATTTTAAGGCAGTACTATGGTGGAGGTGGTATCTTCGAAAGCGATAACGAGCTGGGAAATGTTTGGGCATCTTTCTGCAACAGAGAACCTATCATCAATAGTATCGAAGAAACTTTGAAAGAGCAGACATACCTTTACCAACTTTTGGCCGCTATCAGCTACAAATACTTACCAGAATCTTTCACTTTCAATTATTACTTAACCCAGAAATCAAGCATTTTTGGCATTTATGACTCAGGTTAGTAAAACTCTCAGTGCCAGATTTTTAGAAAAGTTTTCAAAATCATTCATCCATACGAGTATGAAATAATTATTGTAATTTTATAGATAGTTATTAAGATAATTTCAAACACTTTCGAAAGTTATCCTCTTTTCTACAAATTGATTATTTCATGGAATTTTTGGCCATATTAAGAATTTGCATCAACCATTTTATACTTGCAAATTAATAATATGCATAATAGTATAAATAATATAATTATAATATTTAATAACATAATAATATAAAAAAACTTTTTAAAGAATTTCATACTTTAAGTCATTTTCTCAAATTTCTAATTTTAGTTGATTGAATTAAATTTGTTGAATTCTAAATTAGTTGAGACAGTATTAGATCACATTTAATCAGATTAACTTTAAATATTCCTTAAAAAAATATTTTTTAGTCTTTGTAATGCAATCTTACTTATCGTTTCAAAGGCACGCAAGAGGCAAGATTTTCCGCTTCAGCTTTTTTTTTCACTTTTTTAATTACATTTAAGAATTAATAAATTTCAATGAAATGGCATCATGCAATTTTGACTTCATAAACCAAGCTTTTTTACCTGTTCAATAAATAAACATTAAAAAATATAATTAAATTAAATTTCGGAAAATAACCTGAACAAGTGCAATTACTTTTGTTTACGGCGGTATGTATAATTGTGAATTTACACTAATTATATGAGTTGGAAAACTGTTATTCTACACTATTCAAAGTTAAATTTCGAAATATGGAAAAAAGTTTATGTATCCACCATTCATTGTATATCTATATTGACATTTAATTTTAAAAAATGATTTTAATTCATGGAATTTACTATTAGAACGTTTAATTACAAATGATTTTATATAATTTAATTCACTAAAAACCACGTTATTCTTCTTAAATGAATCTTTCATTATAATATTTATGGAAAAGGTAGTATCATTAAATTTATACTTTGAAAGATAATTCTGATAGTGTTAAATGAAACAACAATTATATATAAAAAGAAAACATAATATTACGAAAATTTTGAACTTCATATTCCTATCTCAACTTCAGATTCCTATTTTAGTTTTCTATATTGACAATTTTCTAAATATTTTAATAATTAAGCCGACAATCAGTTTTGATTTCTTAAATTTAAAATAGCTCAAAAACTTATATCTATTCATATCGTAAGTCTTACAACTGAAAACATTCAATACTTTTATTAATTTGGGAATATTCAATATTATTTCAGAGTCTTCCTTTTGAATAAACTAACTATAAATGTGACAAATCTGAATATACAAAGCTATATCATATGTCTAAAAAACATCATTAGAGATGAAACGAGCTTAATGTTTTCTATTTCTTTTCTTTTTTTTTTCTAGCCATCCGTGATTTTTGTACAAAGCAATATACTCTTGACAGTAAGTATTATATTTTCTTCATATTTATAAAAAATTATTGAGTAATATAATTAAGTTATACCGAATACTTCGAGTAATTATAAAAGATTAATATTTCTGTTATCGATCCTCATTTTAATATTTATATTTAAGAAATCGGGTATCGCTTAGTCGTAATTTATAAATGTTTCTTTCGCTTTTTTTTCATTTTTAATGATTCTGCACAAATATAGTGCTTATGTATTTTGAAAAAAAAATTATTATTTAATAAGTAAAAGAATCAAGTCAAAAGTTTATTAAATAATATGTTTATAAATAAAATTTATTAAAAAGAAAGTTTCTACAATTGTAAGGTAATATTCCAATTTATCTAAAAAAAGAATTCTATAAATAAATTTTTGAAGGAAAACACGAAAAATATATGCTTACTTACTTAGAGAAAAGATAATAACTTCAATCTTCTTCAAAAGTACTATAAACAGAAACTTCGAATTTCATTATTATAAACCAACGAGTGATTATTTCTAATAAACGCTACTTGTTCATTAGCGGATTTTTCCTTGTAATGATTACTGAAATGGTAAAAAAACTCAGAACTTTAAATCATAATCAATTTTAATCGCAAAAAGGTAGAACTTTGCATTTGAAATATTTTACTAAATATTAATAATAGGATCGTAGGCTGTATGAAAATTTAGATTTCATATATAGATAAAGATATATTTATTATTTTAGAGATATATTTAATGACTGAAATAAAATAGTTATTTATCTGAATTTTTAAAAAATTCTGAATTGAATTCTATAGTTATTAGATGAAGCTGTTAGAAATTATTATGAGTAAACTATTATGATGAAGCTATTATGCGTTAACTATACAGTTGTTAGAAGTTAGCTATTAGATTACAATAGGAGTGAATGCATTCTAAAGAACTGAAATTTATATATTTGCGAATTTTGTAAATAAATACATAGCATCAGCGCAATTTTTCTATTAATCTTTATCCGGTTAGTTAACTGCTTCCATTACAATTTTTAAAAAAAAATGCAAAAAGTCATCACATTTTTTATTTATTTTATTACTAAACACAAGGAAACGAATCAAAACCAAATATATAGGTTTTAAGTTGAATTTTTATATTTTTATGAGTGAAAAAATATTTAGTATTAATATTAGTTTACTATCCCGAGTTATCTCAGGCGAATAAAAAAAGTTAAATATTAGTCTTTGTTAGATAGTTTTGGAAACAAGGAACAACACAAAGTGACACTTGACATTCTGTACATTGGTATCTGGTCTCTTTTCTTACTGGTTTACCTCTGGAGTCTCTTTTAAGAGAACGCGGAGTACACTGTCTTGTTAGGTGTTTTTTTTTTTCTTTTTTAGTAGCAGGAATTACTATCTGAAAAATCATCGCTTTCGCAATCTGGTATCATTGCCATTATTTTACTTTTCACATTACTAAGCTACAAGCAGACGTATACTATACTAATAGGAAAACACATGACCAGTCCCGCCAAAAGAACTGAGAAGTATACAAATTTTAGTAAACTGCCAATCAAAGCTGAATATTTCATTTTATTTCCTCCAGACCGAGTAAAACCGCGATAAAACAACTCGAACTGACAAATTCTGCTTCGCCTGAGTTTTCTCGGGATAGTAATTAACTGCAATATATATGAATCTGTGATAACTCGGGATAATCAGGCAATGGTTAAATACAGTGACAAATAATTTCATTATAACTCTGACTTCATTACGCGACCGTTCTTTTCTTCCAGAACCAGAAAATTTTCCTAGAGAAACACCCTTAGATGTGATTGCAGTCATAGATACAAGCCAAGGAGAGGAGTATACTAAGAAACAACAACTTATACTTGGGTCAGTACTACTTTTCAAATTTTATATGAAGATATTTTCAAAACTTATAAATAATAAAAAAAATTTAATTGGTATTTTTAAAATAAATCATAGATAGACTTGAAGTAAGTTTTTTTTTCCTTCGTATGAAAAAATTCTAGTAGATTTCGCTCGAATCGGTTATGTTTATCAGTTGGGTAGTATTATTAAAACTTTTGTCTCGGAAGTGATTTCATAAAACGGCTGTTATTATAATAGAATAAAAAGCAGATTATATTTATTTTAAGAAAAATCCCAAAGTAAAAAAATAACGACTGAGAGATATTACAAGCATAAATGAATTACTTATTAAAGAAAATTTGTAAAATTTATTGAAAAGTGAATAATATGACGGTGATTAAAACGCATTTTATTTAAAATATTTACTTCAACGTCTGATATTTTTGGGGGTTTTACTTAAATCTCCAAATTTTATATTTTTTAAAAACATCCTCTTTCTTTACTTTATGCTTAAAGCACGTTTATAAAATATTTTTGAATTATTTTAAATTGGCAATTTAATTTCATATGAAATTGAATCGTTCAACGTGCAACATCACTTATCTCATTTTCCCGCAAACTTTTTTTTTGCAACCAATAACATTTTGCTTTCTAGGTTGTTTTACCCGAATTTATATCATGCGTAATACATTTTACATCAGCATTACAGAATTAGCAGACAATATGATTTAAACACTTCCAATATTAAGTTTATAATCATAATCATGCTAATATCAATTAAAAGCTTTATACTCTGATTCATTATTAATCATGTGTCATTGCATTTTAAATCATGGTGAAAGGTGCAAGGCTGCTGGATGTTTAATGTTAAATTTATATGACATTTTCTTTAAAAATTTTGAGTGTTATTTTACAAGAATTTAAATAAACGTTTTCCGCCTCAGATACCTTGCTAAAGAAATGGATTTGCGCTACTCTGGAAGCAAAATGACTATTCTAACTGACCAGAGAGTACCCTCAGCAGCTGCTTCTGCAGTAGGAACGGTTCTCTTGAGGACCATTGTTGAAAACTCCTTCTCCTCCGCTTGTGCTGCTTGCGCCGTCACTCAAGTTTCGTGGGGTAAGCTAAAATTAAAAAATGAGCTCCATGAATCCATTAAAAATTCTATCTGAAAAAGAAATTATATCTTAAAAGTATATTTGAATATTTAGTTTTAATTAGAGTACCATTTTAATATTATAACTCTATTGGATTACTCGCGACTTTTTTGTAATAACTTTGTTTGAATTTTCAAAAATCCTTTCATTTATTTATTTGCTTTCATGAACTTTATATAAAGTTTTAAAGTTCCAATGAAATTTAATTAAATCAGAGTGGGATGATAATAAGAATTATATTTATCAAATATTTGAATCAAGAAACATTGAATTTGAAAATGAATGTTGTAAGAAAAGGCTATGATATTTTTACTAAAAAAAAAGGAGTGAATATTTATTTTTAAAATTTAACATAGTTATTAAATTAATAAGTATTAAATAAAGTTAATAAAAAATTAATAATTATTATAAATAAAAAATGAAAGTATAATAAATTATGGTTTCAATGTAATAATTTTACTAAACAAACAAAGTGTTTCCCCAGTAACAAATTAAAATAAAGTTTCAAAACAAAGAGCTTAAATCAGAAATATTCTGATCATATTTTCTAAATATTTTGGGCCATTTTTTATTATTTTTCTGATGGAATATATTACATAGAAATGATATCTAGTATTAAATTAAGGTTTTAAAAATTATTCACTTTCAATCATTGGAGGCACAAGATACAGACTAAATAATCCAAAAATAAAAACAATTTTATATCAATTTTAATTTAGACTTAACTTACCATAATAAATTTGAAAAGCTAAATTTGCACTTAACCATAATAAATTTGAATTATAGATAAAATTTTAACTTAATCATAAGATAAAATTAAAGGCACTAGACAAAAAACTCGAATCACTGAATGGTTTCCAAATTTTTTAAAAAGATTGAAGCAATCAAAATTTTATTGTTATCCTGTATTTGAAAAAAAAAGTTAATATTAACTCTCAATTTACTTCATCAATATGACAAATGGATGAAATAAAACACGTTTTGCCTTGGGTGTCATTTAACTTTGTTACGCCCCATGATTGGTATTTTGGAAAGAAATTTTCTCCCCTTTTGAAAATTATTAGCAATTTTATTGTCGTTAGTAAATATTTGAACAATTCTCAGCTCGTTTTATAATACGATGTGCTTAAAAACTGAAGCATTAAAACCTATTGTGGGTTTCTTCAAATAATATGTATAAAATGACTCCGTTTAACAATTCTTCTCTTTCAATCCATAGAAGACAGCTCACCAAGTGCTCCAGAAGATGAAGTAATTGTTGGAATCAACCAGTACATACAAGCACTGAAAACTAACGAAACGGACAAACATGGCGTCAACGGGAAAGTGAGTGAAAAAAATTTGTATTCGGTGAAATGAAATGAACTCTTCATAGTATTTATTGACTTAGTAATATTTTAGTTACTCTACGACTGCGAGTTTCCGAAAACCAAAACTATGTGAAGTAATTTCTTGATTTATTATTTAAGATTCTTTTAATTTAAAAACTAATTGGGTGTTTATAATGTTTTATTTGTCATTAAAAATAAAAAAAAATTGAAGTCTTTAAAAAAAACAGCCCAAATTAAATATTTGGGCTGTTCTTTTAAAGACTACAACTTATAATGCTTAGTAAAGGTCTATTTATAATGTTTGAACAAAAAACATCAAATGTGTCTTAAAAAATAAGTTATCGCAAAATTAGGACGTTTTAAATATAAATTAATTACCAATAACGTTTTAAGAAATAAAGTATTATGACAGCAGGAGCTCGAATGAAATTCTAAAGATTAAATAACTTGGGAGATAATTGTTTATTCAGAACATAAAATTCTAATCTTTAATTTCTTTTCAGAGAGAATTATTTATTCAGAACATAAAACTCTAATCTTTAATTTTTTTTCAGGTTGTCGTTTATTTCAATTTAAAAGAAGATCAAAAGAATGCAAGACCAACACAACTGCAGAATAGAGTGGAAAAAGCGTTAATAGATTTCCGACACAATCATCTAGGTACTCAAAATCTCGTTACTATTTTCTGTTGGGGGTTTTTCCAACATTCATATGCTGCAGTGTTTCCCAAACTTTGACATATATATATACCCCTTCTATAAGGGCCATGATTTGGTTCCCTTCTTGTTAATTTTAATCTCAGATGCGGTTCTAAGTCCAATAGTCTGTTCCTTTTTATCGATTTTATCTCTACAAATGCTGAAAAAGCAACTTCACATAAATATGAAGTTGGAAAAGGCAAGATGCTTTTCAGAACTTCTTCTGTTAACATCGGACACACATGTTGCATTTGTCACCAGAATGATGTGAAGGTACTCTCCCTATATTTAATTTTCAAAAACCCGTCTGAAGCCAATTCCAACAATTGCTCTTCTTCGGCATGGGTCAAGTCTTCTGGCATGGATTCTGTGTTAATGTTAAATGGACCTCTTATTCCTTCAATATTGTCTTTAAAATCAGGGAAATAGTTTTTCAAGCCCACTTGCACCTTTCGCCTCCATTGTACCCTCCACAAACTCCTATTCTACTCTTGGGGGTAAGATACATATGTACCACACTTTGGGAAACACCTGTATGTTGGACCAGATTTTTAGATAAATTAACCAAAACTATAAATTAGAAAGTTATTAGAATATAAATTCAGAAAATAACCATTTCGATAAAGCTTTACTTATTTTCTTTATTTCATTCTTTAGAGGTATCAATCTATCCCTTGGGGAGATCTGCCAATGCGGTGAAGAAATACGCCAGAAACGAAGGAACTTTTGTATTGTCAGCAATCGAGGAGCCAGAACAAGTGGTTGCCAGAAAGTTGTTCCGGAGAGTGACACAGGGTAATAAAAAATTTTCTGTTATATAAAACATTCTATTCCAAAAATATAGTTTAAATGCACTTTAATGTTCCTCTTTACATCTCCAAAAATGTCAATAAAGCCTGCTCTCTAAAAATCAAAAATCAAGGTAACTGACTAGGTAAACAATACTGCGCATAAGATTGTTAAAAAAAACTATTCCACTTGGGTTTTTTGTTTGTTTGTTTTGGGGTGGAGGTGGTTACCGAAATAGAGACAAACATAAAGGCACATCAAAATAGATTTCAAACGAAATACGATTAGTTTTTAATCAGATCTCTCATCAAAAAAGCTTTCTGATTGTGTTTCCTAACTTAAACTAAAATCAAACTTGTTGGTTTTAATTATTGCCTTTTTTTTTCTGCATCAACTTAATTTTCTACATCCTCTCTTTTTTTCTGTATTTTATTAGTACTATTTCACAAATATGTAACATTTGCTTCTTATTCTTAATGATAAAGTGATTGTGATATTTTCATGGCAAAGGAAATAGGTTACCGTCAGAAGACTTCCACATTCTTTTGACTTTGCTACCATGTAGAATTTCTGCACAATTCTTGATATAGTTGAGAACCACACTCACTCGATGATTAAAATAAGATCATCATCGAGAGAAATTATCTGTGTAGCCAATCTGCAATTATTTTACCTTAGTACATTTAGCTCACTTTTTATATATTGGCATAAAATATAAAATAATTTGTTCTCAGACAGATTTCCTTTATAAAATTCAAACTTCCTTATAGCTGTTCCTGATATTCATCGATCAAGTAATCAAGGCAACTCTAAAATGGTGAAGAATATCGCAAATTCTAACTTTAAAGTAAGGCCTCTATAACAAGGAAATAAGAAAAAAGTCGTCATAGTCATTCGTCTTTCCAAATAATGGAAATATATATATATATTCACAGAAATTAAATTCGTTATTTCATTTGATTTTGGTAACTCTTTGAGGCATAGAACATTAAAAATATTGAATTTAAGGTGAAAATTAATTGAATTAAATAAAATACTCAATAAGGAAACTTAAGTGATAAGTTTCTGATATATTTAAACTTTATAAGTGCTATTTCAATGTATTTTAGGCCAAAAATTTAAAAAAGAAATATTTTATAATATTTTTTAAAAAATTAATACCTAACGCAATTGATACCTTATAATCATTTACTTCAATATCTAATCAATACTTTAAAGCCACCAAATCAAACTAAGAAAGATAGTTGGACTAAAAAAAAATCGAAAGTTTAAGGAAAAATTCTTTTGATTCCTTATCGATATATTTATAGATATGAGTATATTCATTTATTTAAGCAATGGTAAATGGGAAATTGAATGAAGCATAATTCAAATAGTCTCATTTAAAAGATTGCATACATGTATTTTAATTGCTTTGTAATTCATATTACGTATTATGAAACATTCGCATTCCTAAAGAAAAAAATCCTTTAGAATAGGAACTAAGTTAATTTGTAGATAATAATAATCTGATAAAAGAAAAAGTTTTAACGAATATAACAAAAATATAGCTTAAAAAACTCCTTGAAAAAAATCAAAGTATATCCAGTTCAGACCTTAGAAATAGAATCATTAAATATCGTAGAACATTTCCTTTTCAAAAAGGATATAGTTTATAAAAAGGAAATGACAAAAATCACAAAAACCTGGGGCAATTGTTAAAGAAGAATTTAAAAAAGGAAATGATGCATGTTCTGATCAGGATGAACTTTGTGGAACTTAATTTTTTTTTATGTAAGAAAAATCCATAAGGTTTTTTTAAAGCTGCTTTTGAAAATTGTAATTTACGTATTTATACAATTCATTCAATAATGTAGTTCAAAGATCTTTCTTTATAATTTAACATTTATATAATTAAGTTACCTTATTGCTCATGCATAATTTTATGATAATACTTCTAAAATAAGCATTGTCATGGGTTACCAAATCCAAAAAAGTTACTTTTAAGAAAATATTTCCAGGATTTTGACAACTATTATAGATCGGTAGATTTCCCATAATTGGTAATTATTGATACGAAATATTCACTAATAAATAAAATTTGAAAGAAAAAAAATGAATAGGTAATGATTTATTGTATTCTATGAAAAACTATTTCATACAATTCAAAATTTAAAAAGTGGAATAAAAGGTCTTGCAGATATGATCTGTCATAAAAACATTCCACGAAATTAAATTCATTGTTCAATGTCACATACCTGTTATTCTACTGCTCTTTAAGTAAGTTTAAACTTTGAAACATACATCCACATCGCCATCAGAATGTGAATGTGAAAACAAAATCTCTAAAATATCTCTTTATTTTCTAATTTTTATTAAATAAACTTATTTTTCAAAAATTATTTTAAATTCAACAATTATTTAATTTGTATCCTTTGACTCCCAACAGCCCCAGCCGTACTTCAATACATTGATTGCAAGAATCACAATAGTGAGAAAAATGCCAATTTTGAATATTACGTATCGCCAAGCACAGTTCAACATTGGTCAATGCCGGCTAAATACTTTTACAAAAGTACAAACATGAAAGTAACAGTAAGTAAAAATTATTATGTAAAATATTTTTTTCATGCACATTAAATGCTTTTTGCAATAAATTATTATTTTGCAAACTATTATTTTTGATATGCATTAAAAATGATATTTTTACATTTGGCAATCACACAAGATTAATAATTCCTGTAAGTTACAGTGTAATTGATTGTATTAACATTGAACTTCATACACGGGTAAACAAAAAACTGATGGAATTGCACAAGTGCAGTATGACTGAAATCTATGATTTGTCTTATGCAGTTCTCTCACAAAAAGCAATGATTTCTATTTCCAAGCCATTATATTTCTTCATTCAATAATCAATTTAAATGATTTAAATGATAAAAAAACATCCAAGTTTTAAATTTAATAAAAGTTAGCGAAATTCTATTTAAATTATTGATGCATAATTTTGTAGTAAATGTTCATATATTCGATAGTAACTTGACTTGTAAAAAATTAATTTTAAAAAAATGTTGATAAATTGTTCAATAAATTTAATTTAGGAATCAAATACATATTTATGTTGTAAATTATCATAAACTATGTAGTATGTTTAATTTTGAAATCCACTTCACATTATAAAGTATATTATTATCATAAAAAATATTATTAATTTTGGAATTAAAGTAAATTCTCATATTTACATAGTAAATTGCTATAAATTATTTTATAAAATCAACAAAGATAAATTGCATATTTATTTAGTGAAAAATCATAAATTTGCAATAAATTTCATTTGAATATATTTTTAGAGTAAGAGAAAAAATGCGTACGACTATATGTGCAATTAAATGACTAATCTTATACATTTGTGGTGTTAATGTAAGGTAATGGATGTTAACATTTTTATCAAATAAAACCTAATTAAATATCTTTATACATATATAATTTTAATTTGGAGAACAAATCGCTTTAAAGTTAAATACATCAGATTATTATATATTTAAATTAATTTAACTTAAAAAGAAGTCTTCGGGGTAAATTAATAAATTCTATTCATTTCATATGAATATTTTTATTGAATCTTCCCTAAGATTCTAACATCATTGGTCATTATTTTCAGTTCGAATCCAAATATGGGCCAATAAGAGTGTGCTATAACAGAGCAACACCATCTCCGGAACTGACCAAAGTCACATGTGAAGACATACAAAATGGACGTAAGTAATAGCATTTTTTCCCCCTAAAATTGTGTACGCTCCATGTTCTTTCTCTTCCCCCCATTCTTTTTTTCAACATAATATATCATTTAAGAAATACGCATCTTTTATTGCATCATTTTCAGAAATAACTTTATTAAACAATTGAAAAGATTGCGAAGCGTCCCTTTTGATTTTCTGCATTGGATTTTAATAGATTCCATTTCAAAATTAGAATTTTACGAACGAAAATTTTAAAAATAAAGAAAGAAAGAATTAATGAAATAAATCCTTCATCAAATTTTAAAATATTTCAACAAAATATAATAAAGTAAAATAAATCCTGCTTTTTAATGCCGTTTTTCCAACTTTATTGAGCGAATCAAAACTTTAAAATGCAGTTATTTTTTACCATTTAATAAATAATATTTCTACTTTTTGGCTTTATTTAGAAATCAATTTAATATAACTTGAAATTTTAGTTAAAATATTAACTGGAATAAATAAATAGTAATTCAAAGCAAAACAAGATTCCATCTGAACTTAGAAAGAAATACTGAAAGTAAATGAAGTTTAAGTAAAGTAATGAGGCTTTTTAAAACAGTGAAATTTAAAAAAATTAAATATTTGAAATAAAACAATATACTTAATTTTAGGAAACATATTAATTATTTTCATATTTTATTTATTATAAAATATTAGATTTTTTCTATTTCCATTATTTTCTGTTTTTTTGTTAAAAGATAATCTGGTATTCGGTAATTTCAAACACAACGATATCATTAAATAGATATCAAGTATTATAATTAATAACTATTTAATATATAATTAATTATATAATAAAACATCGCTTTCGAGAGACAGTTATTTTGGAAATTATTGACCAAATGTTATTAAAAAACATTTATCCAAACAAGGCTTGATTTAAAAATAAATTTGTCAAAAATTGTTTCTAGTAGCACGTGTTTAACAAGTGAAAAAAAGAGCTTTATTGTGAAAAATTATTTTTTTTTTCTATTAATTGCAATTTATCCTTTTTTCTTATTTGCCTATACTGCCTCATATCAAAATATATTTTAAAATTCATGCTGCCATCTGTTGTACAAAATAAAGACTATTCTGAGAATTCGTCTTCTGCTCTTCTCCTTTCCATCACATATCGCTTAGAATAATTCATTTTTCATCTGAGATTTCCCAATCCCATTTTTCCTTTTTCTTTTCCTAGTTATCATTTTAAATAATTTTTTGTAATTAAAAATATTTGCTTTTAAATTTATGTTGCACGATTTTAGTTTTATTAAGTTATGTACTATATTAATATTTTTTTTTTAATATTCATTTATAGAAAAAAAAGATTTCGTTACTTCCAATCCTTGCGAATGTAAGTATTTAACTATTTTTTGATTACCTTCGTTGATTTTCAGTTTGCATTTTTTCGTTCTCATTTTTGCATTTCAAATGATAATATATTCCGTTTTAACCCATCACGCAGTTGCTTTTTAAAATAAAATTTTACACTTTCAAAAAAAGTCATTAATTGACACATATATAAATAATTTCATGGACTATAAATAAAGTTCTTTTGAATCTCTTTGACTATTCCAATTTATGAATGGCATCATATCACATAATAGAATATAAGACTCTGCTTTAACTTTATTATTAAATTTCAGCAAAATCTTAATTTCTTTTACAAATTGTTATTATCAAATGAAATTAATTTTTTAATTTTATAATCAAAAAACGAATTTTTTGAAAAATTTTAAACGTTTTTAAAATACACGAAGAGAGTGTTCTAAATAAATATAAGTTCAGAAACTGGTAATTATTTTTAAATTATTAAATTACAAGTAAGGAATTTTAATATTTTTTTGGGATTAGTTGGTAATTCTGATTTTAGAGATATTTGTATTCCGTCGACTAACTCTATTTTTTTTATTTACTGTTAATTTAAATTTAATATAGTTTTGAATTTTATAGATTAATTGCATTTTATCGATTAACGATTATCTATCAATGAATTTTAATTTAACAAATATCTATTTTTTAATCGCACAAGTAAATAACTTTAAATTGACCATTTCATCATTTGAATTTTCTTTTTTTTTACAGATCTAGATGACTTTTCATGTCCCCCTCTGTTCTTCTCCGTCATTGGAGTAAATGCCACCACTGAAAGGCAGGGTACCTGCGTAGATAATACTGGTAAATTTTATTATCTATTTTACTGCTAATGTAGTTGATATTTTACAATATTTTTAAATATTTTATTATTATTTAATAGAGTTTATGAGTCAAGATTTTTTGAAAAAAAAAAATTTCTTGATGAAGGTGTACTTGAATATTGTTTAACTTTCTCTTTTAAATAATAAATAATTATCTCGTTGAAGATTATAAAAAATTACAGTTTCTACAAACTAAGAAATGTTTTTCATTAAATTACATAGTGGGCACCGATTATAGTGATCCCTTGAATGTAAGTCAAAATTATTATTACAGCCGAAATTTCTTTAAAATGATACACTTGTACTGGAATACAAAGACTTCAAAAGAAATTATTCGTTTTGATTTGAAAAAAAAAAAATGTGATGTGTAGGTTTGAAAAATGCCCAAAGATAATAAATTTTTACTCAGTACACTCACGCATATCCGACCTAATGTGGCAGAAGGCCAGTCCGGATAACAAAAAAGTTTGATACCGGAATTCTATGAATTTATTTATTTTCTCGCTTTTAAGTACTAAGCTCCTCATATGTGCTAAGACCTCTATTTATGTCAATGTGAACCCAGATAGGGTCCGGTATATCATAGAAGCATTTGCCGGTAATGTGTCGAATTGAAATAGAATTCTTTGTGCTAGTAGTTTATATATGTTTATATATTGTTCTGCACACTTCAAGAATTTATTAGAGAAAAGTAAGTTAAAGGATATAAACTGTTCACATCTTAGTGTAAATTCTATAAAGCTCAACTTAAATAATGAAACATAAACAAAACCCTCGTGGGCCTAGTAGGTAAGAAAATTGGCTCAAACTGATTTTATTTTTTACTAATAAATGATTACACAGATATGAAAAGGTAACCCTAAGATAAGAGTCAAACGTACAGTTCTTAGGTTTTAAAAGAGTTTTTAATAGATGCCTTGCCTGTCTCATTTAATGACGATTAACTAGACCGGATACTATGGAAGCTGAATAGTCGAGAACCAGATACTCGGGAGTGTAATGTACTTTCTTAAAAAGTTATCGAGACTATAGAGTTATCATGTATTTCTTGGATAAGCCTTTTATATAAATAATGTTTAATGAAAGATTCAGGGTAGTATTATACTGATATTTTAAAAAATCAAAGGGGTTTCAAAGTTTTGAGAACTGATAATGATTTCTCTTCTGGCTCTTTTCCATCGTCATTGACCACAAACTGAATGACATCATCTCTCCGATTCATCCGTGCATGACAAAGGTTTTTTTTTTTTTTTTTTTTTTTTGCTGCTTTCCAATTTTTATCAACGTTGAGCCCAACCTCATAATCTTCTTCAGGGAGGTCTGCTGACTTTTCAATGAATTAGGGTCATCCTCTTGATTGGCCTTAATAAAAATTCCTGCTGATTCATCTCGACATCGAAATTGATTACTATAATTGAATTATGTATCTCCTGAACCGACTGAGTTTCTGTGTTTTTAGATATCGAAGATTCGTTCCTTACTATTTTGATATGATATCTGAGATCATTATAAGCTATACTAGATTGACATTTTGAATAAAATAATTTAGTGAGAATAGTTTATTCAGTAAATGAACTGCTTTAAAAATTATTGGATTTGGATCGTCGTTCTTTTAGTTCACAAATCTTATTCCCAAATTCAATTTACTTTATTATTTGAAACCATTCTATAAATATAAATTCTAAAAGAATTTTACATGTTTCCATAATATAATTGTAATAATATCAATGTTTCATCAATAATTATTAATCATATTCAGTTTTTAAAATATAAATGAAAAAAAGGTTATTAAAGAGAGAGTGACTTAAAACTCGTTAATGACCCTTTTTTCCAGTTATATTTTAAAACCTGGATATGATTAATATTTATTACGGAAACATTACTGATATTTCAAATATATTATGGAAATAAAAATTTCCTTTTTTTCTAGATGTTTGTGTAATTTTATATAACATATAAACGGCGCTTTATTTTGTATAGCGCTAATTTTCACCGTTCTACATTTTAATTAATTTTAAAAAATATATAGCGTTGCTTATTCCTCAATATTTTGCTAATGATTTTATTTTTTCTCACAGAGAGTATATGCAGAACAATTGATCAGGCATATTTCAAAGTAACCCATGAAGGTAAGTTTTTTATCTGATTTGCTTTCAGTCTTTTCAAACATGGTGGAATTGTCACATGCATTTGTTAAATTGCAGCGAATGATAATGAACAGAAAAAATGTGCATTATTACCTTTACTTTTACTAATCTTAGAAATATGAAATAGAATAATTATCAAATATTTTGACCTCCAGAATTAGAGGAATTCCCTCGATTACGATTTTAATGAGCTCGAAAAACAGAATATTTTAACCATGACGTCTATCATTAAAAGAATTTGCACTTGAAATTGTGGTGAATTTCTGCATTTTAAACATCCTTAAGACATAAAGAGATATACATTTTTGAAGATGTATCAGTAAAAAAAGAAATCATTATTCAAATGTGATGAATCTCTGGATTTTAGTTCTGGTCCATAGAATCGAGTTTTTGAAAGTGATTTTGTCAGACAATAAAAACAAAAGTCTTTTTTGAGCACTTATATGCAACTTTAAATGTGAACATCATAACTCAAAGCCTATGAAGCTAGGTGTGTGAAAAAGGGTTTGATGTTAAAAAAAAAGTCTTCCATTAAAATGGAAGAATTTGTTCGTCCGATTGCGTGTTTGAGTACTAGATAAATAAAAAAAGGATTTCTTCCAAATAGATGTGATCGGATAAGCATAATTCATCGTTATTTTAGTTCGTTATCCTCAGAACAGAAATAAGATCCAGAATATTCTTTCATTATATTTCCTATGCGAAGAATCTAAGTTCAAAATTAAGATCAAATGATTGTAAAATTAAATTAATTTTATAATTAAATAATTTTAAAAAGAAATTCAATTCATTTTAAGTAAGCATATCAGAAAGTTTTGAAAAGACATCTTCCCTCTAAATTTAAAAACCTTTCGACCATGATGCATATTATTTGGTCTTTCGCAATATCTTATTAAATAAATTGATCTAAATGGCAATATCTGCTATCTAATTTTTACTTTTTAAAATTCTAATAAAGATAAGAATAAATAACAAGATAATAATGAAGATAATGACAAAAATCATAAAATGTCAACTAAAACTTGGGAAGTTCACTGTCTATCTATTTTAAATCAGTTTTTTTAAATGCTATTTATTCCATTTCAAAAATCAGGCCAAGATCTTTTTTGCATCCATTAAAAAATCCTTTTTGGGTTAATTCATCTTTAAAATATATCTTTGTTCTATATAACGAATAATCTTATAGATCCATTCGTTTGACCTATGATATTTTTGATTCAATTTAGAATAAAAAACATATTGCTCACCAGAGGCGCTGCATAGCATTCGTTCTAGGCTTAACACAATACCTTAAATTAAATGATGCAGAAAATTGTTTTCAAACTAGGGAAACAGGAGAAAAGTTCAGAATGTCATCGTGCTTGAGCTGTTTTCATTATTTTTAAAAGGATGTCATAAAGGATATTAAATGCCCCGTCGCATTTTATATTCAAAAATGAACGGGACTATACTTCTCTCGAGTTTTTTGTACACTTTTCATGGTTAATTTTTCAGTGAAGTGAAGCGATTTGCATTTGAATTTTTCCAGTTTATCGATTCAGAGTAAAATTTCATATAGATATGTAATTAGTTTTTCCAATGACTGAATAAGAAATTCATTCGATCTTTTCTTTTTTTCTTTTTATAATTATCATTTTATGTATACACAGATGAAGTGATAAAGAGACGTTTTCAGATTGATTTCGTCCAAAACGTCATAGAAATGTAACATTTTACTGTACAGGCAAAGTAGGAAATTCATTCGCTGGGCTTTTTGTACTTTGATGTAAACGTTTAAAGAATGAAATATCAAAAAATGATGTATTAAGCTGGATTAACCATGTGACTTTTCTTTCTATTTTCCTATTTCTGTCCATTATTTATTAAATTTTTAAAAAAGGAAAAATAATTTCTTGAATATTTGTCCAGTTTGTAGACAATCCAAGAAAGTCAAATGAATTCAACTCTGGCTGTTCTATTCTTAAGCTTTAAACAAGTTATTTAACTTTTTTTATATCAAATAATTGTTATGAAACATAACTACATTTTTTTCGCAATGAATAAAGAATTAGAGTTTGTGTCTCGTCCTTGACAGAAGTCACATAACCAGTAGCATGTCTGTCAGGTGGCTAGTCAGTCAAATGGCGGTATTTGCTTTGGAGAAGCTTTTTTGTCTTCTTCAATTTAGTAAATCTGAAGTCGCAAATCTGAAGTTGTAGAGTAACATTTTCGATCACAATTCGGAAAAGTTCCAATTAGATAATGTATCTAGGTACAGTTAGAAAATGTAAAACAAACAAAACTACAAGCTATTTGTGTAAAAGTATAACTGGATAGCTGACTGTCTAGTTATACTTAATGCTGAATGACTGTAAATGTCATTCAACAATGATTGGGAAAATCAAAGCAGATTTCCCAACCCACATCTGAAGAATTTTAAGAAAAAAGCTGAAAAATGATTCCATACGAAATGCAAGTCGTATAAAATCTAAAGGACTATGAGAAACAAAAGCCCTTTATGCCGATATGCAGCTCCGTTTTAAAAATGATGATACTGCCGGTTACTTAGTTTTCATTGATGAATAACATTTGATGTTGAACCGAGATTGATTGGTTGGTAGGGCGTTGGACCGCATTCCTTAGGTTGTGAGTTTGAACCCCGTCGACCAAAGAATCTTCACGTGTGTGGTGACTGTCTTTCGTATAAATCTGTCGTGGTCACAAAGTCCTCCATATCTAGAACAATACCACTGGAGGTACTGGTTCTGAGGTAATCGTTCTCTGATCCAGATCTAAATTACGATCTGTGGATGAGTGAGTGAAATGTATGAAAGAAGTCCACCCCGTAAATAGGGTTGTGACGCTTCAGTAGCTAAGTTGTTCTCTTGGTCCTAGATCGCGCTACTAAAAATGAACAAGAGACGCACAATAGGGATTCAATCGCAATGGGTCTTTAGTCAGCGGGATTGTCAATGACAAGTGTCATTAAAAACAACAATAATTGATGCCAGGGTTATGGTACCAACACAAGGTTCCCCTTTGGGGGAAGATAGAATGCCAGATGATTCACAGTTCAACATATGTGTAATTCTTCGGAGGTAAATTTGTTCTGTGCTGTGTCCAGAAAGAAAGTGTACGACCTTTTCTAAGGGGTCGCATATAGGATATTTGAGATTGCCTTTAGCAAAAATTAAAATAACTCCAAGCAATTCTGTGATAAGTGATATACTAAATTATGTATTTTTTTATAATGCATCGAAACTACATACTTCTATAATAATCACCTTCTATTGTTAGTTCACCAATATTGTTACAAAGCTTTAGTATTATAACTTCAGAAATACAAATTAAATGAAGGTCAGGCTTAATAACTTTGAATTTTGATTCCATATATTTTATGGGCCGTGATGGTCTGATGGTCAGGTGTCAGCATCAGAACCGGAGAGTTTCAGGTTTGAGGCCTGATCCCCCGAAGAACCATCGTGTAAGTGGTCTAGTACATGCTAGTCAAACGTCCTTCGGTTGGTGATGTGTTGTGTGGAAGAGAGGGGGGAATCCCGCTTAAATGTCGCCTGCCGGCGGTTAAAAATTACGACGTCCACCCCAAAGTAGTCCAAGTTGATTTAAAAATGGGACGTTAATATAACTAAACTAATTTTTATATTTCTTTCTTTTAATTAAATAATTTGTTTATGTTTCAGGTATACGTTGCAGTGGGAGCGCATCAATCATAGCAAATGGAGCTTTACTGCTACTCGGAGTAATTCTATTAAATTTCTTATCAAAGAAATATTAAAAGGCACAAAACATCTAACTTTTGATGTTGAATAAGTGAAAGAATTTTTTTTGTCAAGTTAAGAAGACTGACAGACATAGACAGTCCTATCGCACTTTTCATGATCATCTGTAGTATCATGCTTTGCATTGCATCAATTAACTTTATTCATTAATTCCTAATTACAATTGCTACTGCTTGTTATTTTTTAATGTAAATAAGTTTTCTATTTACAAATTGAATTGTTAGAAATCTTTCACACTTTCATGTAAATGATTGTATAATTTCTTTTTACCAATTTAATATTTTAGTAGAGTTTTTAAGACTTCACACATTTTTTTATTGAATCTGTAAATAAAATAGAAGGAAAGGTCAGAGCAATTTTCAAATAAATTTAAACATTTATTTTATCTCTGAAGTTGTAACATAAGAGAATGAAATTAACAATCGAAAGTCATTTTAGCTTGTTTGAATTAATTTTTGAAAGTTTTTAATAAAAAAATGTAGTTTATTGTTTTGTGTGTGATCTTGTGCAAGTAAATTCTTATATATTGCATTGTTTTTGCATTTCAAATTATCGGAAAATTAGAATAACATACACAAAAATTAAAGAAAACATCAAAAATACAAAAAATATTTCCAAATAAAAAGTTATATAATATGTTATAAAAGTCTTCCACTTTTTAAAAAAACATTATTATGAAATAACCGTTGAAGATAGCTATACAAAATCTTTGCCAATATGGTGCACTGTTTATAACTGAACAAATAAAGAAACTAAAATGTACATGTAAAGTTTAATGAAATGTTAAATTTAATAAGAATTTGTCGACAGAAAAATTAATAATACCTTTTGCAATTTCTTGAAATAGAATCATCCATCTTTATTTAAAAGTAATTTAGACATTTTTGTAAATGTTGAGGCATTACTTCGATAGAATCAAACATTGAAAGTTAGAACAACTTAATAGCCTTGTTAAAATTAGTAGTCGTAGATTGCCCAAAAATATTGAGCAATCTATGGCAAAAGCCAAAGTAGAACTCTGACATTTTGTCGAGGTGCAAAGGTAACTCATGTTGAAATTTCTACTAAGTCTAATAAAATTTGAATTAAAAAATTTACACTTTACAAATAGAAACAGGTATATAAGCTTACTAGTTTTTACTCAATAATTTTTATTATAAAGTAAAGATTTATACTTTTAGCGTATATCCTTTTTCGAACTCTGGTGCAAATTATTTTGCAAAAATTAAAACTAAAATACTTCACGATCATTTGAGAATTATTTATAAACCATTTTAAAAAGTAATAATACTGAGTGCCTCGCATATAAAAGAAATATTGAATTTATGCTTACTTAACGTATGTCAAATGCTTAAAGCTAAAAATAGTTTTAAAAGTACTGGGTAATGCTAGGAATTAAAGCATAAGATATCAATGTACATTGTAATATGACTAGCAGATATTAGCTTTTTGCACTCGGGAAAGTAATTACATGAAAAATTATTCACCTAATTTAAGGGCTTGTTTATTACCCCGAAAAACAAATATGTATAATTGTTTCAAGTTAAATATACTTGAAAAGTTAATTTACATCTTTTTACTATTCTGTAGGTATTTTTAACAATTAAAATTTAAAAGTAGATGAATAAAGTCGAAATGATGCACCGTCTTGAATGAGGATCATGAGTTACTACTCAAGTGCAATAGGTTGAATCATTTTCCCAGCTATATTTGTAACATCTATGTAACCAAAAAAAACGTCTAAAATATGTCAGATTATTTATTCAGAATTATTTTTTTGAATGAAAAAATATCACGTTTTTGCACGTTCAACAAATTATGACACATTACGATGTCGCTAAACTCTTTTAGTTTTCCATGAAAGAAAAAATGATAATTCAAACGATAATTAATGTTAAAAAAATATGCATGTATAGAAAATGTTTAGATAAATTTTAAATAGTAAATATTTTAAAGAATGACAAAGTTCTCGAGGAATTTATATTATCACTATTTTGGAATAAAATTGTTTTTTATATAACTAGTAAAGTTACTAATATTTTTAAAACCTTGAGGCCACTTACAGCTTATCAGATTCTAACAAAAATAGAATTTGCATCATCTCATCCTTCATTTTAAAGCATGAGATTATTTTAAGATGCAAAATGTCGAGTGTTTCTACCGATTTTTCCTCCTGTCCTAGTTCGTCATTTCAATACAGGAGAAGAGCAAATCTTTTGGCACACTCTGAAAAAAAGAACTTAAACACTATCGAAATAAGGGAGCGAGGTTACACTTGAAGTTAATGTTATCATTCAAATAAACGATGTTTTGAACTAGTTTTAAAGATTTTCTGTAAGCAGTTAGTGAAAGAGTTTTGTTGCCAAAAATGAATTAACGTTAAAAGTGCGAATAATTTTATATTTCCCGCACGGATAAATCTATTTTCAGCAAATTTATAAGATGAAGGGCAAATTATCAAATAGTTGTAATAAGTGTATACAAAAGTGCTTTATTAAATGGAGAATGAAACAATTCTATTTCAACTATTCAAACAATTCTACAGGACATGATAACAATTCTATTTATTAAAAAAAACTGAATTAAGGAAAACTGGATCTAAGAATTAAAAAATGAAAATGAAACATCAATTTATCGACTTAAAATGGGAGCAAAGATTTATTTAAATATTTAATGGTTTTAGCAAATAAAAAATTATAAAATAATTGAGAGTTAGTAAGTAATAGGATAACAATTGTAATAACAATGTTATTATGAAAAAATCTCAAGAGTTAAGATACTAAGTTTTTAAATAAAGATGTTTTTTTATTTGAATGCTTTATTCACATCCCGGAGATACTACAGGGAATTAAATGCCTTCAAAAATTGATCATTGATGTTGAATAAAAACGATATCTTAACCAAAAAAAATCAGATTATTTTAAAAACATTGCAGGGTTTTTTTACTGAGAATTAATGAAATAAATCTGTACTACATGTTTTAATGATATTTTAATTGGAAACCCAGAAATATCAGATAAAATTCAAATTACCAGATGTTTTTTTTCCGAAATTTAAAATTAACCGAAATTTTCTTTTTCTTCTCATTTCATAATATTCTCTAACCTATAAAATAAAATTTATATTTGTATTTGATTTCTAATTATTTTCTAATGAGTATAGATCTTAAATTATAGTGGCAGTAAAATAACACTTTTCAAAGTCGAAAAAATTAAACATTTAAATGAATTCATATCAATGATACAAAAGCGCTTATAAATGTTTAGCTATGGTATAGCTGAATGCTGTTTAATAAACCAACACATTGCATTACTTAGAGTCGAAAATTTCATATTCGAATAAAACATTGACATTAAAGAAACAGCATAGAATAATAGAGTCTCGACTTGAAAAATTCAGCTATAATTTTAAAAGTATTATAGAAATATTTCAGATTTCGCAACAGAAAACATTAAATCTGAAACGAATTCCTTGTAATGCCAAATTTTTAGATGCATTAATCAATGAATTTAATTTTTTTTCAGGAAAGTTGTACAAGCCATAATGTTTAACGGTTTATTCCAAAAAATTTTAATAATAAAAGTCCTTTATTAGTGCAAATGAAAATTCGTTTATTCAGAATAAGTATCTGAAAGAAAAAGAAATGCTCTTGGATGGAAAAATGTCAACTTTAACTAAAGCTTCTTAAATTTTTAAAACTCCTTTTGGGTATCTAAAACAATTCATCATCTTATTTCAATAAGAAATATGTTGTTGTAAGTTCACACTTCAGTAAATATGAAAGTGTAGCATTGTGGAGAAAATAAATAAATAATAATAATAAGTAATAGGCGTAAAAAATTTACTGAGAAAATTTTGTCACTACCTTTTGTAATTCAAGCTCCATTTCTTCAATATGTTAGCTTATAATCGATGGATGGCTTGAAAGTAAAAAACCTTTGAAAATTCTATAACCATAACTAGCTTTTTTGTGTAACCCTACATTAGACTTTCTACTTATGAAAAAGTTTTTACTTTTGTTATGCAATATTTCATAATTGCATCCAGGAGTGCGAGAGTAAAGATACTTCAAAAAGTGAATTTTCAAATCATGTTTAAATGCTTTATATTTATTAAGAAGAGTTTTCCAGAAATTAAATCAATACATGGGAAGAGATTTTCTAAAATGAATAAAAAATTATATCCAATATCTAGCTGAGTATTAAGTTGTTAAGATTTCAATCGCGGAAACATAACTAAAATCAACCAACCAAGCGTATGGCTAATGGTGTAAGCGTTTGGTTTCCATACAATATCAGTTATGAATCATAGGCGCAGATCAGAAACTGTTAAGATTATGAATTGTAGTCAAATTGTTATATGTTAAAATAATAAAAAATAGGCAAATACATTTTTGTATTTGCAAATTTCGAAAAATTGTAAATAAAATTGAAAAAAATTCGAATTTTAGTCTCCGAAAAAAATACAAAATTACACGTCTCTGCATTAAAAACGAATATTTTATGTGAAGACGAGTGATTCCTCTCACTAGAAGGCCGTAAACAGATTCCCAAACAAGAAACGCCTTTCGCAATTTAATCTTAAGAATTTTATCAAAAATTTCGATAGCTATTATCTTCAAAAGCAGTATTTCAAAACTTAAAATGATAAAAGACTATTCAAGATCCAAAACGGATTAAGATTAATACTTCCCATAGTAAATAAAGTAAAGATTTAAATTTAAGTAGATAAAATTTAAGAAAAATAAAGTAACAAAAATTGAGTTACATCAATTTCGTTTTTCTTTTAAGATACAAGTAGCCAAGTTTTTCAATCAGATATTTTGAAAGAATTATTCAACTAAACTTTTTATACTTAATTTAGTCTTAATGACTTCCATCATCAAATTATTTTTAATCTTTAAATTTTAATAGACAAATAACTAGTTCTATTTCAGAAGCCTAATATAATTATGTCAAAAACAATGTATGCATTCCTCATTTACATATTTTGCAAAAAATCTGGATTTTAATTTAAAGTGAAATTTAGATCTAAATGTGAAGTTATCATGTTTCAATGAAATCAGTAAAATGTTTGCAGAGTTGAAACTAAAAAAAATATAAGATTATAAAGTAGAATCCCGATCCGGGACTCTTAAATTTTAAGATGTTAGAGTCGGCTTCCTGGCATAGTAGTAGTGCGTCTTTTCCGGGTTAGAGTCCCGGATCGGACAATATTGCTCTTCTGTATTATATCTGTGAGTTGTGTAAATTTTATTCCCCAACCCCGCCTGAAAAAAGGGTAGTACGCATGAAGTAGCTAATTCGTACTCTTGGCCCTAGTAGGCGCTACGGAAAAAACAAGAGACCCTCACTCGGCTTAAATCTCTCACAAATAACTGTCAGTGGGCTTATCATAAGCAAAATCATAATAATCATAAAGCAAAACGACAAGAATGTTGCAAAATATATATATCGAGATTCATATAATACTTCAAAAGAATATTTAATAAAGATTTTTCTGATTCAATAAAAAAAAATTGTGTTATATAATAACAAACCAAAACTTCATTATAAAGAGGACTAATATATCTTTTACATCAGTTATATAAAAACCATAGGTTTTTTTAAATGAAAAATTTTTAAAAAAATTTTTAAATCGTTCACAATTTTTAAAGGGCTCAATGTTGTTGATGGATCTTTCTTTTTTTAAAAATCATATATTTGTTTTATTTATCTATTTTTTTATCATTGAAAGTCCCACTTCATCCATCAATGCGAAGAATTTCCAATTATAAATAGTAATTTTATCTACAGTAGAATTATTTGAATTCTAGATTTGTGACTAGTAACCAAAATTTTATTTTACTGGCTGTAATTAAAAGAACTACAACATTTTTAAATCGGACCTGTTCTTTGTACTAAACTATAGAACCTTAGTTTATGAGTCGTTTTTTATTTCCTAATCAGTGAGGTGCAATGTAAAAATTTTTGATAAAATTCTAAAATACAAATGCTTTAATATTTTGAATTTATAATTATTGATCTTGTAAAATGGAATAGTCTTCGAAGAGGCAAGGATATTCTTGGAGGCAAAATTTCAGCCTAAAGTAAATTAAAATCTGTAGGGATAAATAAATTTAGACATGGCAAAATTATAATCTTTGGAGAAATATAAATTCAGTCATAAAATATATTTTTTGAAACAAATAAATTATGTATATTACTACATTTTTCAACTGGTTCGTTGACGTAGTTTGTATTCTTCACAAGTATTTTGAGCAATTAATTTTTAATAATATCTTTTCTTGTTTATTGGAATGAGAAAAATTTATCATACAAGGAAATTAAAGTTAAATTTATTATTAAATTGTTCTTTCAGTGTTTTTTTTTTTTCGTTTCCGTATATATTAAACCTCAGAGGAAATTCCTTTTGACAGCTGCATTAGATCCTTCCAAACAAAATAAGTCACAAAATAACTAAATAAATTTAAACTAACATAAACTTTGTTTACACGTTATTTAGAATAAGGAATGTGGCTTTTATCAAAGCAAATATTTCAATTCCTTGGACTTCATTCATGACAGAAAGCCTTATTCAGGTCAGCGTATTAGTTTAACGAAAACTATGAAAGTAAAAATATAAAAATGCTTTTTTTTTTTATTTAAAATAAAAAATTCGAAATAATAATAATTTAGAAATAATTAGAGACAAGCAATAAAATCCAGAGAAATTTATTTGTGATAATATTCATCCGAGTGAACGGGATGAGAATGAAGACATTTTAGATGCTGATAAGTTTATGATGTTTATAATACAAAATTTTGGTGCCTTATATCATTGCCTTTACTTATAGTGCCTTGGATATTCGATAGATAAGATTTTGATTGTAAAGATTTATTCTTTTACTTCATACTCGTTAACTCAAATACTCGTTTGGTGAGAGTTTTAATTCAATGTTACCAAAAGGTAATAATAATGATACTAATTAATTGGAACAGTAAATAAATAATCAATCATATCTTTAAAATAAGCACAATATAGATCCAGGTTCTTATCAAACTATGCAAAGGGTTTTTATCCGCAGGCACAATTAATGAACCGAAATATCTTTTCGATTGATGCATTATTCATTTTTATATAAAAATAAATTAATTAAACTACTTTTCAAAAGGATTAGAATAAAATATTTTGTTCTTATCAAAATGTGAAAAGATCTGAATTAGAACGAGCTTTTTAAATGCATAATAAAAGTTATTAAAAAAACATTATTAACATGTTATGATTTTTTTTATTTACATTGAAATTTAATTTTAAAAAATGAAAACTTTGATTAAATTTAATAATTAAATTTTGTGATATAATTAAAGAACATATTACCATAAAAAGCTATTCAACGTGTTACGATCTAAAAACTCAAAATTGTTATTTGTCCAGGACAAATCTCGAACAGTTTTTCAAAACGGTACAAAAAAAAAATCAAATGTTAGAATATAATCTGGCTAATACGGTACTCCTGGTCACTTTCATTAAGATCTCATCTGATCTCCTTGATTTGCATCATAATCGTACCACCCGCAGAACAAATTCTATCAAGATAAATAAAACAAATGATGAAAAGCCTTTAGAATGAACGTGCCTTGAATGCACAAGTGAAACAGTTCAGACCAAGTTGAAAGAGCGAATCGGTTTTGAAAAGAGCGATAAAGCTGCCAAGCGTGTAGGGAAGACGATGTCGCCTAGTAGTAACATCAGCGCGGATTTTCATCTGTTCATTTAAAGTTAGAATACTGCTCCTTCTGCCGAGAGCGTTGACAGCGCTTCCCGCCCGTTCCCTTATATGGCGGGCAGACGATTTTAGCAACAGCGACTCGCTTCGAAGTGAAATGACGACAACATTTCGTCTTTTTTTCTGCGCCCCGGTTCGAAATCTCTACCTGAAACATATCGTCTGGTAGGGTGAAACCAATCGGACATAAGGGTGTCTTGTTAAAAAAATGAACGACGGGATTCAGTATTTTGTGAAATACCGTTAATCGTAATTCATAACTGTAACTCCGAATCGCCGTTTCGAAGGCTTTTGCTTCTGTCTTATTATATCCATTGGCGGATAACTTTGTGAACTTAAATTGGATATAAATCAAGAAGATTTGATTCTGTGATAATGTGCTGTGTAATTTTAAATCTTAAGATTGGATTTTTGTAACGTAGAAAATCAAGGAACTGGTGATGATGTTCGAAACCTGTTAAGTTCTTCGAAAGTGAGTTTTTTAAATTAAATTTCTGTAAAATATAGTATTTTTAAAAGATTGACTAGTGTTTTGTTTTCTTCTTTTTGTTTAATCATAATCACTTAATACATAAATAGTTTTCAGCGCTTATTTTTTATAGATTAAAAAAGTTTTAAAAATATCTGCAACTATTAAAAAATTAAATATTTATTGAATTTTCTAAGAAATATCTTTTATTAAAGGATGAGTGTTTTGACTAATTAAAATTTATTATAGTGTTTTTATTTTGATAAATAAATATATAGCTAAATAATTACTTTAACATTTGTAAGTATTTAAAGAATCATACGAGCTTTAGGGGAATATTATCTGCAAATTTTACGATTTATTTTATTCTACAGTATTAAGCTTCACAAATCAATTTATATTGTTAAGAAATTAATTAAATTTATTTTCATGATTTTTTTGTAAAGATTTTGCAATGTATTTGACACAGTACGTATCAGCAAAAATGCTCATTTTCTGAGTGAATTAAATCTTTTAGGTTGCAAAAGTTTCCATTTAGTATGCTCACTAATCATGTGAGCTGCCATTACGTAGTGACTTCTGTGACCTTTTACCATAGTGCTTTGGTTGATTTAACTTGTAGTCGTTCAGTCCATGCCGTTGAACATGATCCATGTTGCCCAGATCCTACTAAACTCTCCGCAGACGAGTGTAAAGCCGTCCATTATGGATTATGTTCTCCACTTTTGAAACTTCCTTCATTTTCAATACCTCCCGCTACAACCTCCTCCCCATCATCCCCAGCAACACCCAAAGGTACTAGTTCATCCCCTTTAGTGTCATCGACACCAAGTCCACCAATCACCCCTAAAGGTACTGCTCCATCAATCGCTGATCTTCTTGGTGCAGCTGTACCACTCAACAGAAATACTTCGACAACAGTTAGTTCACCTGTCTTACAACGGGCATCATCACCAGTTGTCTCTAGTCCTATTTCTGCATCTTCAACCAAAATGTCAACTCCAACCGCTGTTGTGTCCGGTTCAAATTCAGTGAATACACCAAAAATGGACATGGAAATATTAGATCCTGTAAGTTTGTTGGCATCAGACCTCGAAGGTCAGTTAGAGGCACTTGTTAACACTTTCGTGGCCCAAGATAAAGTTCGCTTGGCTGCTAGAAAAAAGGCAGAAACATCTACCGGAACTTTTAAATCTACACCTTCAATTAATAAGCAGGTTTCCCCAATCAAAAAGTATGATAAAAAAATTAAAGATGATCGATCATCTGGGGATGAATCTGCTTCTTCGTTATCCAGCGAAACTTCTCAAACATCTAAGTCTAATGGGTTTTCTAAAGCCAAAACTGGTCCTAAAGGATCAAATGTTATTTCTGACCCTTTGACCAAAGACTTAAAAAGACTCTCACCCGATGTCAATCCAGAAAAAAGTGCTTTTCCTTTTGATAACATCAAGAATTTCAATAATTTTGGCACACATTTTGAAGATAATTTATTTGAGAGGTCGTCATCTCCGTCTTTTAAATCTTCAATACTACCTTCGTTAAAACCATCTCCTGAATATCAACAGACTGGTGTTAAAGCCCAAATAACAAAATTTGCTTCTAAAGAGAAAGATTCCTTACAAAATTCTCCAACTAATTCTCTTGAGAGACGTCAGGGTCAAAAACCGAAACCAGGTGTTCAAGAATACCCTTATTCACCAACAATAACTCCGCCACGTAGTGGTCCTCTCACGCTTGATGCTTTGCAAGAACTTCTATTGAACTCTAGCTTAGATCCTGTAACACAACCCATCCAAACAACAGTTTTTCAAAGCAGTAGGATACCTTCTGTGCCTTTTGGTGAAACAGCATCTCTTAAAGTTCCTCAAACATCTCAAGCAGATAAAAATTATATTACAGACAATTATGCACCTTTTTATGTGAACGAAGCTTGCAAAGAAAGTGATGATTTACCATTATCCATAAAACCTAGTACTAGTCAAGGGATTGGCCACCATTCATCTCCTTATGGTAAATCCAGTCAAGAGTTTGTTCAATCCGCTGTAGATTACGCTAAAAATCGTATTCAAAGTGTTCAACAATCTTTAAGAAATGACTCAAAACCAAGAACCATAAAAAATGGACATCTAGTCAGTGATGCCAAAACAAAATGGGAAAATATCCCAAGTTGGAATGATGCCCATCTAGTACCAGATATTGACAATACTCTCGCTGAACCTTTTCAGAGGGGCGGGCATAAGAGAACTTTGTCGATGGATGGACTGTTAGATGTTCCAAGTCCATCAATTCCACACCCGAAACTCACAAATGCTCAGAAGCAGCATATCAAAGAACGATCTTTGTCACCTACCGATCGTCATTCTCATGTTCCAATCAGACCATTCTTGACGAAAGGTTCGGTTGCCGAAAGAGTTTTGCTATTCGAATGCTGTCCAGATAGGGCTTTAGAGAGAACATCAGCTGGAAACAAGTCGAAACAGAATCTTATCAGCACCTGGAGACCTGGAGGAAGTGATGTCCAAAATAAAACTCATGTAAGTTTTTATTTCACGTTTTCTTCGTTGTTGTGATCATTACTTTTTTTAGATATTTGAATTTAATATGACTATTAATTATTTATAATTACCTTTAAAAAGAAATTAGAATGTTTAATTTAATATTATCTTTTGTTATTCCTTTCACATTGTACATCATTTCAATTTCTTTTAATTTTTTCCCTTTAAATCCTTCTGTGCATCGTATAGAATAAAAATATTTATAAGCGAATACATTTATATTTATATGAGATAATATTTAGAAGTTTCATTTGCTTTGAAAAATATTTTTTCAAGCATTCTGAATATGCAAAATGAAAAAACTAGGAGAACGTAAAGCACAAAATAATTACATAAAATAATAATGAAAAGTTTAGATAAATGATAAATTAAGTTTTATTAAAATTAAAATAATTGTTCACGGAACATTTTTCATTTTGAAATTAATGAAACATTAATTAAATAATGTTAATAAAAAAGTCTGATAAATTTTATCATTAATTAAAAAAATTAATGCTACTTTTACACACAGTGATATTGTTAAAAATTAATAACTTATAAATGGAACTAAAGAAATATTGTCATTGAAAACATAATTTTTAAGTGGAACTGTATAACGCTCTTTGAAACTTGTGGAAGTTTCTAAAACAAATAAAAGTTTTCCAAAATTTTAATATGTTGATTGATATACATAAAAATAAAACATTCAAGAATAATTTTAATACTGTTAATATAAATTTCCTTCAGTAAAAATTATTCACTTGATTAAAAATAAAACATTCA
>JAPMOQ010039477.1:542290-578142 GCA_026543055.1 Argiope trifasciata
ATTTAATAAGAGTTTTTTTTTTCATTATTATTATTAGTTTAAGGTGCATAACATACTACTTTTAAGTCTATATTTAGAAGAAATTAATTTGTAAAATACTAATAATACTGGTTTAAATACTAAAAAAATAAATAAATAAGATAAATTCTGAAAATAAGCACATAAATATTCATATACCTGAAAACACTTTTTATTGAAAATAATCCAATATTTTTGTTTGTTTATTCATTTTTTTAACTGTCAAGTTCACCAATACTGTATGCTTTGAGTCTAGTGCACGAAAATGCTCTTCATTTGTCGACGGAAGGCTTGAAAAAAATGTCCGTAGAGAATTCACAGATTGAAGAGCTTCCTGGGATGACAATAAGGACTGCAATGGACCTGTATTATCATCATCATCATCAATATCCTCATCATCTTCATCATTGTTTCCTATCTCATCAGTAATTTCAGAGAGAATATCTTCATCAGTAACTCCTGCGAAAACCATAAGATCTTCATCTGCTGTTAAATAGTCTTCTGTACTAATCCCAAACTTTTTACCGCTTGTTTCCTCAAGTTGGGATACGGATTTTTTGATGTGCAAAACACATTCTTGATCATCTGAGAGATCATTGTCTATGGAATTTTCATCATTATCAGATTTCTTATCTTCCATAACATAAAGACCAACCTTTTTCCAGCAATTCCGAATGGTTTTTTCTGTTACTTCCCACCAACTTCCACAATATCCACAATGAGTCTTAATAGATGGAAAAAATAACAAAAGAAAAAGAAAAAAAAAGCATTTGAAAATCAAAATATTATTATAAAGGGAGAAAATAATACTGAAATTTAGATTGAAAAAATCGTTTTACAGAGGTTTATTGTTCTAGAGAATATCGCAATATTGAGGGGAGATTAACATTAGTTGATATGCAAAATCACCGGTACCACAAAACATTATTGTAGTAGAGGGAGTTATTGTTGTATCGGGTATCGTTGTAGCGAGAGTTTACTGCATATATATATATATATATTAATAATCGTAAAAATCATTTTAGATATTTTTTCCCCTCAATTATACAGATTTTCCGTTGCAAAGATAAAATTCTAATTTTCAAGCATTCATTACGATGCCAAAAAATAGTAATAAAGATAATGCTTCATAACGTTGCTTTTTATTACTTCAATTCTTTCTTCAGTTTATAAACATTTTCTGCTTAATTACGCTCCAATTCTCCTATTATTACGCTTCAGTACAGTGTAATCCACACGGAATGAAACCAGCTTTTTGTTACCTGTTGTTTGTGACATGGACTTCGAATCCAGTCGAATTTAATACCCTTCGTCTTAAGGATTTGGCATGAATCCAAAAATAAGTTGATTTTCGTTTCATGTTTGCTCCTATCTAAGCAATTTTGAGGAATGCTTTTACTGCTGAATGCGGATAGGGTTACGACAACTTTTTACTCGTTCCTATTGTCTGAAAAGTTGGATATTTTTAAAACTATTTCTTTTTTGCAACTTTCTTGTGTATTCATTGTAAATTTCATATAATTTCTGACTGTTAAGTCAGAATAAAAAATTATGCTTCCAGCCATATTTAAATTTGTTTATATCAGTTTAGTGAGGCGCAAATGATTCTAATCTAATAAAATAATATCTAATAAAATATTGTGATAGATCATTGATATCATGCCAAAATTGCGAATTTGACAGGAAACTCGTAGGTTCGATGTGGGAAAAGCAATATATTGTGCGATAAAAGAAAGTTTATTTTCCAAGAAAAAAAGTTTCTGAAAGAAAATTCAAAATCTTTGCAATAATATATAAACAAATACACTGTTGTTAACATCTATTTTCAAATGCACTGAACTATTAACTTTATTTTAGAAATTTAACTGCTTAAGAGCTAACCTTATTAGCAATCCATATATCGGTAATATCCAGATTTCTATTGACTGAATAATATTTTGAAAATGTATTTTAATGTATTACTGTTTTTTTTTTTTAAATATTCAAACTGCATTTCTTACATTTTTTCCCTATTTGTTAATTTTGCATGTGCATTCATATAACATTCACATGAGTGTAAAGATCAAGAAATAATATATGTTTACTGTTTTTATTTAATTATTAATTTTAATAATTGTAAACAGTGCACATAAAACTGATTATATGTTGCAAATAGATTGAATATAAACTACATACCATTCTTAAAATATAAATATATTTTATTGATATCAAATACTTTTATAAGATTTTTGATAGTTAAGACGTACTCTTGGTCCAAGATGGCGCTACTGAAAGTCAAGAGACGTTTTCTCGGCTTAAAATCGTTGACTTCATCAGTGAGCTTTTTTATGACAAGTGCCCTGAGAAACAACAGCAACATGCAATTTTTGTATTCAGATTTCTTTTAAAAAAGCTATTTAAATTATTAGTAAGTGTAAATCAAAAGTCACCGTTTTAAAAAGTTAAAATAATAAATTTACATCCTTTTAAATTATTTTAATCATAACGTTTTTCAATTCGAATAAATGAAAATTGTGTCAATTATTATTACAAATATCATTTAATATTAAAATAAATGAATATTTAAAAAAACATTCATTTTTTTATCATTGCTAATAGTATTCGTAATTATAATAAGACGAACAGTACATTTACTTTCGCTAAGGTTGAAGTTATTCTTTTGAGTAGTCGGGCGGGGGGGAGTTCCCTAAATTTAAAATAATCCCATAGCCTTATATTTGATAAAATTTTTATTACAGAAAGTAATTTAGCTTATGCTTTTATTTATTTTCTTATTACTTAGATGTTAAATTTATGATACTGTTTTAATGAAAAATAACGCACAAAATCTACGTAAAGAAAATGATAATTTTTCTTCAGAGTTGATGAAATGCACTAAAACAAGTAAAAAAATTTTTAAGTAGCCACATTTTTAGGTGATAAAAGATTATGTCCTATATTTGAAATTCGAAATATACAATTCAATGAAATTCATACTTATATTTCATTGAAAGCAACAAGAAATATTTGCTTGTAAAAAGGCATATTGCAAATTCCTTTGGAACAAGTTGAAGGATTATTTCAATAAGCAAAATAAAATACCTCTATAGATGACTGAACATTTGGTTTTTTTTATTTTATTTTTTCTAAAGTTTTTAAAATAAGTTTCTTGTAAGGATGCATCTACTAGGTACAGATGTCGTAGGCCAATGTTCTCGAGTTGCGAAATAAAAATATATTTTTAAACTTTAAGAGAAAGGGAAGTATCTTCTTGCGAAGTTAAAGACTTGCACAATATGTTACTTTTTTGCTCTACTTCTTTCATCTCTTTCGAGTTCGATGTTTGCCACGGTTTCTTCGTCATAATGGGATTTGTAATCCAAGTGCCCAGTTGATTGTTTTTAAATGGTAATTTACCAGGTAAGTGAATTTGCTGCTTAAATAACCAAACTGCTTCTAATACCATTTTGATACAATGAACAAATATTTTGGCTGCAGAAAGCCAGATTTTGAAGTTGCTTATTATTTTTTCATTTGTTTGTTTTGAAAAATTCTAAAAATCAAAATACTTTCAACGGATTTTTTTAGAAAAAGTACCTACTTTTTTGAAATAAAGCAATCACTCATAACATGTTTAAGTCTTTTGGCATCATTGCTTACGAAATTATGCTTTTTTATTTGCCTCGTAATGTTTGTTCAAATTGACGTTATTTAGTTGTTTGTCTCTTAAATTTTTCCCTGCGTTTATTCTAGAATTTTTCGTATCGAGCTAATCAATTTCTTTAAAAATAATTAAAAAGCATTTCGCATTTAAATTTTTAAAAAAAAATTAATTTATTTATAGCATTGTATTTGTGAAATGAATTAATATTGAAACCAATTTAGCTGCTTTATTTTAAATCTTCAAACAAAAGGAAATAATACCTTCAACTTCTGTGCAAAATCTAATATTCTTTCAAGTAATCCGAAATTATTTTTAATGCCTCAGAAACACAATTCTTAATTTTATTTACTCTAATTTAAAATTTCTAAAAAATAATTCTTAATTTTTTAACTTCGCGAATTGAGAAAAAAAATTCTTGAGTTATGGTTACTGATTAGGCTTAACAGTGTTTCTAATCGACAATCATTTAAATAGTTCCTTTCCGGCGATATATTCTTTTGTATTTTAGACTTGATTCATCTATTTTATGAGTATTTTAATAAATTGTTTCTAAAATTCTATTTGCTTCACTTTGGCAATAATATTATTAAGTTGCTATTTCTAGTTACAAATTGTTTGATGTAACCGAAGTTGCTTGTTTATTCATTATACAATTTTATTGGATTTAAAATTATAATTGATAAAGAATAAAATTTACAATTTTTAATAGATCTACAACGAATAAAAATAATTTACTTCCAAGGTTTTAAAAATTTATCTATTTATTATATTATAATAAAAAAGACATTTTTTTGTTATGATCGAATACAATCTATTTAAGTTGTAATAATTTCCTTACAATCAACTTATATTTCAATAAACCCTTTTATTTTAAATCGTTTATATAGTCTTTTGTTTCTTCTTTTTTATTGCGTTTTTTCACTTCATTCTAATTTTTTTAAATAAATATTAGTGAATTACCATTCATTAGTGACCATTCTTACTTTAAAATTCTGATAAATGAAATTTCCTTCTGCATAAATATTTATTTATTTTCCTTTGTATTAGTATCTTAAATGCTTTACATCGCATATCAATACATTCATTATATGCATTTTATTATTCCTTCCCTGCGTAAAACAATTAACCGTACACTTCGATACTTCAGATACAGCTGATAACTTCTGCGTTTTCCAGTGAATACTTTTAAACTGTTGCAATGCTCTATTAATAAAAACGCAATTCTTAATAGTATTCCTTCATCTACAGTATAATGAACTGTTACAGTTATTTAATCTGTAATATCTAGTCGATTTCATGAATAAAATATACTGTAAATAATTAAAATTTATTTTAAACTTATTCTTATTGATCCATGATAACTGTTAACCGTATTTAAAATGATTTTATCTACTTGACTTTTCTCTTGTTATCTGGATAATTGATCATCCGTTATTTTAAAAGGCGTAGGTTACTGTGAGAAAGTTCCATGGTTTTAACTTTTATTTTTAAAAAATGACAAATAAATTAGCTAAATATTTACTTTTGTCTGTAACATACATGCTTGGATTTAAAATTGAGATTTACAATAAAATAAGAGGTATTATTTTAAAAATCTGCTTTTTATTAAAGGTTAATGAAATCAAACATAAAAATTTATTTACACATCTATAGTAGATTAACATTTTTAACAAGTATTTAATACTAACAAATATATTAATTCAATAGTATAAAGACGAATTCTCTTATTCTTCAAAGAATGTAAATACGCTAATATGGAAAGTGAAGAAGGGCAAAGTTTATTTTATTAATCTATTGAATTCACAACCCCATTCCTTTTTTATTAATTATTTAAACTTAAAATGCACATTTTGCGCAGAATCTTTTTTAAACGCATAGACTTGAACTGCTTCTATTACAATGCTGGTTTGACTATATTTAAAAATAGGGAAATTTTTGTCGATTCAATTTATAATATTTTATTTCATTAACTAGAAATAATAGATGCAAGTGCCTACCGTGTATGTCTAATTTATATTTCCCATATTAACCGTGTAAATAAACCAACCAATTATTAATAGGTCCAATTACATAATGTTTTATATGATTTAAATGTACGATTATTTTCCACATTTTGCTGCATTCTGGTTGATTGAGTGCTCTAAACATGCATGAAATCTGCATCATAATTTAATTTGTACATGCGAGATGAAAGAAAAAATTCTGTACTTCCAAGTTTTGTAAATTTTTAATATAGCTAATGTCAACAATATTACTGTCAATTAAAAAAAAAAAGTCCAGAGTGTACAATTACGCTTCCAAGCTATTTAATTGAAGTCAAGAGAAAATGATATAGAAAGAACGTTTTACCAAAAGATTTTTTTTCATTTAATGATATGTGAGATTTGAATTTAAACTTTTTTAAATACAGGTAATTCAAATTTTTAATATAATCCAAAATTGCAGAAAAAAATTCGTACAATATGAATAACCATTAATCCCTACTATTATATATTTGTTAATAGAAATAATGTATTGACAAATATATTGACTCTAATATTATTATCACCTTATAAATAAATTAGTGCAACATTCTTAAAAAGATTCTTCTAATATTACGTTATTTTTGTAATAAACTGCTATAATTCCATCAGCTCAATGAATTCAATAACAGACTAGCTCAAACTTTTTATCATTAGTTGAACATCCAGTTAGAATTTGAATTCTCTTTCTATAGCGAAGTGAGATTTTTATAATAATTTAAATTATTATAAATATCTCTTCACTTTCCCGGACTTGGTGTAAAAATCGTCTGAATTTATGTTTTTTCTATCTCGAGCTATCTGTTTCACTCCTCCAGCTGTGATTCAATCCACCACAACAAATTGCTGAGTCACACTGTTCCACTTTCTTCATATGAGTGACACTCTCTTCCTTCCAGTTTCAACTTTGCTGGCTTATGTCAGAGAGATAGAGAGTTCTATTTTGGGAGATTTTTTTATCGCACCAACTTCTTAAAATGTCTCGAAAAGTTACACAAAATGCCGAATCGGCGTAAGAAGTTATTAATTTTATAACTTACGGATGCTTATAGATGTTTATAATTGTGTGATTAAATTTAATGCAGTTACTTGATCTTGTTTATACACTCATACACCATTACGCATGTACGTATGTTTGTGTATGCATTTGTTTAATAATTGATATGGATTTATAAGTTTATAAATTAAAAATTGAAGGTGTGTGTGTTAACAGGAGTGTAACAGCTATATTTATTCTTGTTTTAATTCTTGTAAAATTTATGTGATCAGAGTATATCTTTTACTTGGTACGTATATATTTTTCATCGCTAATTAGGCGAAAAGACAATAAATACAAAGAAATTAGGTGTACAATGAAATGGCTGTTAGCACTACAAAACCTTGCATTTAGAAAAAAGTTCAAATTAAGAGAAATTGAACATGAAATTTTTTTAATTATTTATTAAGGGATTAATTTTAATGAACAATCAATTGAATGCCTTTTGTATATAATTCAATGAAATTAAAATCAAAATGAATAGTTTAACATGTATCTTTAATGTACTCCTCATTGTTAAAAGATTAACTGAAAATACATAATACAGCAGTAAAATGCTGTAGTGAGCTAAAAACTTTATTGATATAAGATTATTGAAAACAGAAGATATTGAACATTAACTAAAAAAAACACATAACAATAAATAAATAAATAAATTTTTCAATTTTTGATATTAATTACTTTTTAATTAAAATCAAGTAGCTTTTTAAATGATAGTTTTTAACTGCATATTTATAAGGAATTGAAAGAACCTGAGATGAATTTGGTGTTACCAACGAAGTGGTCCAATTAGCCTAGTTCAAATGATTCTGAAATTTATTCACATTTAAGATATTTAGTTTTCCCCTTTTCCGGTTGCATGATTTATTTTGAATTTCTAATGTTAGCGTTATCTAAAATGGGAACGTTGTATCTAAGAAAGCATGATATACTTATGCATGCCGTGAATATAAATCATTCAGAAGATACGATATAGCGCGTTGGAATGTCACAGCATGGGAGGTCAGATTATTATCTTAGAATTATCTTTTGAATCCGGAGTTGGTTACTATTTCTATCTACAACATCATTATAAGCCAGAAGCGAGATGTTGAAATTTTGTTTAGTCTCACTGTTCCTGCTGTCATGATCACTATAAATCCAATGATTTTAGTTTTGATTTAATCTCTGTGCAGTTTTATTCTTTAAATTTCATCCATTCATATTAAGTCATTCTGTATGCTCTGAAATCTTGTATTCTAGAAAGGTCTATAAAAAATAATGTTCTATTCTTGTTGTCACGATCGGTATAAATCTAATTATTTTAGCTTTAATTTATTCTCTCTACAGTTTTTTTTTTTTTAATTTCATTCATTGTAGGCCGTGATTTTGCAGTCTATGAATATTCTGAAATCTTTTATTCTAGAAATATCGATAAAAAGAGATTGTGTGAAAGGTAATGTTCTAAAAGTCTAACTTTTCTTGCAGTCATCTCATTATAAATTGAGGATTTTAGTTTTAACTTATTTTCTATGTAATTTTATTCCTTAAACTTCATTCAATGTAGCTCTAATTCTGTTGTTTTGAAATTTTACATTCTGGAAATGTCAATAAAAAGAGATTGTGCAAAAGTAGTGCGAAATTTTTTTGATAAATATGCAATTATATAAGAATTATTTTTAATGGATAGCAATCAAATATTCTTAAAAGATAATTCATTTTTGACACCGGGAGATTTGATTTTACATTTTAAATAGTACTTTCCTCTCATTAAATGTAACTGTTGAACAAATATCCGTTTATTTTTTATTATTTAAAGATAACTAGAGTTTGTATCTTATAATTAGATTTGGATTTTGAGTTCAATCAAAAAATGCAATCTAGATATTTAATTTAAGTTTTTAAAGGAAAGTGTGTCATAATTTGTTCTTTTTCCTAAATGTTCTAATCTCTAGAAATAATATTAGTAGAAATAAAATATCCTAATATATGTTCGATGATTTTTATATTTTGATAATGACTTTGTAATTTTCAGGATAAAATTAAATGGTTTTCATATATCATAAAATTAGTTTCTTAAATTTTTCTCTGACTGTCTATTTTCTGACTCTATAACGTTAAACAATGATAACAAATTGTTTTTCGAGAAGAAAAAAATGTTTGCTTGTTAAGTTTTTTAGTTCAAATGCAATTTCTTATAGATGAATAAAAATTTTATCTTCCTGGAAAAAAAAAGGTATAATTAACTTCTAAAGATTTTACTCAAAGCGCAAAAAGTTTATGAACCGAAAAAAAATCGTTAATTCACAATATTATTTATAATGAATATGCATCCAATACATTTATGTATTCAAGATTTCTAACTTCAAAGATTTCAAATAGTAATTGATTGTATTGGTGTCATTTAAAATTATTTTCATTTATTATTTCTGAAAAAAATATTGAAATAAGTAGAAATTGATTTGTGTGTTTTTTCCAACTTCCATATTTATATATTTTTAAAAAGTAAACCCTCTAGAAAATGAGTTCAATGATACGAAATGTTAATATGCAAACTCTATAAGCCTGCATTTCGGGGAATAAGAATATGAAACTTATTTTTTACTTCTTAAAAGTTCAGAACTTATAATAATCGAAGAAAGAACAATTTATTGATCATTAAATTCTGGTTGTTATTAAAACGGGAAGAAAAAAAAAATTATATTACAACAGAAAATATTCCTTTTTCAGATTTAAAAATAAACATACAGTTGAAATAAATCGTATAATCGGGAGAATTTAAACATTAATGTTTATAAATCAAAAGATTGAAAATCAAATTGTTTGATCTATTCAAATGGTTTCTTATACGCTTTGAATTTGTTTAAGTAATATTATTTAAAAGTTTCCCTTTTTTTCAGATAGTAATGTACGGCGTTTTTCATATAAATAGTATAACAATAAATAAATCATTGTAAATTCATCATTTTTTTACTTTAATTGATTCAAATCTTGGTATTATTCTTAAATATATTTCAAAAATATTTAATTTTTCTATATTTAATTAAAATCTTTTATTATTTTCTTCGTCAAAATGAAATCTGGATGATACATTGGGTAAGAATGCAAACTTTCTCTAATTTAATGTATCTGAATTTGAATTGTCTTGAAAAATATTGAAATCATAAAAGAGCTCTTTCATGTAATTTTTGGTAAGCATTTGAAATTAAAATTTTGAAAACTGGATAGAAATTATTATTATGATTCATTATGAGTATATAACAAAATATTATTGTGTTTAATATACAGATAATTCTTATGAAATATATTTTGGAATTTAAGTAAAAAGGATTCTTTAAACCTTTATTTGAAATTTTCCGAAATGTCTATCGAAAAGTTGTATAAAATCAGAAAAAAAATGTACATTCCATTTATTTTTTTACATTCCTCCAATGATTCTTTAAAAGTCGTTAGCTGGTGGCATTAACCTTTGTCTTCAAAATATAAAAGTTAATTTCTACAATACATGCAACCGGTAAGATGCATTGGCGTTGTCTTAATACTTATTCCGTACGCACGACAAACTGTCGTAAAATTATGAAAAATAATTACTTCTTCCTGTAATTATTTTATTCTTATTTTTTTTTCTTTGAACAAATCTTGCATTCATTAAGTCAACCAACTTTTCTGAAGGTTTTGTTTGACAGAAGTTTACAAACTTTTGGCGTAGTAGCTGTGAAAAAATACGCCCAATTTTATGGTGATAGGCGCCAAATCATAAAACTAACAATGTTACGAGTTGTCACTAATTTTTTTAATTACTTTTCTTTTCTCTAGGATAACAAACTATTTTTTTAATGTTGTGGTTCATTATATAAATTACTCCTTTTATTTTCTTATTTCATTGCCAAGTACTGAAAATTTAGTTGAAAATAAACAAATAAAAGTTGCACCTGAATTTTTTTTTTCATCGATTGCATTGTCAATGTTAAGTGAGGCGTAGGTTGGAGCATCCTACAAACCTTGAGTCAGACTGTAAATCATATGCAAAATAAATTTCGGTTGTCTTTTTTTTTTTACACATGATTTTTAAGCCTGAATGTTAAATGAATTAAATAAATTAATTAAGAGTCATTTGACATTTGAACGCCGTTCATTGGTAAATCGCAAAAAAATCATAATCCCATCTACTTTCTATATAAAAAAAATTCTTGAATAAATAATATTTTGAATTTTTAATGAAGTGAAAGGGATGACTGGAAACATCTTGGAAATTCCGTATTATAAACTATTTCTAATAAGTTCGTATTTTATAGATTTTAATTAATAAATAGAGATTATAAATTAGTATTTCTATATTTTAAATCAATAAACAGAAATTATAAATTAATATTTCTGTATTTTAAATTTTATACACAAATTTGATTTATATCTTTATATTTGCATAATAAAATCTTAATAGAAAATAAACTTCAATTATTCAATTTATGGACTGAGATAGGGAGTATCATTCGAGAACACATAGAGAACTTAAAATTAATAATGCTAAATATTTTTTATCTTGTCTCTGAAAATGAAAATACAATTTAAAATAATACTTTATATTTATTTTTTAGTCTATTTGCAATAGCTTTTATTGCATTTGGATTTTGATGTGCGCAAAATCGAACTGAAATATACGCAAAGTCAATCTGTTTTTATTTCTAATCAAATTATAGAAATTTAAAAAATATCATGTATTTTAAGAATGTTTCGTATGATTTATTGTTTGATGGGAAAATAAATGCATGTTTTCATTAAAAATTAACCAAATCAATCAATTACACAAAATTTTGAATTATATGATTCAGTAATAATTTAAATCCTTATAAAACTTTGCGATTGAAAACATAAATTTGAGATAATATATCCTGAAAGCTCAATGATGCAATTATTGTTACTGCATTCTAGTTAAATTTGTAAAATTTTCTTGTAGTTCCTTTTACAGATTTAATTCTGATATGTTTTATTCTTAGTTCGTGTTTTAGAATCATTTACTGCCTCTTATGGAAATCATTTTTTAACAAATTAACACTTCCAGACTGCGAAACCATAACGCTTATATTCTTAAATAATTAAAATTTATTAAAATAACTTGGATATTAGTATTTATATATTCTTTTGATCACTTTAACACCTTAACAATTTGGTAAAATTTATTTGTTGGAAATAATTTGTGATTATTAGAATGCTCAAATTTTCTTTAGGCCATATTTTCTAATACAACTATCGCTGCTTGTCTACCAAAGTAAATATTTTAAAGAAAATTTCGTTTTGTAATTCTGAAACAAGGTATGAATTAATACTTTTTTAAATAGCGAAAGGGAAAAATGAGATGCTTTCTTAAATTCAACGAAAATTTCGTATTTATATCAATGTAAGTAAATACATTTTTACTAATATCTAGTATATTAATTGATCAGACAAACCGTACAATTTATAAGCATTCTTTTTTGTAGAATCATTTTTACACTTATTTCAATTTTTAATTATTTTACACCAATTATATATTTTGTCTGTGTAATTAAAATCAAATAATAATATTAATAATCAAAATTCCGATAATAATTTAGCAAACACGCACTTTCTACGATAAAGAAAGCAGAATAAGTAAGTTAAACGTATTTATTGTTGTACAATATTTTATAGGACTATAAAATAACTAAAAATGGACCTGAAATAAAAAAAAAACATAAGGAAATAAAAAGAAACTATTACTGTAATTTGAAATCAGAAAAGAATTTTTTTCTAGATATTTAAGAAAAATATCTTATTTCATCTTTTCGGTTACAGAAACCTTTAAATTATGAATGTGGTTAATTTTTGAGAAATTCTTATCTTTATGCATGAAAACATTCTACAAAAATAAAAATTCCTTTTTAAAGAAAATTGATGTATTTTTGAAACATAATTGATGGACCTACGTTATGTGAATCAATAATTTTAAATTTACTTTTAACATTATTTAAAACTTTTGAAAAAATGTATCCCTTATTATCAGTTATTTCCGGAGAGTACGGACTTTCAGTTCAATAAATTCTTGACCTATCCCTCAAATCGGCGAACTAAAGCATTTCACTGAATGATTAGGAAAGTTAAATAATTTGTATAGTTTATCCCGCATGTTTCATTAGGAATTTAAAATAGGTGAATGGATGTAAATAGGCTAAATTTTTATAGTAACTGTGAAAACTCCAAAGATGAATAAAAGAGTAAGCTTTTGTATTTGATAGGAAGAGTTGCAGTTGTGTAACCCGAGCTGGGAAAAGTAACTTATGGACGCATTGTGTGTGTGGGCAAAAAAGAAACATTTTCTTTATATTGCGCTTATTATATTTATATATAAAGCCAGAAGTGAACAAAGGAAACAGACAAGAAATGGAATAAGCTTTGCTCTCCTGGTAGCCACTATTATTGTTACTGAAGGTTATGCTGCAAAAAGGGTGTAGCTCCAATTAGGGGAATTTGGAGTTACATGTACTATGATGTAAAATAAAAACTTGTCCGTTTGGTTCCAGAAAGATATAACTCCAATCGTTATTTCTCGCTTTTACTCAAGCGATGGAGCTGTTTATGATGGAGCATTAGTTGATTGCAATATAGAGCTAGCTCCTGGTGCTACCGCTGGCTTTCTGCAAGCTTGAATAATTGGAGCTACCTCCTTTTTGCAGCAAACCCTTCAACTGCACTTGGAAGCTAAGATCTTGATGTTTAAGACCAGTTATTCGCGACCATTTTAAAAACGGCATGATAACTTCTCACAGCCCTCTATTTTGTATCGATACTTTTAGACGTACCATTCACGGCTACTTTACACTATGTACTCACCTCAAGTATTTTAATCCATGCTCCAAACACCCAATCTAACCCTACCTGTTCTACATTCTAACAAAAATTTGTATTCACGGACCCACACCATGTGGCGATATAAAAATAGAAAAGATTTCATATCCATATATTAGATTTCATAAGAACCATTACACGCATCTTGTTTGATTCCCAACTCTTTCGATTTTGGCAAGGAGTGGTCATGAACGATAGGCCTAAAAGAGAGAAAACCATTGGTTTATTCGACCATATTAATTTTGTAGTATTTTTACCCTCCGAAAAACAGTAAACAATTGAATTCGACATCGACCAGTATCGCATAAACGATCTGGTGCACTCCATATTTAATGATTTTTTTAGAACATTCGCATATTGGTCAAATACATTTATATTGGCTGTTTGTGGCAATTTAGAAAATAAATTAAGTTGCTTTTCCTCGTTGTTCAGAGTTTTCACCCCAAAATAGAATTTGTGAAACATTAAAACGAAATATTCAGTAAACTATATTAGCCCTTCATTAGCTTTAATTTTATACAAAGTCGAATTAAACTTTCATTAAAATAATGACTTCATAATGTTTATTTTTTAAGTGCATAGCGTGGAAGTAACTTTAAATAGAATTAATTAATTACTGGAATTCCTCGAAATAATTAGTTTTATTGGCGTTTTGTTCGTTTTTTGAACTGTCAAGATATGATATTTGTATTTTTATACCTGATTTGCAATCTATTTCCACATCTTACCCACTTGTTAACTCCAGCTTTACGGAAAGTACAATTAAATCCCTACTGCATAATGGATTTGTGTTATTTATTTTTTATGTGCACACCATTTACGCAACTTAACTTTAAACAGAGTGGATTACTACAAATCTTCTAGAACGAGTAGGTGGTTTTATTGACAAGTTTTCCTTCTTTTGGAGCCGTAAGAATTTGAAATTTTTACTTCTACATCAGCCGTGCATTCTATTTCATCAACTTTTTTTTCGCAATGCCGGTTAGCAATTAGTATATCTCCTGCCATATCTGTTAAGAAACTGGCTCTCTTCCAGCTCATTAGCAAACTACTTGAAGCTCATTTTCAATTAGCGGCAAATTGCTTCAGATATCTTGAGATTTCATGGGAGGACCCACTTTTTAGGAGCCCCATGACTCGAAGCAATAAGTATTCAGCTAATTAATTGTGAGAGATTGCGCATTTTATTTGAACTGTTGAATACAAATCAAGAGTGTTCTTGATTTCCTCAGTATGAAAATGGCCGGCTGTCAAAAATGTCCAGATGAGAGCTTTTATCATTAGCTGTCAATCTGGTTTGCTGTGTCAAGGGCTCCAACACTTTTCCATTTTTTCGTTTTGGAAAAAAGAGAGGAAAAAACCGTAGGAAGTTAAAGCCGTAGGCTTCCAGTGGGGCTTTTATCACTTGAATTAAATTTCGGTGAATTATCAGCAGCTTCTTTTTGTTTTTAATTTTAATTTAATAAAATAGGCTAGACATTGATTTAATAAAGTAGAATATTTTCGAAATTAATCAATCAATTAAATTTTAAGGTGATATACTAAATGGGTTTTGAAGATATTGCATTCGGGTGTCTTTAAGAATAACAGATTGTAATCAGGCAGTCTGGTATTCAAATATTTCTAATATAAATAGTTTTTATTCATTTCTGTGTTGGAAATAAATGTAGTCTATATTATCTCACAAATAGCTCTTGATATCGTTTATTTTTAGATAAGCGTTTGTTACTTTCGGACAATTTTATTCATTCTAAGCATGCTCCAATAATTAATTATTGAATAAAATATTTCATAACACGTATTTATGTAAGGAATGTTTTTAATGATGTAAAGATTCATATCTTATTTTATATCATTCAATAAATTCACTACTGAAGAAATCAGAAAGTCTAATTTTTTGCATACTCCCCTTCTTCATATTTATAAAAATTATTTTGACATCCTAACATTTTTAAATTTTCTTCTTTGACAACAAACACTAAGCAATTTATGAAGCTTTGAATATCACTATTTAGGCGATTTCAACCCATTTCAATTGCTGCCTTCAGGATGATTGTCAATCAACATAAAGGTCTACTTCAAGGAATATCTAAAACAATGAAATCGATTGCTTTCTAAAGCGTCAATTTTGATTTAAGGTCTATAGTAATTTTAAGGTTATTTGTATTTCAAGATTAATTTACAAAATATGATTAATATAGCTTTAGAATTGTATGAAAATATGTACTCGTTATTCTTTGAGCAGTAAATTTATTGACCGAACCAAAATAAAATATAATATATAGCATTTTTTTCGATTAACTATATATGAGTACGTCTATCTATGACGCTTTAGATGTCTACTATTGGGACGCGATTTGCGTAAATCATATAATATTACAATATATGATCAAAAAGATATATATGTGCCATTTAACATGATAGAAAGTTCTTTACAAAAAATTAAAAGTATATGAAAATATGTTTTAAGAAAAACACTGTGTAATTTTTTTAAAAAATGAAGAAATTTTCTTTAGTAACTATGTTCGTATAATTTTTTTTGTATATTTCATGATATATAAATATTACTTTGAAATATTAAATGAAATACACTGTTACTTTTTTATAATAGGTTGTCTTAAAATTTGTGTAATGTTATTACTTTATTTCCCAATCTTGTTTCATTAGTTTTGATTGATAACTCTTCTAATATTCTTTATACAGAAATTTTATTCAGCATGTTTTAAACTAAATATAAATTAGAATAATAAACAAAACAAAAGTTATTAAAACAAACATGATATTCAAGAAACAAATATATTTAAAACAAATATATAAAAAATAAAAATTGTTTAGGTTTTTAATCAATACCATTGGCATTCTATTTATTTTTATTAGCATTGATACTTATGCTATCGTTTCTGAAAAAAAATTTACAAAAAATTTGTAACCGTAACTGTTTTCTCGGCCCTCTATCGGCCGTTACCATGAACAATCAGTCCATGTCTTGGAAGCGAATGTAAAGCATGATGTAATTCACGAGTATTATTTTAATGCATATTTGTTAAATGTTTTGTCCTAAATAGTTTTGTCCCAGTGTAAATCATGTCCTTTAATGTCATTAAATGTATTTTTAACTAAATTGGTATGATTTATTGATTTTAATAGTCTACCCTGACAGAATTAAAGTTTTGGCACCCTTTCGGTCACAAATTCAAATATTTACAAAAAGTTTTAAAATGAATGAAATGCGTTGCTTTGTTAATGTTAATTGGAAAACTATTGTTACTCATGTAAATTCATAGTTCAAATTTTATTCAAAATAAATAATTCTCAATTGATTAAAAGAGCATTACTTAAAGTACCCATAACTTAATTTTTTATGTTGTCTATAAGATTCTTTGTACGATATAATAAGACATTTATTTTAATCAATGATAAATTTTTTTGGAGTTATCTATAAATTAACAATTAAAACTTGCTTAACATCAAAAGTCTGCAATTACTAATATTATATTTTAAAATTATGAAGAAAAAAAATGATTTTTGATTACTTCCAACATTTTCAACTAGTATAGTGAACTAAAACTGAGTTATTTCATTTTACTTAAACGATCATTTGAATTGAAAATTGAAAATGAAAGTTTTCCATTAAAAAAAGGAAACTATAGAATTCTAAATTTTTATTTTTGCCGTAATTAGAAGTGAAATGAGAGCTACTTAAATGGCACTTTCGCTTAGTGAAAAAGAACCAGATGAGACATTTTTGGCAGCTTTTTTTATATTTTTAAATGCAAATTATTTTATATTATATTATATTATATTATTGTATTGTATTATTAGTTTCTATAGATGACAATTATTTTATCAATGGTAATTGTTATATCTTGATTTTTTTGATATTTCAAAAGTGTTACTGTCCACAACTGAATAATTTTAAATGCTATTTCGTGCGTTGTTTTCCTTTATTTATTTTCTTTAAACAAAAATAGTAAAACATCGCCTTTGAAATTATTACAAGCACCATATTAATATGTTTTATTAAGAACTTTTTTTAATTTTTTCATATTCAGATTTTCTAAGAAACAGCAATATCCATTACCTAAGAAGCATATTATTAATAAAATGAAACGCAAAAAAGCATATTATTAATAGACTGTATTAAAAAATATTTAAAATTTCCTGACTTTCTTAATTTTAATCAACACAAACTTTCAAAAATATTTTTTTAAAAATTGTTTGTATGTTTTTTGCTTTTGAAAAATTGTCGTTCATTTATCGTCCTTATTTTACAGCATTTGTCTAGTAAAACTTAATATATTCGAGAATATGTTGAGATAAATTTGTTCCAATCAGAGAGTAATATTTAATAAATTTAATAAAATCAAGTATTTGAAAAACAGAGCAATTTTTACTAGTGTATAAAAACAATATTTTTGTTTTAGTTATTATTTTCTTTTTCGCCTTTCATTTATAGTTTATTATTGAAATATATAAGTAATTTTGAAAGAATATCGCTGTTAAATTGTCAATGAGGTGACACCACTACTATAAAACGAATATTTTAATAAATTAATGTGTTAATTGGTAATTAAAGTATGAAATTGTAAGAAAAGTTATCACCGAGAAGGCTCAAATATGCTAACTATAGCACATTAAAGTGTGCCGAAAAATCTATTACATAATTCTATCATTAAAAATATCTTCGGACTTTAGATTCATGTTAAGCAAAATTGCGCAGAAAAATAAAAATGTTCTAGAGTCTTAAAAAAAGGGCAAACACCTGAGAATGCTGTAAAAGTAAAAACCTAAAATGGTCAACATATTTGTAGAAGAAATCTATCTTGAAAACAGATATTCGTTATTTTTTACCTCGAACCCTACACTTCTCACTGCTTTTTAAAGATTTAACGTTTTTATGTATGATTTCCCCTCAGAAGTTCTAAAAATAAAATGGCGAGAAAACGAAAGCTATTTTTTTCCACATACCCACCTTTTACTAATAACTGCGAGGTGTGGCTGCAAAATACAAACATCACTTCCTGTATAAGTTTCCGAAAATGAAATACGGCTTTTACCGAATCATCTTGATATCAAGGTAGTCTGGAATAATGGTGTATGTGAAATTCGACAAAAAGGTGTTTATAAGCTGATTCTGGCTGTGCCTTTTTTTATATCGCTGTTTTTGTGATAGAGATATTTATAAATAGAAATTGTATTTCATATTTAATACTTTTGTTTAGCTATTTAATTTGTACTGTTTTATTTGTTTAGTTATATTTAATATATTTTAGGAAAAAAAGTTATTTTTTGGGGATTGAAAACATTAAAGCATTCTTAAATATAGCTCAGTTATTTCAACTGAATTCTGATGTTTATTTCTATTTTTTTAAGTTAAAAAAATATCATTTACTGAAATCTAGAAATACTAAGCTTAGAAGGTTGTATAGACTAAAGGTTGTATATGAAGTTCTTATAGACTAAAAGAACATTGAATCTGCTTGAAATAAAGCCTATATAAAAAAAAAAAAATATTTTTTAGGAAATAAAAAATATTTGTGAAAGGATATTTAACGATCGAAAATACTTCTGTGGTATTTACTAATTCCATCTGTTGTCGAATTAACTTGCTAATACATATTTTATCAGGAAAACAGACTATTTTGCTGTGTTTTTAAAATTATAATAAGAACTTATTTTGTATATCTGTAAGATATTGCCATCCTCTCCAAACACATTAGACATCTATTTCAAATAATGACCCACAAATCCAACTGAAGCATCTTTTGTTTGATACTGCTTGAAATATATTTACTTTTTGGCGTATGTGTTGGCGGAATTGTGCCATTGCATAGGTTGAATTCCGCCAAGGATAGAACCCGCGATGTTTGGGTTTGAAAGCCAGTAACTTATCCACTATACAAAAATGGCCACCAATGTTTAGTGGTAGTTACTGGCTTATTAAGATGTCACCACAACTTAATCTCAGAATTTTGGAAAGAAACAAATGGAACAAATGGAAAGCTACTTTTGAAAACATTCCTTTCAAACTTACTTCAGGCACTTCGATCAAGCAGAAAACTAATTTATTTGATTTTTACTTTTAGTTCTTATTCAGTTATCTTTTATATATCCTTTAGAATAAAAGTCGTGATATTTTATCGTATTAGTCATGCAAAAATATCGAACTGTACCAGACAAATATATACTTCTTATTTTCAGAAATACGAATTTCTACTTTATGAACCAAAGCAATATGTTTCTCGTTCTGTAGACATAGTCTATACAAGAATCATGGAATCTAAAGATTCACAAAAAGCTAGATTTCATTAAAGAAGCATTATTTTACAGTTTGTTGTCAAGAACATTACTTCGACTTATAATTCAATAAATTACATATCGATCGTATTTGCTTCATGGATAAATACCATACGTTTAATTTAAAATGTCCTTTACTTATATAATAGGCCCCTAACTTTTTATTATTCAAATTTTAAAGGTATTGTTTTCAACTTTCATCGTTTTACTTCCATTGTCATTGCCATTGTATCATATCATGTAGAAATGCCGATTTAGACTTGGTAGGTCTAATAAAATAGACTCTATTTGAAAAGTGGAGAAATTTTTGAATCAATATATTAATTTATGTATGCTACTTTTCCATTCGGACAGTTTTTAGGAGAGGTGAGGGTCTAGAATGTAGGAGGTCCTAAACTGTAACTAATATAACTTATACGCAAAACTGCGCTGAAAAGTAAATAAATATGGTAAAAAATTATTTAAAAATCACATTTATATTTTTTGTAATTTTTATCCACTATTAGCATTTTTGGGTTTTGTACAAGGTTATTGATTTTAAGCATTTAGTTTCGATAATCATTTGTCATTTATCAAATATATTTTTATTTTCACCTACTCAGCTCACTATAGATTTGATTTGTATTTTCCCGACTAATTATGGTTTTGATTCTTAGCATTTATTTCTCAGTAGATGTCGCCTATCTTATTTATTAATGTTCTATTAACCCTATTGGCTTAATTTTGCGGTTTGATTGGCGCGATATAGCCAAATACGACTTTTGCGCAATTTAACACAACAACTTGTTAATGTATTATCTGATCATCTCAGTTAACTCTAGGAATGCTACTGTAAACGCCTAGATTCACTATATTCTCCTTTTGGCGACGTCTGTCTTTTGTTTTTAATCCGATTGGACATATATCGTTTTCACTCGGAGAGATTTCAAAAGAAAATGACACTCCTATTTTATCTTATCATTATGAAGTCACTTTATCTTATTTTTTGTGCATGAATATTTCTGTCTTGAGTACAGAGAAATTTATCATAGTGTAACGTAAAAGAAATGGAGAATTCTTCTTTGAAAATCAATTATATCGGTGTACGGAATGTTTTAATTTTAGTTTTATAATGTAGCAGTTTTTATCTTTTTATCCCTTCTTTATTGATAAGATTTTCTTTTGGATTGTCAATAACCTCAGTAGCTTAAATTGGCTGGAAAATCAATGACTTAAATTTATTTCACTTACTTATTTAAATGGGGGTATTTTTCGATTTTACATCCCCCCATTTTTTATGATGTCATTTATTGAAGTACTTAAGATGAAAGCTGCCTATTATTTACCACCACTATCAATTATTCATGTCTTCTTTTAATAAAGATAATGATGTCGTGTCCGTGTTACTACGGAAGTGGGGCGCTATAGCTTCTGAGGATAAACATTCCTGAGTATCCGAGGGCAGGAATCTGACTTCTAGACCATATGAAGATGACGCTACACACTCGCTTGCACAATCCCTTTTTATTGGGGGCAGGGGTCTTTTACACTCTTCAGACATAAAATACAGCGTAAAGAACAACCATGGCTGTATCAGTCCTCGAGCCCGGGACTCCCAGATGACGGAGAGGACGAGATAATCCTGTGCCAGGAGGCTGGCTCTTCTTTTAATGACATTTAATATTAAAATATCGAAACAAGAAGTTTTAAAATTATTTGAATTTTTTTAAAAATAACCATAAATTAAAAGAACAATGCCATCTAGCAAAGCAATGCCATAGAATTTTGCAAAATCTTAGATGATAAATGCTTAACTGTGCAATATAACTGATGATTGATGAGGCTAGTAAAAACTAATTACTGATCAATTTTTATGTCTTAAGGTGAGTTAACATGAGACTAACTATTGCGCGCAGTCGTTGCCTCTCTACTGTTGTCCCAGCATTGTCCTCGTGTGAACAGTTGAGACAACGACATTGGAACAGTGGACAGCATTTGTCCCGACGGGACAATCATTCGCCATTGTTCCGTTCTAGCCACGTGATTTTCTGGGAAGTTGGAGTGATCTTCAACTGCTCTCAATAGTTAGCCTCGTTCAAACCCACCTTTAATCTGTTCATTTTATATATTTTAAAATCGAGAATAAGTGCCTTGACTTATACAATTTTTTGTTCAAATTTGGGAATCTTATTTATAAGTTTCGCATATCCCCAAAGTTGAGGCATGCGTAGATGCACTAGCTTCTGTTGTGAAGGCTAAGGAAATTTGTTATTATACTCATAGCATACTTAATATTTTTTTATTTCCTTTATATCCGTCTGTAAAATATGTTATCGGTAAATACAGATTCAAAAAATTTTCTTTTATGCATAAAAAAATTAATTACATACAACTGAAATTTTTATGCTATTGCCAAGAAATCACTTTTTTCATTTGGATTGAATGTAGATTATAATTCTGGTATAATTTAAATGCTAATCTATGGATTAGATGAACATTTTTCTCTCATGTCGAATAAAAAATGTTCGTCATACATTAAAAAAAATATGTTCAAAATGTCGTCTTCAGTATTTTGATAAAATATGGTTTTTAATTAACTGTAATTAACTTATATTGTTTCATTCTGAAGATTGTCTCCGAACTACAACTTCGACTTATCAGATTCACGTCCCGACTTAGAACTACACGAAAGATATTTTGGGACTCCCTCTAAATGTTGAACCCTTGTCAGATGACGAATATGACGCTTGTGTTGGCTTTCGACTCCGCAAACTTTCACTCAACAATAGCTAGAGAACATTTATCATCGTTGGATCTAAGCTGCAAAAGAGCCGCGTACGGCGGATCTTTGCTTAAATCAGATCTCGTACCAAGGATACTGTGGTGCCGAAGCAGAGACATTGGCAAAATGCTACAACATGCCTGATTATTTTTTAAAATGTATTTTAGTGCGAAACAACGTTTCAAAAATCATATAATTTCTCAAAACTTACAAAAAAATGTAGTGAAGATTGGATTTAATAAACAATTTAAATTAAATAATAATTACTATTATAATCAAACACTTTTTTTAATGAAATGGCAAAGATTGGCAAAGCTTTTAATTCTCTAAATACTTCAAAAGAGTACCATTTTAGTATTCTTTTGAAGTACAAAAGTAATACTCTTATTCACTTTTTACTATTTTTTTTCCATACAACGTTCATTGTCTTTTGCCTACAAATATGTCTTTTGCCTACCACCATCTGTAACGTTAGACATAGTTTTAAAAATATGCTTCTCCTGTTTGTAGCGCATCATTATCGGAAGCGTAAATCACAGCTTCTATTTTGGTGACTAGAGAATCGTCCAGGTTTTTTTAATACTCATAGTAATTGGATTATTTATACGCGAATCAAGCTAATAAGGAATAAAAATTATTTATGATACCTTAAACTTCTCATTCTATTTGCATTTCTTTTGCTAGATTTTAGGAAATGTCAATGAACTGAAGTCTGCAATTTATGCTGATTTATTGTATTCTTATTTTAAGGTCAGTTTTAAGTCATTGTAAATATTCTTTTTTATTGGGGGGGGGCAATTTTGTTTATTTCGTATTTGGTATTGCATATTTTTCTGTGAGTGGATCCATTTTTTGTTTCAGTTCTATTTTAAGGATTAGTTTTGATTCGAGGGATCATTCTCATTTTGCATAGAGAAATTCTTATTATAAGGAAATAAAGTTTGGCAAAAGAAAAAAATTGCGCAATATCCAAAGCCAAGTGACATTTAATCAGATCTAAGCCATCTAGAAGGGCGCATCTTCTTAAGAAATAATAACCACTTTACTCAATAATAAAAAAATTATTAGTCTTATAGTTTTCCCCTATTTATATAATGGATGGTCAGAAGAATTTACTATTATCTATAATAATTTTACATCTTTTATTTCATGTTTAAAAAAATTATTCCCATGGAAAACTGTAAACAGCAAAACTATTCTGTAATGTAATGTCAACATCTAATGTGTCTTTATGTAAAAGTTTAGTGATGTAATCCATAGCGAACTTCTTAAAATTTGGCTTAATGTTTATTCTGTTGTTTTTTTTTTGCTAGTAGTTTTTATGAGGTCTTAGATGTTCCTTCAACTTAACATCGTCAGACGCGTGGTACCAGCTTTTTGGCAAGTGCACTACCTGTCTACCGATCTACATGTACACTGCCTCGGCCTACTTCATGAAAAAAAAGGAACGGGATGCCCTTTTTTTTTCCGTTGCATGAACCAACACATCCCTGAAATTTAGAATGAAAATAAGATCTTCCCCAAGAAAATAAAAAAGAAGCCAAATCGTTTCTTGGCTGCTACTCAAAAGATTGCGAAACACCGACAAGCTCCTTTTCCTGGAAGCTTGTCTCCACTTCCTAGGGTTACGTCAATGGACTCGAGTACAAACCCGACAGAACAGAACTGCTTCGATAAATTGACAATACATCTGTCATTGTCAAGAAGTCGGAATCAGTAATTAGGCCATCGCTCGAATTGTGAAACCCTGACATGGAGTCAGGATGATAAGATGACAGAAGTCCATTTGTGAAATGATAGCGTTAATGACAGGTGTTCTGTAGATTAAGAAGACTCCGAAAACTTGAGATGACAGGACACTAACTCGTTAACTGTGCATCACATTCCTGGTATGATGAACATCTGATACAATAGATATTTTCATTTTAGATTGTCCTTTTAAAATTCTTTTAAAAGATTCCTGATACTTTGTTACGTATCAGAAAGAGTCTGCCTATGAAACTTGTGATATCAAACTGTTCTAATAAATCATTCTACCATTGTATGATCATTATTTAAAATGACATTTATAATAACCATTTCAGGTAGAATATGTTAAATAGATAAGTTTGTACAAAATACATATTGATATCAGCTGAGGCATTTATTTCAAAACATAGATATCTTTTGTCGCAACTTTCGTACATACAACTTTTTAAATTGTTATTGAATTTGATGAGGAACAGCATACTTTCTATTATCAAGTAAGCAACAGATTGATGTTGATTGATGAATTAAGTAGGATTGTAGGGAAGATTGAAGTTTTCTCAAGTCAAAATTATTTACATTTTTAAAAGTAAAATATAGTCATGCTATTTTCTTTTAAAATTTAATTAGCGGGCGTTGTTTCCCAGAAAAATTGTCGTATGATCTCTAATGAATTTACTGGTATATTAGTAAACATATGCTATTGGCGAATAGTAGTTGCGATGGAATACATTATCTGACGATGTTCGGCGATTTTTGAGCTGATGATTACTAACTAGGATGCAGTTGATACTCATGTAACAGAAAACCGAACATGCATTTTGGAAACTTTTTTCCGATTGGTTGATGTCAAAAATTTGAAACTGAATAATGATGAAAATCACAAGACCACCTATCAAATTTTATGCATTTGAATCATGTTTTATTTTGAGTCATCAGGTTTAACATGCTTGTGAAAGCACTGGCCAATAGAAGATAAACCCTTTGATAAATGTGATTCAAAATCGTAATTCCAAAAATATGTTTAACGGAATTCGTGATATTTAATATGTAGAGGTTCTTTAAAATTTAAAATTCGATTTTTTTTACTGTTATAATATTTTCTCTTTGTATATTTTGTATAATGGAAATAAAAAAAATGACTGAGCCATTAACCAACGTATAGTGCTTTACTTTCCATTGAACTAACTGCTTTTTCAACAACAATTACTGGCTCTATGATTGCAGAATTTGTAATAATTTCCATTTCATGTTTTCGCTGAATTAAGCATTAGATACTATTGAACTCTCTTTAAAGAATCTCGAATAAAAGCAAATGAAGGTTTTGCTGCATAAAGGAAGTAGCTCCAATTGCAGAAAGCCCTAAAAAAACGCCTGAAAATTCTAAATTCCAATGAGACAGACAGTTTCATCTCTTGAGAAACGTAAGAACAAAGATTGAAGCTACATTGTTTTTGACCCAAATGAGCAAGGATTTTTTTCCCCATGTAAATCTAACAAAGTGCGTGTAACTATAAATTCCCCCAAATTGGAGCTACGTCCTTTTTGCAGCAAACCCTTCAATTATTGAAGCTTCTCAGTCAGCAGACTGCGCCACTAACCATTGTACTTTACTTTACATGGGCCTAATTGCTTCTTTCCCAAAAAATTCCTGTCTCTGATTGCAAATTTTTAACAATTCCCCTTTAGGTTTTCGCTCAATTTGGCATTAGGCGCTATTGAAGATTCTTTTAAGAATCCCGAATTCGATGGGGTTCGGTTTTAACAACTGAAGGGTTTGCTGTAAAAACGAGGTAGCTCAAATTTGAAGAAAGCTGTAATAAACGTCGGAAAATTCTAAATTTTAATAAGACAGACTGCTCCATTCCTTGAGTAACGCAAGAATTAAGATTGGAGTTACATCTTTTTGGCACCAAATGAACAAGGATTTTTTTTTACTCCATGCAAATCTAACAAAGTGCATGTAACTATAAATTCCCCCAAATTGGAGCGACATCCTTTTTGCAGCAAACTCTTCGATTGTTGAAAAATGCATGCTTTTTTTCTGCAGTGGGATGCAGTTGAGATATGATATTATGAGCAGACAATTAGTTTTTCTTTTTTTTATCATAATCAGTTTCTTCTATTTTATGCTTTGAAAAAGTTTTTATACATGAAATGATCGTGGAAATCATCATGAAAAAATCAAATTTTATATCTTTTCATAAATATTTCTAAGCATTTTTCAAAATATGAAATAAATAATGGCTGATTTAAAGAAAGCAAACATTAAAGTAAACAAAAAAAAACTTTTCATACCTGGATATAGAAATTCTTGTTTGAAATATAAAATAAATAAAGGCTGATTTAAAGAAAGCAAACATTAAAATAAACATAAAAACTATTTATATCTGGATGAAGAAATTCTTGTTTTCATAATCACTGGTTGAAATTATATAGGAAGGCCTTTATTTTGTTTTCAAATTAAGGAATAGGAATTAGTCAAATTTAGTGTAAATGAATATATAATTAAAATTTATCAACATTTTTTAAAACCATTAATTGGATTTAATGAATCTATTAAATAACTCTTGATAGTTAAAAAGTGTGTCATTGTTTTTTTGTATAGAATAGTTTCTATTAGCCTAATGAATAGAGATTCAGGAATTTAATAGAAATATTAATTTTTAATTTGGATTTATAAATTGCCTTATTATAAATGGATTGCATAAATGTTCATAAAAATTCTTAAATTATTTTGTGCTGGAAATAAAGAAAGAAAATAAACGTTATTGAGAAGAAACTACACATTTATAGGTAAATAAAATTGGTGCTACTTTTTTTATGAAATTACCGTCCCAGAAATATTTTGATTAAGCCTAAATGTAATTAGAAAGATTACATTTAATGGTTTGAAAGCATGCCTTTATAATGTTGCCAGTTTTCAGTTTCAACAATTACACCATTCTTCAATATTGATGTTTTAGGGTTTTGTTTTTTTGTTTGTTTGTTTTTTTACTGACACTTCTACTTTCTGAAAACTTATTTGTGATCACAAATGCTAAGAAACATCGAAAAATAAAATGTATAAATAAAACATTCAAATAAATTCATTGAAATCCTTTATGTAAAAATAGCTTCAATTCACGCCTTAGTTATATTGAAGAATTCATTCGAATATTTTGTTGGTAAGTTTTTGTTATAGCACTTGAAATCCTAATAAAATATTTAATAAATCCTTACCGAGTACAAGATTGCATTTCTGCGGAAGTCATTCTCTCGTTCCACAATGGCAGTTGTCTTTGATAAAAAAAATGTTTTAGGTATAATTCAAATTAAAATGTGTATACAATAAAAATTTGAACTTAGTAATTAAAAAGGATAAAATTTTAATAACTGTTAAATGGAAAGATTTTTATTACTGCCTTATAAGTAGATTAATTTTATGTAGTACTATTATTCTTTAAAGAATTTGCAAATTTTACTTGAAGGAATTATGTAACTTTTTATAATCTTTAGAGTAAGAAGTTATAAAAAGTTGCGAAAATTTTTTTCGTCTTTTATGCGTCATGATATGCCATGTCTAATGTTTCATCTTCTTCCTTCTTCATTTAGCTCAAACTCCATGGCAATATAGACATTTTCTATACTTTATTCAACAAGTGCCTTTAACCTCTTATAATTTAAATGTCCTTTATTTTCTTCAGTATCGTTGCTTTCATTATCGGTTGATGCTGTTACAAGATCACTAAATTATATTTCTCAACTAATTATGTGACTTATCACTTTTAACTTCTTTCATATCAAAAATCTTTTCAACGAAGTGTTTAGCAATTTTTTAGGATTTCTTTGTTGCATTTTCAATCCCTGGATATCATACAAATTCTGCTGGCGTTATAAAGGTAAAACTTATTAGTATAAATTCTATCATTAAGTACATTAATTACAATAAAGCATGTATTTGAAATCAGCAATCAAATTTGGGAAAGAGTTTGCTACATTTAACCAACAGGTATGGTATTTTCCAATAGTATTTCTAAAACTTTCTTGCGTACTCTTTAGTAAATTTGTCAGGCAAAGAGGGCCTTATATGGAACTGTCGTTCAATAATTATGTAATATTTTTGGAGTGAATTTAATAATTTCACTGAGTCTATCGTATCATCCTTGACTAGTTATTTGGCGATTAATCCCTGGGATGTGGTTAATAATAACCAAAAATCGGATTTGTGTTTTAGACTTGTGCTTCTCATCCGATTGAAATTAAAAATTTAGCACTAAACTGCGCTTGTAGTCACAAATTCTCATACCAAATTTAAGTCATTGCGATTTTTAATGATCACGTTTATTTCTTTCTGAAAATACAGACACACATACAATCAGCCTGTAGTTGCATTGAAAAATTTGGCAGGCGTATAATCTATAGATGTTAAATCTGCGTATTTGTTCTTATTTTTTAGTAGTTGTCGTATATTTATGCCCAAACTTACTTACATACAAATGACCAGACAGGCGGACTTCCTCAGTACAAAATAATTTGATAGATACCAGAAAATTGGGCATTAAGGCCGTATACCAAATTTCAATCATCTATCTCTAATTGTTTCATCTTTGTCTTAGGCAGACAGACGGATATTTTCCAAAAATGTGTTTTTCGAACTTTTGAAGTCTAAGATGTAAAGTTTCTTCAAAATCTGGAGTTCGAAATTTTCGACGATTTACTTTCTCTATATAATGTTTACGAATAAGAAGGTCAAAAAAATATAACTTTTTAAAAAATTTAAAAATACACATCTTTATTTATATTTAAATGTGCACATTTATTATACATTAATGTTCGTTCATTTGCTTTTATTCGTTAATTATTAATATTTTAATCCTTATTTTTCAATTTCTATTATTAGCTCACAGTCTTCCTCTATATATTTTTTTACTAGCCGCCTTTAGCGACCAGCTGGTTTGCCATGAGTAATGCGTTCTAAAATTTTCAATTAAATCACATATTCATTAGCCTTGAAGTAATTCCGGGCATCAATTGGCCTGAAATTAATATTTTCTTTAAGATGATGGACGGAAAGTTCTAAAAGAACACGTTTTCCTAATAATATTCTTTAATTTATAAATCAGTCAGTTTTAAATATTGATTTAGATGACTGATTGACGTAGCAACTTTTATTTAAAATATTAATAAAAATATTTTGTAAAATATGGTTTACAGAGCAAATTATGAAGATATCTAAAACTCATTATTCATAAATGCCTCGTTTGACTCAAGCTACATAAAATGTAATTATTTACTTTATTTAAATCAAATTAATAGTATTAAACAATATATATGCTTATTAATAATATTTTACAAATTGACCATTGGACCGGAATTTGAATGCATATCCTGTATAAATAAAGATAATTTATTGAATTAATGATTTAAATATTGCAGACGATCATGGAATCCTTTGCCTTGCATTTATTTTTTTTAAAAATATCACTTTTTATATTTATGTTTTTTATCCAGTCACGTGCTGAAAGTTGTATTTCTTTAGATTTGATTTGCGATGATAGTTTTTTTTTAAATCTGAACTTCTGTCATTGTTTTCTTTTATTTTATCCGGTCACGTGCTAAAAAAACAATGTTAAAATATTTCTTTAAAAATTCATTAAAAATAGAAGATTAAGTTATATGTTAAAACACTTATACCATTAGAAAGCTAATTTTTTAATCTTTAAATTGATGTAAAAATCATGTTTGTGCAATAACATTTTCGGAAGTTATAGCGGAAAAACGTCGAAATTTCGCTTAAATTTTAATTAATTCAAATTCTAATTAAAAATTCGAAAAAAGGGCTCCGAGGTGCACATTTCCGACCTCCAAGGTATACATGTACAAAATTTGGTAGCTGTAGGTCCAACGGTCTGACCTGTAGAGCGCCAACACACACACACACACACACACATTGAGCTTTATTATAAGTATAGATATAGATATACCTTGTTCAAATTTTCAATCGATAATAAAACACTTTTTATTCATCCACTCAATTTCAAATGCATCTTTTTAAAACTTGAAGTGGATGACACTTGATGATAATACATTTTTTTAATAAATTCATTAATTACATTTAATTAATTTCTTATACTTTAAATAGGTTTTTAGAATTAATAATTAATTAAATTTAATACTTTTTAATACTTAATAGCCTGTGGATTTTATTTAACACTTAATAGCATGTGGATCAATATTTTTCACTTTAACGTGATGAATGCAAGTTCAAATCTTGCGAAAATCAATCATTTTTTATACTTAATAATTTTTTGATAATTATTTAATATAAAGTAACTAAGAAAATAATTTCTTTGTTAACCAAAGTAGGATTTGAATTTTTTTAAAATTATATTACTTGTTCATGAATCAAACGCTCAGTGTACAATGCGTTTTAAATGGAATCTCTGTATCTTTAATTGTTGGGAACTCATAAGAAAGGGACATTAGGCAATGTCTTAGATATTTATCTTATGAGAAAGTGTTTTCTCATTTTGTCACAAAAAAGCAATTCATCATGCCGTTCTCGTGGAAAGGAAGAAGGATTATGAAGTGTTAAGTCACTTGACAGCCATTAATTACGGATCACTAACCTCGTATTTCAAGCTTAGCAAATATTTATGTTTCCAAATCCTGTGTCATGAATTCCGATGGGATTCTTTTCATGAATTATTAGCCCAGAAATGCAGATTTTTGTAGTCGCCGCTCTATGTAAGTAAAATTCATATTCTGAAAATGAATAAATAGATTTATGGCATATATTTAAAAAACACAAAAATTTTGAAAAATTTCTAAGCTATCAGAAATGATAAATATATCCTCTTTATAATTTAATTGATTATAATGATGTCACGAGAACATAAAAAAATGGCAGAATTAAATCAAATGAGATTTAAAATTTATTTTGAGTCGCAAACCGCCTCCAAACCTTTTATCTTTCTTGAATAAATTCGAGGCAATTTTTAACCTTTATTTGTATGCAATGCTTGAAGATAAGTTTAAATAATTCTTCGACGATGCAAAATTGTTAAATGCGCTATATCTAAAATAACTAAAGAGATTTAACTGAGAAGTAATTCCTTTGTTGCCGGAGGCTGGAGGAGAAAATAATTGTAATCTACGAACGTAAATCAACTACCGCCTTGTTTATTTCAGTTCATATTGGCAACCAGTTTTAAAGGAGCGCAGCCTTTTATATTGCTATGTCGGTTATACTAAACAAATTCTTCCATTGCTTAAGATAAGAGAATTAACTTGATATAATCTGCAAATACAAACTAAATATCGCTTTGCTAATTTTAATTTATATTAATGATCCATTTTGAAGCGAATTAGAATTACTTTGAGACGGGAATCGCGATTTTGAATCAAGTTAATTGACAAGATGAACTAAAATTGGTTCTTCAATCCCGATTATAACAACAAATGGATGTTTGGCAGTCTCATATGTGACCTGCACCAAGACCAAATGTACGACAGATTGTTTAGGGGAATTGGATTTCGAACCTGAAATGTTACGGCCCTGAATTCGCGACTTTACTTCTAGGCCAATGTGGGTCTGATTCCATTTTATGGATTTTGGATTCACTATCCATAATTGTTCTTTTCTTTAAAAAAAAAGTAATTGGAATCCGTTCCATAACAAATTTCTCAGAATGCATTAAATAGTTTTGGTAAATGCAATTTCTTTTCTGTATCGTTTTACAAAAGCGATTTTTATCTCAAAATGATGTTTTCCAACACTGACTCTTTATTGTTGGCCTGCGCACAAACATAGTTCCGATTATTCATCAAAAATTTCTTAGAAATTGTTTCGTATTTTCTGTCCCCCCCCCAAGTTGTGTACTTTAATTCGTATTTGGCCTTGTGATGTGCAATATAATATTGAGTCTGCTTATATTAGTCAGCCTGTAATAAACTGATCAAATAAGACAATAATACTTTGATTATTTTCATTATATTTTAGCAGGTTTACTGTGAGTATTGATTGCGTTCGATTTCAATTAAATGTCATATGCATAGTGTGATAGTCATGATTCAATCCACCCAAAGATCTCGATAAAATATTTTTGAAATAACGAATTGTGGTAGTCATTAAAGCCTTGTTATTTTAATAATTTTACACCTTTTTGTTTATCTTATAATGAATTTTCCTAATAGAATTCTGTGACATTGTAGTGTGGTAAAAATTTACAAACATCTAGACAATCCTCATGCAAACTGCGCAAATAATTTGAAAAAGTTTCTTTCTCATATTTAAGTATTAAAGAAAATCACACATGATTTTCTTCATTCATGAATGCTAGTGAATACTATAACTGGAAAATGTAAAGAACTAAATATATAAAATTTGATAAGTGGGTTTAATACTCATAACATAGATTCTCATTAGATTTGGGAACACATCTGTTAAAGGTCTGTCTGTTGGTCTGTGCTTTCACTTGAACCTAATAGCACAATTCACATGTGAATGATAAGAATCTGATTACTCAACCTTGCTGAAATTTCATAACTACTTATGTGAGACTGTGGGAGGGTATGACACCTTTGTTTCAGAGTTTGTAAGGTAGTTTCGGAAAAATCATTCCCTCTGGCTTTAGTTTAAAATATTGAAAATATATTAATGGTTTTACAAAGATGCATTGAAATTATTACAAAAAAGTTTTTAAAATTATGCCTACATCATCTCATTATAAAATTTTAAAGTTATTTTTTGTATTTTATTGCAAATTTTTCTTGTATTTTGTGCTGATACTTGGCAATATCTATTTCTCTTGTCATGTTGTTTTGGTGGCGTTCTTTCAATAGAAATCCGCCAAATTCTAATGGCAGCGTTATCTGTTTTAACACAGAATTATGATTGTACTGAGAAATGGAGAGACAGAGCGAAAAAGATTATAACCTTGCTCAAGCTTTTAATCCGAAACATGAGATCAAAATATTACTTTCGGTTTGTTTCATCTAAATTCATTTTATTTTGAAAATTTATTGCTACCTATGTAGTAGTGATAACATGCACACAAAAAATGTATTTAATATCACATGAGTATAAAACCAACACTTAATGTAATAAAAATTAGTGTTAATATATTTTTAGACTATTGAAATTAAAGTAGAAATGAAAAGGCAAATGAAATTGAAAGAAAAATACCTTTTATAAAAATGTTTATGTGATATAAAATCACTTTTAAGCAATAATATGGTTTAAATTTATTAGGAAAATCATTAAAACTCTGATTAAATTTTAATTAAAAGTCGGAATAAAATTTTGAAAACTTCTTTTTCATATTCTTGTTTGCAGAGAGCACTTATTGCCTAAAGAATAATTATGTGCCAAATTTGGAAGCTTTAAATTTTGCAATCTTCTGCTCTATAAAGCATTTTCAGTATATTTTTTGTATTATCTGCTGAGCAAATTTATAAACACTAATTTATTAAAAGGCCTTTTGAAATAAATGAATAAGCTCTGGAATTCTATGAAAAGATGATATCTGTAAGCTATGTATTTCATTAGATAACTGATTTTAATGCTCTAAATTTATTAAAGAAAACTTTAAATTTTCAATCAACTTTTTAATTAAAAGTCTAAATAAAATTTTGAAAACCTATTTTTCATATTTTTGTTAATAGCCTAGCCACTTACTGTCTACAGAATAACAAAGTACCAAATTTGGTAGCTCTAAAATCTATAATGTTCTGCACTATGAAGCATTCTGAGAAATTTTTCTTTCATTATTTATTATCTTTGGAGCAATGAAAAGATAATATAAAAGCATATTAACATATTAAAAAAGATTTTAAAATAATTGCGAAAGGCTCTGAAATTTTATGACAAGATAATATTTATAAGCAATATACCTTATTAGGTAGCTTCAAATTTACTAAGGAAAGAATAAAATCTTCAATTAATTTTTGACCAAAATTCTAAATTCAATTTAGAAAAACTTTTTTCATATTCCTATTTGTAGAGAGTACCTACTGCCCAAGAAGTAACCATGTGCTAAATTTGGTAGTTCTGAATTCTACAATGCTCTCTCCTGTAAAGCATTTGTATATTTTGACATTATGCATTATCTCTGGCGCAATTTAAATATCTTTCACGAGTTATAAACTTTACCATGTTAAAAAAAATGTGAAATAATTGTAAAGTATATTGGAATTCTGTGGATGGATAATATCGATAAGCTATTAATCTCATTAAGTAACTTATTTTATTGCTCCGAATTTACTAAAGGAAACATTAATTAATAATGATTCATTTTTAATTAAAAGTCTAAGTAAAATTTTTGAAAGCTCTTTTTCAGTTCCTTAATTGTAGAGAGCACCTACTGTACAAGTAGGTAGCAATATGCCCGATTTCTGCCGTGTCGAAAATTTTGAACAATTTTTTCTTGATATATTATCTTTGGAGAAATTTAAAGATAGTATACATGCTTAAATAAGTAGTTATAGTCATCCTGTTAAAAAGCTTCTGAAATAATTGGAAAATATGTTGTATTTCTATTAATGCTGTTTAACTAATTTAACCTCTTTAGGTAACTAATTAATTATATAGAAACATTTGTTTCGAAATTAATTTTGACAGTTTTATCCTAAAGGAAATCACAGACATTAAAAAAATATTGAGAACTTGGCAAATAGACCATTGTCTTTATCTTTTCCGCGATTGTGCCGAGCTAAGGACAACGGTCTAAGAAAAATTTAAACTGCAGAATTTTTTTTCTTCTTTATTTTAATCCTGGGATCCCGCCAGTACAAAGACAAAAGTCAAGTAAATCTCTTTAAGTACACCTGTTCGAAATACGACACAAGCCGAGATAAACGAAGCTTTATTCCAGTAAAATCTCTAAAGGCAGAAATAAATGTTCCTCGCATTTAAACGGAAGCGCTTGTCAATTGTTTTTATTGTGCAACGCGCAATTGTTGAAGATAGTACCGGAAAATTTGCGATTATTAAAATAACTTCTGCTATAATGCTTATCAATATCATAAAGAAAAAGAAAGATAACAAAAAAAGTCTTTGCTTTCTAATTTTTAAACTCTTGATAAGTTCTATTTTTTGGGTGCGGAATAGGATATTCATTTATTAGTTTATTGGATTATATTTATAAATCAGAATCTTTTAATTTAAACATATTGCAAATATTTTAATTTGAATACTTTATAGTTGATTGCTAGCAGTTCATAGAAATTTTATAATATTATAAAAATGTAAATTTTCTTTTAACTGCATTTAATTCTTTTTAATGTATGAATCGTACATTTTACATATATTAAAATAATTATCCTCTTTATCATTTTTAATATTAAATGCAATTGCGTAAAGTTAATTTTTTTACATTTTTGTTCACTAAATAATTAATATTATTTCTCAATCCCGGATTGGAAGTCACTAGACGATGAATTCGAATTCTGCATTATGCAAAGTGAAATAATTTGTTATTGTTCAGAACCAAATAAAGAAATAAAATT
>JAPMOQ010039477.1:578152-606062 GCA_026543055.1 Argiope trifasciata
ATTTCAAATCAATAATTTCTTAAAAAATGTATGCAAATTGCATAGACCCCAATTTTAAAAGATGATAAATCTTTTTTTTTTTCTTTTTTTATGTATGCAAATAATTATTTTCAACGAAAACGTTTTCTGAAAACGAAAAAAATATTGTTTTGAAATTTAAGTTTTTTCTGCTGACATGTTTTTTTTAGAAATCTATAAAATATTTGTTGTTTCTTTTACAGTTCTAGATATCTAACGACTTTTTTTCCTTCTCATAACAAAAAACAGATAATTAATGAAGATGCATTTTTTAAATGAAATTTCATCGTATGTCAGATTCAATGGAATTATTAGTTTTTAATTCCATTCCCGTCGATTTCAACTATGAAAACATTAGTAACCTGCATTATTATTAGATTTTCTTATTTTTTAAACATTTTGAATTGTTCATTGTAAGTATTGATTACATTTTCTGTCGTTAAATATCTGCATATTTGTCTTTAATTCCTAGATATTCAGACACCGATTTTATTCTCTGTAATTTTTTCTGTTTTTTTAATGACAATTTATCGTAATTCTAATCATTAATAAATTCTGTTAACTACATGAAATTAATCAATTTCTGCCTCATAATATGGACTTTCAATATTAAAAAAACTGCTTACTTTTTCATAATTAATGTTTATTTTCGTGTAATTGTTCGAAAAAAAATGTCGATTTTTGATACTTAGTAGCTCAATTATCATCTATAATACACAAAAAGAAATTGGCAAATAGCCAAATCTAATTCAATTCCGTAACATAAAATAAGATTAGAGGTTTCTGTTCTGAAGTTCTTTCTTCTTTTCTTTTTTTAAAGCCAAATAAGCAATTCAATAATTTCAATTAAGCTGATTGAAACAAAAAATATTTATGAAACAAACAAACAAAAATAATTCCGAATTATATATACAAAAAAGGAATGTACCAAATTAATAGAAAAATGGAAACGGCATCAGAAACATTCAATCTTGCTTAGATTTTGCTCTTTATAGAAATTATTTAGAAAAAATAATTTATTATTTATTAATTAATTTATACAAAAGAAATCAGTATTCATATGTTCTTACAGTTATGAACCAAGCATATTTGTTCAGATATCTGATTTTCCTTAATAAATTTCAATTTGTGTATTCCATTTAGCGTAGAATTTTGTATTATTTATCCATATTGTATATCTTCTTAACACGTTAGCCTTTTGTGGGTGTAATGAACAATATTATATGAGTTTTACTTTAAAAATGGTGTAAGTAATTGATTTAAAGGTTTTAAAAATTTTGTTTTAAAAAAAGAAATGTATAACAATATTATAAGACAATTAATGGGGAAAACGATTTTATATTCGAAATAAAAATCAATTTATAAAAAATTTCTTATGGAGTGGATGCGATGATTGCATTTGGAAAGCAATGCTATGTGTGGAACAAAAATAAAATATCCTTTTAAAAAGTTTTTTAATTGTTTTAAATTTAACAATGGTTTTTGAAATTGAATTATTATAATCAGATTTTAGCATATAATGTACAAATGTAAGCCCCCCCCCCCTGAAAAAAATGTCTGAAACATCAAATTGACTGACCAGAGTGAAGGAAATTTTGCTGTTGAAAGTAATGCTGAAAATGCAGTAGTTTCACGTTTGACTTGATAGCAACTTGTTCATGAAAAAAAATAGCTAACAACATTTACATAAATAGTTAACTTGTTCATTAAAAATTATTTAAAGGATAAAATCAAGTATGAATTTGAATACTGCCTTAAATCACGCCAATCCATTTCCATAATGTTCCGAAACTAGATCATAAATAAATCACCTTTGTTTTCTGTTTTAAACATATTTCATTTTTATTTTGCAAAATCGGAACATTTGCACTGTGAAATTGAATTGATTTGAAACTGGCATGACCACAATGAAAATTAAATTTATCCAAAATTACGAAATTAATAAAAGGTGTATCTAAAACTGCATAATTTTTAATTATTTTTTTTAATTGTTAATGATTTTAATTTAAAAAATGTATAATTAATAAATGAAATAAAGATAAAATGAATTAATAAAGAATAATAAATAAAGTAGCTATAATAATAATTTAAAGTTTTCAATAAATTTTCAAGTGATAATTTCAATAAATAATAAATATTATAAATGTCATACAACAATTGCCTAACAAAATTGGAAAATATGTAATAATCTATAAATGAAAAATAGTTTAATACTTTTAATTGAATATATTAAACAACAGTGAATCCTCTAGTGAATTGGTTTTCAAAAATTAATCACATATCATCACAAAAGTCACAAATAGCTGATGTATTTAACTATCAAATGAATTGAAAAATAAAAACTGAAAATAATAATAATTGAAATAATCTGACTTCGAAACAATTTTGAAATACAGATATTTATTTATCCTTTTGTATATATATATGAATACGTATTTTAATATTATGAAACAGGAAATTAAGGATATGAAAGAAAAATTATGAATTCGAATTAAAAATGTATTCCTAACTAGTTGTCTTTCGTTCATGATTATAGGAAGAAAAAAAAAATCCAAAACCAAATTAGCCACCTAATTGATATTAAATCACGTTGTTTTCAATGTTGCAAACGATTTCTTATTCCTTCCTTCGAACAAATGGGCGTAATTCATTTTACTTCCGAATGACGAGAAACTCTTTAGTTTGTCCTCGCCGCTGCTCATGCCCTAACCTTGGATGTTCATTAGCAAATTGAGGAAACCGGGCCGCTTTATTTCCGGCATCTTTATTACTTCAGAGGCAGTTAAATACCAGGACATCGTGTCCCACTCGAAGGGAGGGAGGCCTGCTTTTGGGATTCCCCGGGTTTCTTGTTGTTAAGCAAGTTGTGTAAGCAAATGATAACATCAAAATGATTTGCAAAGTGTAGGAAAGTTTTGCTATTCTACTTCTTGTAATTATGTATAGTTTTTTATATTTTCTTTAATATAAGAAATATATAAAGAGAAAAAAAGTCCTAAACTAATTCAAACTAATTTATATAGCACTATACTTTGAATTCCGTCTCTGTTTGCTGAGGGCAGTAATAATTTTAATTATGCAACAATTTGGACGAATGAAATTTGTTACAGTTTCACCACGAGAGTAATTATTTTTAATGGAATATTTATAAGTACTTTTAGTCCTCCAAATACATTTGAATATGTTAACTCAATAATGCATTGAATTAGGTTCAATAAAATTTTTGATTTTATTACCATAATTTTAATGTGTAATACTTTAAATCAAACAATGTATGTTTATCATTTTGTATCAAATAAAGTGAATAAACGAATTTCAATTTGTATCAATTTACATGAAACAATGGACTGAACTTTTGCCAATTTTTCTATTCCTATATATGGGATGCGAAAAACTCAACAATACTAGAAATTGAATGGATTAATTTTACTACATAATCTTAACGCCAAAATTATTGGCATAGGTCTAATTTTGATCTAAATCCATCAAAAAGTAGACCGTGTTCGAAAATCGTTTTACTCATATATTTGTAGATAGGGCATTTAAAAGGCATAAAATGATAGATAAATGAAATTTGATATTTAGTATTGAGATAAAAAAATTATTGACTTTTATCCAATTTTGGTTGCCATAAATTAGTAATAAGAAATTCAAACTATCTACTAGATTTTCCTTATTTTAGCACGAAGTTAAACACAAAATGTATCTATTTTGTCCGAAGCACAGAAGAGCGAATGCTACTGGGAATTTAAAAGCTGAAAATCTGTTAAATGTAAAATCAGAAATGCAATCAGAAAATACCGCCATTTCATGAATTTCAAAGTTGTTGTTGTAAACCATATTAATTGTATGTAGTTTTCTATGTGAAATTAAATCACTGACAATTCGTTGAATTATAGATTATCTACGTTGCAATAACTCATTGTAAAAAATACTTGCATTTATATTTTCTTTCCTGGTTTATAAAAACAGTAATGTCCTCAAATTTGTTTTTTCTTTGTGCATCTACAAAAAAGCTAACGTTATTTTTATTATTATTATTATTTAAATGTTTTCCTTTCAACTTTTCTTCCTAGTTTCATTTCTTCTGTTGTAAGTAAATACAGACCAAGGAATAAGCATAGATAAAATATCGAAAGGAAATGCCCTCCTCACATTGAGTTCAATAGCCAGTCACAAAATCAATATTTAGTAAACCAACAAAATTATAAATTCAAAATTTTCATTATGCCATTGCTGTTTTTTGAAGGATTTGAGAAATGATTTCATCGACTCATATTTTAATATTTATTGCAAAGACATTAATGAAGAAATGATTCTTAAAAGATATTTGCGATAAAAATTTAATTAGTAATAAAGTATATTTTACTTAGATACAAGTTATATATATATATATATTTCAGACGTAATGATGAAATCTAATTCATGATTTATTAGTATTGCTTTTTGCATATAAAAGTTATTGAAACATGTTATCGAAATAGTAGTTACTTCTGTCAAGACAAAGCTCTACAAATTGATGCAAAAAGTCTACGCTTTTTAATTAATTTTTTTTATCCCTGCCTTTTTTTCTCGAAGTAATTTTTTAAAGTAAAATTTTAAAAATTCCATTTTTTTTATTGCCAGTAATAATTTATTTCCCTTTTAAGGCTTCCATTTTTCAACTCGCAATTTACAATGTCTAAAGTAACTAAAAAATATTTTTGACGTAAACAAACAAGAAAAAAATTGTGTTCAAAAATTATTGTTTTCTATTCCTTTCAAAAATTCCGGAAATTAGTTGGACCAAACCGGTTTAAAATTGAAGCAAAAACAAATCATTCGAAAAAAAAAGGAAGGTTAGTTATTTTAATACAAAATTCCTTCATTTTTGTATACTCTACTGTAAAAATTCAATAATTAAGATGCCATAATCCAAAAGCAATTAATTTAAACTAAATTTGTAAACCAAAAAATTTTTATGGTCAAATCAAAGTTTTTGTGTTAAAGATAGGAACTCGCATGGAGTACTGGCATTAGAGTTTTCAAATTACGAAAACTTTGGCAATCCTACGAAGATGTTTCTGTCTCATTGTTGAAAAATATTTGCAGAAATAGTTTCGAAACAACTTTGACGTGAAATTTTCAAAAAATTTAAAAACCTGATTGTGATTAAAATGAGAGAACGGGAGAAGAGGCATTTTCTTAGAAAATTCGTTACTATTATATTTGCTTCTGTAAATGTCATTTTGCTGAAAGACCAAACATGACACATTTTCTGCAGAAACAGGGATTTCAGCTTTTACTTGATTGAATTTTATTATTCTTGCGATCGATTAATATTCTTTTATGTAATAATTTTGAAATATTTTTAATACTATATGACAGCAAATTGAAAAAACCTCCGCGCTATTGCGCATGCGTTGGGATGGTTTAATTCAACAAAATAGGGGTGAGAGGAAAGTTGAAAGAAATTTACATTTAACAATGAAGATTCACGGTTTTATGAGACGTAAACATTAGAGATAATTATTAATACAGAAGAAAAAGGCTACTAATGCACATAAAAATATTCCAGCGCAATTTTTATTTAATATAAGGCGCATAAACATTAAATTAGGAAGAAGGAATGAAAATTTTATGTTCTTAAAATTTTATACTTTTTAACAAAATAATAATCTTTTTTATATTAAAATACTTCTTTTTTATATGTTCCTAAATTTTTTCGGCAATATTTTAATTCTCCATTTTCTGCTTCTTGGTCACAATACTTAGTGATATTCAGCAAAATTTTCTTCGTACCACTTCTGAAAGTCTTTTTTTTTTTTTTTTTTTTGAGTTAAAATAAAAGGTCGTCAGAAAAAACACAACACTCAGCAAAAATAAAATTGAACTAAAAAGTATCTAATGGAGAAAGCCAAGGTTAAAAGTGAATACCGGAAATGCACTCATCATGTCGCGTCTCACCATTAATTAAATGGAATCGTCGCAGAATCCGTTGACGAACAATACCTGAAGCATTTGCATCATAAGTTTGTTGTTCTTAAATGTATTTAGCTTATTTCGCTATATTTGTACTTTGATGTAGTCGTCAACAAAAAAGTAGGACACCTTTTAATTTTTTTTTAATTAATAGTGAGATCTTAATAATTTTCGTAATGGAAAAATTGCGAGAAGTTAGTTAATTAACTATAATGAATTACTAAAAATTAATTAATTATATTAATCAGTTTTCTCTATCTAAAAATCTGTTCCTTTAATCCATTTCCATCGACGCCAATTTTATGAAGATGCAATAATCAATAAAAAAAGTTACAGTGCCTTTCTATTTTGTTGTATACGACATACATTTCATTATTCTATGAAAGTTAATTTTTTTTTCCATACTTGTGCCATATATGTTGAAGTTTAAGAAAATGGATGATATTCCGTAAGATTTAATTTAATATATTATTTGCCTACCCTGCTCTGGGTAGATTTTCTTTGGCATTAATTGCTAGCTTTAAGTTTCAAAGTTTAAAAAAATTAATATATAAAACTGAATTTGATATTTTAAAAAATGTTTAGATTTTAATTTAGAGTCATCATATTTTTTAATTTACGAAAATAAAACTAATTTGTAATTTTCAGTTGCTTTAAAAAAATACTTTTGGCATTTTTATTTTCTGCGTTTTTATTATTTTCTTAAAGTAAATTTAATATGTAATAGTGTTATTTTTTAGTCAGAGAAACATAAGTTTCATAAGTTCCAATAACAATATCATAAGTTCTAATCGTTCACATCGATTGGAACTAATTTTATTATTTCTTTTTCCTTAAAATAAATTCTCTAGATAAAAAAAAATGTTAAGTAGTCTCAGCTATTATAAATCGTATTAAATATTGAAAATATTCAGAACAGCTTCAGCGAAAAAAGCTCTCATAAATAAAAACATATGTAAATAAGGGTAAGCAAACTATTGTAAATTATTTGGCCTTGCTGATTGTCTAACAATATAAATCTTTTCTCGTCATCCTAATTCACAGGCGAAAAAGTTTTTTAAACTATGTTTTCGAAAGTGATACTCATATTACTTAGCCTAAATGAAATTGATAAAAGCTTATTTTGCTTCTTCTATTCAAGGCTTTATTAAAACATTGCATAAGTCGTTCCGTTTTAATTCTTTTAATGCTTTAGTAGCAGTTTCTTTCAACTTATGTAACGAACGCTTCAGCTGGCATTCCCACAATATTCTTAATAATTCTAATTTAAACATATTTTACAGAAAACGGACATAACGCATCTTCTTAAAAGCTTTTCTGAAACCCGTATAAACAAATCGAAGTTAGCAATTAAGTTAGAGACCATGTTGGCTCTATGCCAGCCAGTACGATAACTTCCTTGCATTGTTTTCAGAGGACTGAAATATTGCTATTCGATTCATAAAAGTAAACTATTCAAAATGAACGGTGGGAGAATGGGGCTTCCTTTTCTTTCTTTCTTTTTTTTTTTTTCTTTTTTTTTCATCATGTCTATTGACTTTTATTCTGCGGTTATGTAATTGAGTATTGGTCATCTTTTGAAAGGCATTCATAAATCTTCAACACTATCTTCCCCCTTTCTTGACGTCATAAGCTCTTCCGTTGTTAAAATCGAGTAAAGATATGATACAACAAAAGTTATAAATTCATAATCAATAGTTCTACATTGTTTAACTAGACTTGTTTCCTATTTACAAAAATGGAATTTTGTAATGGATTTTTCACTCGCATCCTGATGTTTAAGAGTTTTCAAATTTCGTCCATTGGTGATTTCTCAGTAGCAATATATTATATTAAAATCTTTAGAATTTACTTACTTGTTGAGTGAAATAATTAAATTTTTGTTGAAAAAATAATTAAAACACTTTTTAAGTGCAATAAATAAAACTGCTTCGTTTAACTTTTTTTCATCAAATGGAATTATTTTTAATGAAAACTATTGGAAGCACTATAGTAGAAGGAATTACGATAATGGATATTATATCAGAAGTTGTTCTTGTCTCGATGTACTCACGAAAAGCAGGCCTCTACTAACCATAGTATATATAAAAACAATTATCTTTCACGAGCTCTAGAGAGAGCTCGATTGAGATTAAAACTTATAAGATGGGTTTATATTACAAGAATCAACACGCTATATGGTAAAAGTGTACTTCATTATTAAAAAAACTCTTTTTTTTTTAAATGCCAAAACGGGAGTTGGGATTTTTTATCCGACAAAAATGCAAATTGTTAAGTGTAAGTCGGTGGTTGATTATACATACACTGATAATTTTTCTCTGATAAGATATACATGAATTCTGCTCAAATCTTCGCAATAAAGTTTATTTTTCTCTTAAATTATTCTAATATTATTGTTGCATGATTTGGAATTGAGAACAATGTGGATGCCATTGGAACAATAATTTAATTTGAAATTAAGGTCACAGTGACCTCGATATAGAGTCTGGGGTTGAAAATCAGAGAATTTCCGATTCCCAGCTCTATTTCATGGCAAGATTCATCTTTTATATTTCTTTGATGTACGTAAGAAACCATTAAGAAATGTCAAGTAACGTCATTCCGTTGATATGACGCTGAATCAAGAGGAGAGTTACTTCCTTAGTGTCACTTTTGTCACTTGATTATTATATATTGGGTACTATTAATGACTGCCTCAAAATCTGTTTCCATTTGAATCAAAAAGAGACGTTAATCAAATCAAATTTTTAAAAAATGGAATTCAAAACAATAACACTAAACGGTGATAAGAATATTTTTAATAAGATAAAAAAAAAACTTAAGTATAATCTTTAGTTTTACGACTTCTTGCTGGAAACTTATACAATCCGATTACACTAGTCATGCATGTCGGGTAATTCCACTAAATGCATTAGATTCACGATTTATTACTGAATCTATTAGAATACTTTAAAGAAAACTGAAATAAATTAGGCAGAAACAGACTTCTCATCATTAGACTTTGAAATATTTCCATCGGCTGTGACAAGTTAAATTAACTTGTCATAAAAATAAACAAAGCATGACGGAAATCATTATCATCATTTAAATTTTTAAAATTTATTTGTAACCGTCTAGAAAAATGCCAGATGCTTTATTTTTATCCTCGATGAAGCATGTAGTTTTGATCCTTTTTTGCAAACGTAACAATTTCAAAATCCTGTTTTGAATTTAAAAATAGCTGCTTAAATTATTTCATTTGATTGTATCAAAGATCTGTAGGTTTGATGTAAATATGCTTTATTTATTAATAGTTTACTTATTTTATTCATTTTGAAGCAATCTATATGTATCAATTATAATTTTACATTATTATATCTTAAATTATGCTTGATTATTTTATATCCTTTTAAACTGTTTTATTTTGTAAGCAGTATACCCACTTTATAATATAACAGATAACTTTGAATTTAATAAAAGGAAAAGATAGTAAATTATTTTCTGTTTACTAAATATATAAATAAATAATATTATTGAAAGTGGATTATATAGAACAAAGAAAATATTTTTGTTATTAAAATGTATTTCTAATTACAGATAATTTGTAGCTCTTTTTTTAAATAGAAAATTAAATCAGTTACTGAATATATATTTTGTTGCTTATTTGATTGTCTTTTATTTAATTATTCAAATATGTCTTTTTCCCTTTCATTCGGACCTACATGGGTGTAAAAGGGGGTGTATTTTTTTTGTTGTTGTTGACAACGATTATTTTGAACTCCTTTGTCCTCTGGTTATGACGTACATATTTCAGCTAAGACAACCAGACATATCGTAGCTAAGACACACACAAACACACGTACATACATACATACATACATATATCTATGTATGTATATAATCACCATAAAAGCATTAAAATAATTAAAACCCGAGTCAACAAAAATTTTAACGAAACTATTAGGTCGAAATCGAAATTAAAATTTATTTCGGAATTAAACGCTAAAAGTTCACAAAAATGAAAAGTAAATGAAATAGAATCTATTAATGAAACAAATCTAAATTAATATAATTAATAAAATTATGTAAACGAAACTAAAATTGGAATCGAAACTAAAAACTATTTCCGTTCAAACAAGATTAAAATTTAAAATTTTTAAAACTCAATCATTGTATTTAGTGAGCTCAAATACAGCTGCAACTAAAATACAAATGAATCTAAATTAATTAACAAAATAAACCAGGCAAAAAGAAACACGACCGAATCAAAACTTCAATCAATAGAAAACGAATCCAACCTGAAGACTTCTTCAAGGATCATCCCCAGACAAGAATTCAAAATAAGGGATTTTTTTCTGTGAGAGACTTCGGACAATGTCCAGGAGTACTCACCCTTCATAACACCCGAAAATTAAGGTAAAAGAGACATACCAATTTAAATAGTAAAAAACAAAAACAAAGCAACATTAAAAACATCATCAAATAAAACAAAAATATTCAACCAAAATTGAAACAAACCAAACAATTAATTAATTAAGAAAACGAAAAGAGAAAGAACATACCAGCAACCTATGTTCCAATTATAATACAGGGTAAATAAAGATAAATTTAGTTTGCGCGCCATCTATTTTATTAATATTTCATCATTTCTTTTTTTATTAAAATATTGATATTGCAGTAGTTTGGGGGAAGATCATCATTGTTTAAATTTTTAATAAAACTATTTGTTGCTATTATAAATGAATTTTTGTTATTACAAATTGTTTTAATTTTACTAAATTGTGAGAAAATTAATTTTTGAAAATTAACACTAATGTGTAGATTAGAGTGATAATTAGAGTTTAATTATTTTAAAGCTGAATTCGTTTCTTTTATCATTAATACCAACTATTGTTTTATCATTAGCAATTTCGATCCTCAAATCCAGATAAGTAGCTCCAAGATGATTTTTCTTTGTTTTGTTTGTCTAAGTTAATCAAAATTAAATCATCAATAAATTTCCATCCATTTATTAAGTAATAATTAACTATTTTTTTTTCTCGTAATAATGTAAGAAAATGTTGGCTAAAGCACTTGAGAAAGCTGTACCCATTGTAAAAATTAATACCACTGAAAACATAATTTTTGTTAATATTAAAATTGCATAAAACCATCCAGTTATGTTTATTAATTATATCTTCATTTAAATGTTCGTCATATATAAGAGTACAGACATTTATTAATTTTTCATGGGACAGGTTGGTAAATAAATTTTCAAAGTCAAAAGTATTAATTTTATAAATTTTGTTACCTTTTAAAAATTCCAAAACCATTTTGTTATTATTAATAACAAAGCTATCTTCGTCTTCAATTTCATTTAGGATAATTTTTATTTATTCGAAAAAATGTTTCTCCATGTAGTAATTATAACTGCCTGTACTACAGGTAACGAATCTAAATTTGATTGGTTTTTTATGAAATTTTGCAGTTGGAAACAAATAGGGATACTTTAAAGAGCATGTTTTAATTTTAGCTTTTTTAGCGAAAGCTAACATCCTTTTGTCCAGTTCCTTTTTACAAGTATTAACTAAATCGTAATTCATATTGGAATTGTTTTCATTGATTAACAGCTCTTTATAATAATGTTTGCACATTATGCAGAAATTATTTGCCGATTTATCTATTACGGTGATGATAAATTTCTCTTTTAAATTTTTTGTTTCTTTTTTTAATGATTTGTTAATCCAGACATGTCGCCCTGCGATTTTCATGTCTTTGACCCCTGAAAAAAACATCTCAAAGGGAAGCGCTACAACTTGGACGGCGAACTCAAAGACGCTGTGAAGGACTATATCTCCTCACGCCTACAGGAAATATCGGAACAAAGAATGTTTCGGCTCTTTAATCAATGGAAGTTTTGCACTCATGCCTATGGTGTAGACTTTGAATAATATCCTCAGTTACGTCCACAGTGTCGCTTCATACTTTTTCATTTGAACACCCCTTGTAGTAGTTGATTTGAATTTCGCTCGCCATTAAACTGATGAGGATGAGAATGCGTGAACACAGTGAAAATCGAAAAAATAGTTTCCGTTGGCGAATAATATTGAGATTTGTTGAATAACATTGAACAAATAATTAGTTGTGCTATTCAGTACTTCTCCTTGTTTATTCTGTATTGAATTGCTTACAGAAAGTTCAATATTTTGAATCATAACTTGTTAATGAAGCAAAATGTTTCATAGTTTTGGCATAGGAAGTAAATTATTGTTTGAATTATTATCTTTCATTGTTAACTAAAAATTTTGAAAATCTAGAAGTGCATCTTGTATTATTTTGGGGCAATTAATGTGGAAATTTGATGATATAATCATGAAATATTTCAGTAAATTAAAGAGACTAATTTTTCTTCTAAAATGTGTGTAAATAAAAAAAAATTCGATTATATCTTTTTTAGACACATATCATTAATGTTTGTACTGTTCATTAATAAAGAATGCATGTTAGCATCAGTTAGATATTTTTATCATAAAGCTGCATTTCTATGCTATACTGCATGGATTTATAGATTATTTCAATAAATTAAAAATAAAAATTTACACGCTTTTACACCCGTGCTCTAACTGACCGCTTTTGTGTTCTGCTTTTTCTTTTTTAGTTTTGGGAAGTCGTGGCTGATTCAGACAAGACTGTCAGCTTGGTCAGTACTCACACTCTCTATTTCTGTTTCTCTCTTTCTCTATCTCTATCTTCTAACCCTCTTTAACTAATTTTTTCTTATTGCACGGTTTGCTGTGTGATAATGCTTAGTTAACTATCTTTTATTGCATGCTTATTTCTTTGAAAAAAAATTCGTGTTGCTTTCAAAGCGAATTTTTTATCACATTTACTTTCTACTTTTGCTGTTTGATTCTCTTAGCTAAAATATACTTTTAATAAGAATACAGAGTAGAATTATTTAAACTGGAATGGTCTTTAAATACATCTTTTTAAGCTATAATGTTTTATATATATGTATTTTTAAACTTTGAAACTATAAAATTAATGCTTAATGCATAAAATCTGAATATACCATTTATATGGAAGATAAGATAGGATGCCACAAGTCAAGCAAGTTATTATAGCAACGTTAATTTAATCAAAAATAACTATGCAAATATTATGCAAAAAGTGATATTGAAATATATTATGAGCTTTTAAGCAATATATATTTTGTGATTTTTCATGTAAGTATGGAGTTGTAATGTCACTGCTGTGTACCTTCAATTCAATCATGGAGTCAGCTTGTTTTGTATTTTGTAATTAAGACATTTGGAAAGCATTAATGTCTTTTATGTGCATAGAAACTAAGTTAGAATAAGCAAGGCCTAAAAGCATCTTTAATAATGATCTAATTATGTCCCTTTTAATTGATAAAAAATAAATTTTTTAAAATTAAAATATTAGTCTCGAGAATGTTTTGCTAAATAGGACTAATAGAACCTGGCAAATAAATAAAAATTTAGATGTAATATTTTTGAAGACATATTATTAATCCAAATAAGAAATATGTGAAAACTTCTGTCCGTTATTTAGAAAATTATTTGGGCTAGAATTGTTTTCTTTCTGTTGAATTTGAAGCAATCTGTTGGGCTATGGTTGAAGAGTCTTGCAATATTAAAAAAATATATCTCATACAGTAATATTTTAAAAAATGTTACCTTATTTTTAATTTATAATACTTTTCCAACTCCCGGTAGCATTCCTTTAAGCTCCCCATTCTTCTATGAAATATATTTTTTATCCATACATCAGTTGAGGTACACACTTATTTTGCCCTTATATCGATGATCTATATAAAGCTCTGGGGATTTCAGCATCTTTCTTCATTAATTACATGACTAAGAATACAGCCTAGAGATAAAAAAACATATAATTGATTTCCTTTATACAAAACTTGCTTGGAAGGCATTACTTAAGCTCAATATGCTGTCCAAACAAACATTATTGAGCTATGATGGTTTTTTGGCACTTTTATTTTTGACGAGTACAAAGATTATCTAACTAAACGCATTCTTTTCACTCTTCAAAATCGAATTGCCTTGAAGCTGCCTTTCACCTCTGTGAAATTTCTTCTGTTTCTGAACATAAGGTCTTTATAATTATTTTAATATGAAATGATTCTGTTATATTTTTCCATCCAGTATACATGTTTATAAAAATTAAAATTAAATTAATAAGGTAACATTAATTTTAGATATTCGAATAGCAACTTTTAGAATAATTGTGGAATCCTGTTGTTGTTGTTTATTTAAAGAAGGACTGAAAATAAATCGTCTGGTTATTTTTGTTTTCTATTTTTAAGAAGACAGATTATAAAGTATTTGGCATGCTTAGAGAGCACTGAGTTTCAGAAAATGAAAACGTTTTAAAAAAATTTTAATATAATTAACAAAAAATAAGGTAATAGTGCAGCCTGTAGGCTATTTGGAAGATTTCAAGTACTAGTTTTAATGGTTTTTACTGTATTAAGATTATCCAACAATTTCTATTCTTAATTTTTTTCCGATTCTTTAAGAATTTATAGCATATTTTTAGAATTATTATTTACGTAGAATTATCAATTAAAATTTATTATGTTCTGAATTTCAGTTTACTGAAGTTTTTTTTTTTATTTGGCAAAATAAGCTTTTGATTGCTTTTCATTTCAACATTTTCAATGCGTCGCTTAGAAATTTAAAAAACTGGTTTAGTTTTAAACATAAGATCTAAAAATATGCAATCATCATTGTTACCAAACATTATATTTTTATAGTGAATTATTGTACTGTAATATATACTATACATATATAGCAATATCTATTTACCTATACAATAACAGATATAATACGAGAGAAAAATTCATTCATAAGAGAAATACCCAACATTTAAAATTATGTTGTATGAAAGTCATGTTGTAAAATGGCACTACTTGATCGCAATTTTAACAATATGTTATTAGAAAACAACGTTTTAAGAAAGAGTATTTTATTGGTTCTTTCTTAATATCTACGCTTGATACTGAAGATATTTTTTTAAAAACCGTGGAAAAGTAATGTAATTTTTATTATGGAAGCACATGATGTTGTTTTATTTGAGGTTTTTGAAGCCTCAAAATGCGTTGGCAAAAATAGATGAAGCCTTAAAATGCGTAGGCAGCAAATAGGCGTTTATCGCTTTTGAGGTATAGATTTTTCAATTTTAGGGTTAGAAAATAATGCAGAGGATTGTCTCATTTTGTGATTTATCGCGAATTAAAGTTACAACTTGATTTCCAAATTATCCATTCTCTGAATTTTTACGAATTGCCTTAAATAGTTCAAATCGTTTTGAAACAACCACAAGACTATCAGATTACATATACGTCGATAACGATGGATTTTTTAAATCTGAAAATCGATCGAGCTCCAAAACTTTGTTTGCCAGCTAGAAAAATTGAAAACGAAGGTTTAAAAAAATAATCATGGTATGCATATGGAGAGGAATAGAGACCGATAGAGAATTCTCGCGATTGTTTCAAACTAATTAATGACTTAAATTAATTGAAAAAAATAGTGACTTAAAAAATAACAATGTTCTCACATGATAACTTGAAATTTGCAATCATGGATTTCATTTTTTTAAATTCTTATTTTAGATTCGGATCCCCCCCCCCCCCCGAATTAGCATCGAAAGCAAAATAGTATGGTGTCTAAACCATATTCTAAAGACTCTTCATTTATAAATTTTTTTTAAGTTTCAGTTTTTTATATTATAATACCTTAAAGTTAAATTCATTAGAAGGATTCCAATTTCCCTATATGAAAATCCGATTGAAGCGGACTCCCATTTAGTTAGAATTATCGACTGCCGTGCTGAAAACCTAATTATTTCTCTCTTAAATACTACAACAGAAGAAAGAATAATTTATTATTCTCTGAGACATTCAAGACAACACAATACCACCTGGTGAGATAATCATTTTTCAAATTAAAAGGGGAAATCAATAACTTAAAAGAAACAGTAAATTACCGTTGTCCATATTAATCTAGAAATAAGTTAATATATTAGAATGGGTGATGAAGTTTAATTGGATTTATGTCAGCAAAAAATTGTTGTTTTCTTTAAATGAAAGTTAACAAATATTTAAAATCCAGATTATAGATTTTGAATGAACAGATATTTTTTATGAGTATTGATAAACACCATTTTGTGCAGTTAAAGAAATTATGTTTACGATCCTTCGAAAGAACAGAAATAATTATTGTAGCATTTAACATGTGAAAACATAATGTCATTTTGGTTTGAGGCTTTTAAAACCTCAAAATACATATTAAAAAATTGTTGAAGCCTCAAAATGAGTAGGCAATCGCTTTTGAAAAAAGATTTTGAGATAGGAAAAAAAAACACATCGGTTTTCTAAATATCGACTCATGCGTAATCTTATAGTTTCATGATTGTTTCAAACCGGTTTAAACTGGTTAATGACTTAAATTAATTAAGACAAATAATTATTTGAAAATAATGATCTTTAAATTTACGATCGTAGATTTCATTTTATCTTTCCATTTGTTATTTTATTTCAATTCTGTTGCCTTTGGCTATTAGTTGATTCGCCAGAACTATTATTTACACTGAGTTTAAATTAAATATATTGCATATAATTTGATTTCCATGATTCTCTTAAAAATTATGTTCCCTTAAAATTTTATTAAATTATAAGCATTGAAGTTATGCTATTTAGGTTCATTTGGTGTGCTGTAATTAAAGAATATCTTTAATGGAATCAAGTCCCTTAATGGGTGCCGTAGTGCATTTAAATGATAATATTAATAATAATAATTGTCCAGGTAAACTATCTATTTATTTATTTTTGGAGTAATAGTATTGACACGAAAACGAGAAATTCTCTTAATTTTTGATGGATTAATTTTTTTTTAATTTCTCAAGGTGCACTTTCCCACCCTTTAAATTATATTTGATTGTTGTAAATCAAACTACCTGGGTTATACAAAGCCAACAAACAAATAATTATAGAAATACATTGTCCTCTATTAGTAGCAGAAATTATGAGTTACAATATTTCTTGTTAACACAAGAACTAAAAATGCACGATATTTCTGTTGACAGTTAAACATTTAGAGGGATAATATTACAAATAATCAAAATGTGCCCAATTTATTTATATTCTAAATAGAAATATTTTTTTTAATAAAATCCCTTTAGTTCATGAAGCAAATTATATTTAGAGAGGATTTTTATCAAATAAAAAGAAAGGATTTTGCTCGACTAATATTCGATCAACAAATTAACGCTATTTGATTTTCCCCAATGATGGCATTTATGTCTTTACAGTCTCATCACAGCGGCTCTGAGAAAGACAAAAACAACGTAGCGCCTACTTCTCCCCGGACCAGCTCTTTGCGTCGGGCCATCAAGTCGGGCAAAAAGGATAACATCCCCAGGTTCTACTATAAGGATGGAAAGCCGCAAACTCCCCAGGAGATCGAGGCTCACCTCAAGAAAGTAGCTGCCGTCTTTGCAGGACTCAATGATGGCAAAGCTTCGAGAGAGGAGTTTGGCATCATCACCAAGGTGAGAATATTCCTTCATTTACAACTTGAGCTTGTGCTATTTCTGAACTTAAAAGGATTTTCTGGACACATGCGTCATCTGACTGTGGTTAAAAAAATAGTGTATGCTTTGAATGAAACGTTAATGTAACAAAGCAAAACTCTGAACATAAATGTTTTTCAAATCAGTTATGTCATTTTTGCTTTCTTACGTATGATTCGAATATAACAGAAAGCACAAACAAGTTAAAAGCTTTTAATTTAATCATTGACATAAAACAATTCTTATACTACTTTAAATAGATGAGTCTAATTTAATACTCAAATAGGGTCTTTCCCATCTCCAGTTCTTTGAAGATTTGTAAAACTGGGAGGAAAGAATATTCGTAATCTTTAAATACGACAGCAAATTTCAACAGAAATCTACTTCTACCTTGGCATGACTTTAAACATCATTGCTGAAAGGATAGGCCACTTTTGATTTCTTAAGCGGAAAATACATGTTGTGAAAGATAAGGTCTGTAGTTTATTAGGAATCAAGAATCTTTAGGAAGTGCGTGTGTTGATTTCTCTGGGTTTATAAAGAGTATATGAAATGTAGAAAAACATTCAAAATATACGATTTTATCTCTTTGAATCACCAAATTGCCCTTTGTAATGAAAAGTGACTAATGTAAAAGAAAGGGAAATTTTAAATGTCAACAGAAATCTACTTCTACTAATCCATTCTTCGTGCTTAAAATCCAATTCATTTCTTCTATAGAGATTATCACCTGCAGGATCTTAATTGATTGCCAGTAAACAACATCTGCTATGGAACATTACTGGCACAACACAGATTGATCTTATTTTGAAAAAAAGAGTTCTCTTTCTCTACTGATGCTATGGTTTTCAGAGCACTTAATTGATTATAAAGGAGAGCCTTCTGTGTATAAAACAATAGCACAAAACCTGGCAGTATACAGAATGTTCTAACTGGGAGCTAAATTTCATCTTGACAGAAATCAAGTCTTTGCCACATGTATTTATTGTGCCTCAATCACTCAAAATGATCGAAATTTCAATAGATACTTCACTTTAATTAGATTACGCACATTTTATTGTCGCATTCTATTCAGTGTCAACCATTCTTTTCTTCTTCTGACTGCAATACTTATGCATAGTGCCAAAAAATTAACTCATTTCCTATTTCAGTAAACAATCACATCTCTTACCCAAACAAAAGATAATAATAGCATCTCGTTTGCGATGTAAGACAAATGTTTTTGTGTCTGAATGGGGGGGCTTTGGGCGGGAAGCAGCACCTAAATATGTGTTTCTTTTGCTCTTACAGGCATGCGGATTGCCTCTGTACTGGAAGCTTCCATTGTTCCTGGCGGCGAGGGGGGAGAAGAAGTCAGCCGTCAGTTGCGATGCATTCCTCGAATACTGGAGAAGGTGAGTGTGGGACCTATTTTGGATCCCGGGGGTGAGAGCCAAGTGTGCGTAACTCCTTCAGCGCTGTCAATGGCGATGACGACGGTTTCTGCTGGCCTCGCCTCTATTTATAAGGATTACAAAGTGTTACAACCTTTATCAGAGCGTACATTCTGGAGATTGCTTGGATGTTAAAGTGATCTCTTTTAAGTGGGAAAAGAGTGTGATGATACATTATTTTTTAATCTAACTACAGACATTTTAGGAAGTATTTTGATCATCCACCTTCAATTGAATTGATTTTGAATACATGATGGTAATGTTCAGGAATGAGACCGTCAAATTAAGCTTAAAATTTTTGTTTCATTGCTTTCTATCATACTTAAAGTAAAGACATTTTGATTACTTTGAACTTGGTGAGAGAAAAACTAACAGGATGTACAATATTTGGTTACAAAAGCAATGTTATTCAGCTGTGGAAAGGCCATGGTGATACTCTTTTTAAATTCTGGATATTTGCCTTTCTCTTATTGGGCGCATTATCATGATACGAATAAATAAGGCCTTTAATTCAGCTCATGCTATATACATTACTTACGATGATGCTTTTGATTACTATGAAGTTATTGAAGAAATAAAGTCAGAGTGCATGCTGACTGGTTACTAAAATGATACTACTTGATAGTCTTTAAATATTTCGAATTGATAGTGAATAAAAGACATTGCCAGACAAAGCGTATTCTATTCTATTAAATTTTCAACGATAACTATTTTTGATTACGTGTTTAGTAATTATTTTTTATTATTATAAATTTAGATAAGGAAAGGGTCAGAGCATACATTGTGGATTGCTAAAACGTTGAAATTCAACTGAGGAAAAAAACGATATTCTTTTTAAATGTCGAATATTTTCCTTCATGTAATTGGACAAATGATTTATGATGTCCAATAAAATGACGATTAATTCATTGTAAGAGGACGAGACCATGAGCATGAGCTTATGCATTTCTCATTGCTGCCGATTATATTTTTAATAATAACTTTTGATTACATTGTTATGGAGGCGAGGGGTAAGATCAAAATGTATATTAAGAAGTTTCTCTATCAGTATGATTTAGCGGTGAAAAACTGTTGTCAGACTAAACTTAATTTTTTTTTTTTTTGCTCTTGACGATACAATTAGCAACGCTTTTTAATTAATATCTGCTTATGTGAGAGAAAAGGCTAACACATATTTTTTTGTTGATATTATTTAATTTAGATAAAAGCCAACATAATATACTTTTTAGATTTTGGATATTTATCTTTGCCTTATGAGACACGTTCTGACAATCAAAAATGAATAAGTCAATGAAATTGAACTTATTCATTTTTCATTACTTCCATTGATGATTCTCACCGAATCCTATCAGCACAAACTATTATACAATATATCTACAATGTTGTGCTATTTTCTGAATGCCGTGAATATCTGAAATTATCGTAACAATGCTATTGGGTATTTTGTGTTCATTGGGAGAGCTCATAGTAATAATTTCTTATTAATATGAAAATATACTAGGATAAAATTTGAGCATTTGGTTGTTTATTGAGTTGTTAAAGTTGTTCTTATTAGCTAAGGAAAAATCTTCGTGATATAGTTTTTAAATGTAATTTCGCCAAGCTGATGAAGTGTTTATTCAGACGTTTTAGCATCTACCCTTATTTGAATGGCAAGAGCAAGATAATTATCGAACAGATAAGGCCATGGGTTTGAGTGCATTCTTTTTTAAACTATAAAAACCGTACTTTAATTAGTAGTAATTATAGTCTTATTGTTCTAAAGACTATAATAAATCCACGGTCTCTAAAAACAGCTACATTGTCTTGGACTACATAATTACGCAGTCTCATTTTTAATTAATATTTATTCAAGCGCAATTTATTTTCTTTTGATTGGATAGATAATGACGATAACAAAATCGAAGAAGATCATCAGATTAAACTTAATGGCAAATGACAAAAATCCTACCTTAATGACAGGTAGTTAATTTAATTTTAATTTTCTTAAATCTGTTATAATTACGTTGCTGCTAAAAATTGCTTAACTGTATCTGGACACATAAGTCGTATATTCACTTTTCAATAGTTCTGAAGGCGTATCAAAAACGATGTCAACCTTAAATGTACTTTTGAACAGAAAAAGGGAATTGAAAAAGTTTCCATATAATTACCGTGTTAATCTAACTTAGTAATTTTATGTACTTCTTATTCACTTAAAAATAAAAATAAAACAATATTGCTTTTATTAATTTTATGCCAATATTAAGCTTATCCTTTATGTGGGTAGCATGTAATTGCAGTTTGTAAGTGTAACATCAGCATAATATATTACCTTAATTGCACAACATATTCATGAACAGTGTTATATATTTTTCCGATTGTGTCTCTGTTCGATATTGCTTCGCTCAGTGGTAGTGTGGTCCATTGCGCACTACAAGAAAGGCCTGATATTCAAAGGATAGAGTTATCGTGGAGATATCACGCTATATTTTAACGCAATACTTAATAAATAATTTGTATTTATGCCTTGTAAATAACTCATTACATAAGAATATTTGTATAATGATACGTAGAGAGCATCTAAACAAACGTTATATCAGGATTTTTAAAATTCTGAAAGTGTCATAAGACCTATTTAAAACTATTAGCCAGACTAGCATATTTAGGTCGCCGATGTAACTAATTTAGGGTGTAACGATTGTTTCCGAATAGTGAAAATTAGTTTTTCGTTCTTTAAAATTAATTTTACATCAAATTAATATTATATATTATAAAATATTATACATGTAGTGAATTTCAATCAATTCGTTCCAAAAATTCCTTTTTGTTTTAAGTTTCAAATACAGTCGAAAGTTGTGCCTGAAATAAGTTAATACATTCTAAATGAAACTTATGAAACACAAAAAGCCGTTTATTCAATGCATAAATTCAACGGATTGTAAAATCCGTTGTTGTCCGTAAATGTTCTTTGTTTTAAAACTGCTTTCTTTCCCCTTTAAACCGTGATTCATGTATTTTTGATTTAATTTTTTTAACTAAGCTGTATAAAATACTTTATAGAAGTGTCGAAATAAATTAAAATTATATATAATTTTTTGCACATAATTACATTTAAAAAAAATATTTTCTTATTTTATTTTATAAGATTTATAAATTATAGCTATTATTAAAAATATTTTGCTTTTAAATTTGTCGAAATGCTGTGAAATGTTTTTAAAAAAGTGCAATTAGACGCATTCATGCTCAGTTTCAAACTATAACATATTTTATGTTTTAGAGTCGTGAATTCCTGCCATGATGAAGCTTCAAAATTTGTATATATATTATCAAGAGGCAAAAGGAATTATCTAGTCAGTGACGACTTTTTCCCTATGATGCAAGTAAGTTGCATGCCTTCCACGTTTTTTACGAGTTTGGTTGATACAAATTTTCAGTAATAATAATATAATAAATCAAATAGATTTCGTAGATTTATTTCTACAAAAGTTGCAATTGTACTTATTAATCTTAATGTTATTTTATTTTTTAGGATGTGATAGATTCTCATCCAGGTTTAACGTTTCTGAAAGAAGCCACAGAATTTCACTCTCGTTATATTCATACTGTAAGCAATATTAATTATTTCTACTTTTATCATATAATGAGAGACCTATTGCATCGATATTTTATTATTCCTTTTGTGAAATGTTTTTTAAATGCCTTAGCGCATATTTCAATCTTTTATTCCTTTTTTTTAAAAATGAAATGAAAGTAATTACGCGAAATATCTTGAAGAAAATAGAATTCTTATTATTATATAGAATTTAGAAAAATACTTAAAAGTATATTAATATTTCTTAATACATTAATATTGCAGCTGCAAATGCTTTAACCTTTTCTATAAAATGTTTTAAAATCGTTTATCGTATTTAATTCCATCTCTGGATAAAAGATGGCAGCACGAAAAAGATCTGGATTATTACAAGTATTCTGCCTTCCTTTCCACTTGTTTTTGCCCGCCATAAAAATTTGAATAAAATATAAAGTAATATTTTTGTGGCTGAAAAATAATTATATTTTCTGAAGAGCGACGAAATACTTTTCTTACAAAATTAATGTAATTTTACATGAATTACAACAATTCATAATAAAAGAGGACCTTTCTTACCTTTTCCAAAGTTAAAACTAATTTTTGAATTTAGAAGGTTAAATTTACTTTTTTTAATATAATTTTTTTATATTACATAAATATAAATTATTGTTCTTTCACAATCTAAAGATGTTTTTACGGTATTTAAATATAATTTTAAGGACTGAGAATGAACTTAATAAGCAATGTCTTACAAGCAGTCCATATGTTTATAACCTCTACCTCTACACTTAACTTGATTGGGAAAAAAAATCTCTTGGCAAATATTTTTATTTTTAGTTCCAGGCAGTTTTTAAACAATATTTATAAGTTCTCTAAAGGGTATCTTTTATCATATTTGACTCAAAATATTCACTATTTACTAGAACACACTAATATTACAATAGTGTAACAAAAAATCACTATAAAAGATGAAAATATGCTTCTCATGGCTTTATTTCTATCGTGTTAAAGTTTACTGAATTAAAATTTAAGCAAAATGTTGGCGCTTTTTTTATGTTAATTTTTGAAAATATGAATAAAATACTTTCATGCTTTGAAATTCAAAAAAAATTAACTTTCCAGTGTTGCCTAGATATTTAGCTGTTCTCATTTTTTTTTTTTCTCTAACTTTAATCAATATTTAAACTTATTTCAATTTATAATTTATAAAAATATATTTCATCGTTATATTAAAATTTCAGTGTTTTCATTATAAATACAAACTGTTCTTAAGTGTTTGTCTTAAATTGTTAAAAGCTAAGGAAAAGCGCATCTTTTCATGTTCTTCGATAAAATAGTGAAGGATTTTGCATTTTTTAAAAATTTCATCATAATCTTTTTTTAATTATTCATTTATTTTATTTATAAATGAATTCTGGTTCCTGTAAGGTGTTGTTTACTAGGAAATATGACTGATATAGTAAATGATTATAGTAGTTATTTTTTAAAAAACAATTTTTATGAATTTATTTGAATCGTGATGATATTTTTATTGCATTTCTTTTATTTATTTCTTTTCCTTTTATGATATTTACCGTTATTATTATATTGATATTTCATATTTTGAAATAAAGAATAAAAAAGTGAGTTTAACGCTAAATTTTAAGATCCCCAGAGAATAAATACATCATGAGATTTGATGTTGTTAGATGTGTTCATGCACTCAATGAACAAAAAGTGTGGGGCTATCATCATTAAACATTTTAGGAATTCATTACAATTTCAATTTTTAGTTTGAGAATTCTTTATTAATGAATATTAAACTAGGCTTAAGAAATGTTTGTGAAATAAATCTCCGCACTATTATTAACGAATAAACTGGTCTACAAAGTCTGCTAATATGAAATACATTTTCATATAATGCTGTAATATGTTCAGGTTTTATTTTTTGGAAAAAAAAAAGTAATTTTTGAAATTTAGAATTATTATTGTATATCAGTAATTTTATATTTAATTTTACAAAATATTTTAATTGGTACTGCTTATATGATTGTCAAAGTCAAATGTTGCATTTCTCAAAACCATTGTTTATGTATCAACTTTTAATACCAAATCAGATGAATTTCCCATATTTGTTTCCTGTTTATTGATTTTATGACATTTTTAACAAGCTATGTGCAATGAATAAAATAAAGGCCGTTTAAAAAAATTTAAAACACAAATAGTTTTTAAATGCAAATTTCTAAAATCTATGTGTTTTTTGTATTTGAAGGTGATCGCTAGGATATTCTATTGCGTGAACAGATCTTGGAGTGGAAAAATTACTATTCCCGAGTTGAGGAAAAGTAATTTCTTGCAAGTAAGTCTTTCTCTTTACATTGTAATTTAGTGATTGATCATTGGGGTATATTACTTTGTTTTGAGATCTGGTTCAACTATCACAGGAAATTTTATTACAATGATATTTTCAAGCGACTTATCTGTTATTTAATAACTTAGTTAACAAATTTATTTAAAAAAAATTTGGATACAAAATTTTTGCACTTTTAGGGAAAGTAATTTCCTGAATAACTGAGAAATCAAAATTTAAAAAAATATTACTGATTTCGAAGATATGATATCTTTAATGTAATAAAAACCTTTATTCATTCTTTAGAGATTGATATTTACTTATTATTCCTTAAACACTTGGCTTGCAATAAATCATAAATAAAGAAATTGGACTGCATTTGTTTCCGTCTTATTAAATTTTTTATAAGTTCCTAGCGATAAGAACAGCTATTGCATAAATTCGAGTACTACTCATTACTGTAGTAGAATCTAAAATTATTAAAAATGAGTGTATTTGTTAAAAAGTGTTAATCTGTTCTTATCCATATGAAATAATTTTCTTTTGATTACTTAAAATTTAAAAATAACTTTTTAACGAAAAATGAAACACTTCAAATTTATTTAGATGCGAAATTAAGCTTCAAAGAAATCACCAAAAAGTAACTGCTCTCTTTAATATTAATACACAAGGAATTGACAAAATTTTGTCAACATTTACATTACATATTACTTATATATACACTTTCATAGATCTTTACGAATGGTACCCAAATCCATACCCATATTCCGATTTACGAAAAAGTGACAAATAAATGTTTTTACTTGTATACCATTCCAGAAGACAGAAAATTTACGTTGTTAAAAATAAATTTGAAAGTGTGGGGAAAAACAATCTTTCTTTTAACAATAATTTTATATATTTTTTAAAAAAAATGTTAATACATCATGTGAGCCTCTATGTTGAAAACGATTGATTAAACCAATGATTCTTTCTCAGGTTTTAGCTACTCTGGAGGAGGAAGAAGACATCAATCAAGTAACGGATTACTTCTCGTACGAACATTTCTATGTGATCTACTGCAAGTTCTGGGAACTTGACAAAGATCACGATCTCTACATTGACCAAAATGATCTCAAACTTCACGCCGATGGTGGTAAGGAATTATCACTGTATCTGTTTAATATACCTTTTCATTTTCCGTTAAACATTGGCACAACACTCTGTTACGACCAGCAACAAATCAAAAAGCTATTGATCTTGCTAATTATGCTAATTAAATAAACATTCAATCAATGTATGACACTGATTTTGCTTTGAAATAATTAAATAAATTAAGTGAAGTTTACCTTGAAATTACATTTTAGGCGATTTACTTTTATTTATTAGTTTCATTTTTGTAAAAATTTGATTTTGAAATAATATCTTGATGCTCAAAAGTTTTAAAATCTTATATACACTGTATTTAATAAATTATTCTATCCCACGTTAATTTGAAAACGACGACAACTATTACCACAAGATTGGTATCTGGGTATATTAAAATGTTCATGCCCTATAGAGGAGATCAATTACAGTGTCATCTGGTTGCAAACATCAGCAAAAGCGTTCGTTTTTCGAAATGGTACCAGATATAGCGAAAAAAAGTCAATTGCAGACTTATAGAACGTTTTCAATTTAGTACAAGAAGATACTTTGTGTACGTACTTAGAAAAAAAAAATGCTTAAAACTCATATTTGTTGTTCCCATTTGTTTCTGGAGTTGTGATGTCCCATTTATGGATATTATCTTTCTGTCAAAAAACGACTCCAACCTATTTTTTCTTGTGGTTCAAGCGCTTTTCAAACAAATCCAGTCTTTCTGTGGAAATAACTCAAACATTTGCTGGAGAAAAAAAAATCCGCTTCCATTGCGGGACATCCTGTAACTTTATAATGATGTTTGTACTAGTATACCAACTCATATGATAAAAAAAAATTATGAGTACATGAATTCAAATAAGGACCAAAACTTCACTGTAGACGATGGCAAGCCAAAAAAGCACAGATTTATTAAGATAATTATATATTTTTTTAATTGATTATAACGTCAGAATTTCAGAAATAACTTTCAAACAAATGCAAAAACTCTACAAGGTTTGTTCTTAACATCATCGTGTTTCAAATGCTCTTTTGCATTAAAAAGAAAATGCTCTATAATTTTGTTTAAGGCTTTTTCAAGACAGAAACGCTAATTTCGCTATTTCCTACCAGATGCCACTGATTATCATTTTTAATTTTTAATACATGCCCACTTTTCTGTATCTATTCTCAGAGTTAGTAGCAACAGTCTTCACCCATCTTAGTAACTCGGAATAGAAAATATGAGTGGGCATCCTGTATATGTGTATTTAATATATTTTAATATATATTATAATATATATTTAATATATCTTTTAATATTTTTGTAACTGATTTATTAATTTATGTGTCTTTATAATAAAATTTTTCTCAATACCACTTGATTGCGAATTTATAAAAAATTAATTTCAAAATTCCATAATATGAATAAAAATTAGATACATTAGAAATAATTGAACAAAATTAAAATTAAAAAAAACTCTACTTTTTAGTACACTGATAAAGTTGTATTTTATAAATTCGTTTTATTCGAAGTAGGCATCATTAAGGGCTGGATTTTGCTCTTAATCCATATATTCACATCATTACAACGAGTGCGTGAGCTCAATTTCCAAAGCATCATTCTTGAATAACTACACCTCTCTCCAAACATTTTATTTCTCCGAAAACCATTTACCGAAGATAACTTATATACATGTATACTTATTGCAAAAAGAAAAAAACTTACCAGCTATTTTCACATATAAAATATATTTCAAAATCATGATGTCTGATTTTTTTCCCGGCAGCTTTATCTACTCGAATTATTGAAAGAATTTTCTCAGGTGCTGTAACGAGGTATGAAAACATTTTCGTCTAAATAAAATTTCATTTTACTTACTTTACATTTGTTTTTATGTATATATATATATATATATATATATATATATATATATATATATATAT
>JAPMOQ010039477.1:606072-635299 GCA_026543055.1 Argiope trifasciata
TATATATATATATATATATATATATATATATATATATATATATATATATAAAACTTAATAATGAACTATTTTTATCCATACTTTCTATCTTTATATTTTATTTTTCATAGTATTTTGCACACATAAACATATTGAAAATTTCGTTTTTTGATAAATATGATGAAATAACTATAAATGTTAGATAAATTATGTGAATATTATTTAACTTAAAAATTGCATTGATATGCTAATTTTTGTGTGTTTTATATACATATAATATTGATTACAAAATCCTGATTTCTTGTCAATTGTTGTATTACATGAGTATCTGCTCATTTAATAAGAAAAAAATAATTTTTAAAATGTTTTAAATGTATAAAATTTTTAAATGAGCAGATGCATTTTTTAAATGTATAAAATTATTGAATTTCCTTGTTGTGTGTTTTTCCAATCAGGATTATTTCATTTAGTAATTCAAATGCATATTTTAAATATAGAAAGTAATTTTAATATATTTCTAAATCTGATTTAGTTGTCGGTTTTGCCATTTTTTTCTTATCTATAATTAGACATCTGCTCTTGAAAATAATCTTTGTTTATTTGTTCTTAGTACCTATTATTCTTTTATTTATCTATTATTCTTTTATCTAATATTATTATTTATTATTCTTTTATTTATCTATTTCTGAATGTTCCGACGTATATTAAACTGAACTCCTTCATTTTTAATTACCTATTAAGCATGATAATTAAATATCAGAGAAATACTTTGAGTCTTTGACGCCTCGACCAAATCTCAAACTATTGCTTTCGGTTTTTAACTGTTTCTTACCAAACACTTTTTTACGATATGGTGCAAAAGATAATGATTATTTCTATCACTCTTTAATGTTTCATCTCTTCCCAGATGTTATAAGATTTAAAAAAAAAATATTTTTAAAACTTTCTTGCTGCAAATAAACTTGTAAAAAATGCAGAATGGAATAGGCTGTTTTTGTTACTTCTGGCACTTGCAAGCACGCTGACAGAAATCTGTCAGCGATTTAAGCCTAAATTAGCGTCCCGTTTTTCAGTAGTGCCAACTAGGGCCAAGAGTACGACTTAGCTTGACATTCGCTTGCACAACCCCTATTTACAGGGGGGCACATGCTCTCAGATAGAACACAGAATAACAACCATGCCCGAACCGGTATTTGCACGCGGGATGACCAGATCACGGGAAAGACACGCTACCCCTATGACAGGACGCCGGCAGAATGGAATAGGTATTCCATTTAAACATTTTTACCCAGCCCAATATGACTTAAGTTCATCCATTCTATAAAAAGCGCAAGGTTAATGATTTAACCCTAAAATGCACGAATTCTTAATTTTAAAATATATAAAATGTGAAATATAGTATATATATTCGTAATTTCTACATAAATACGAAATATTATTCGCTACTATTATCTTTTTTCTATCTGAAAACATTTTTTCCTGTGTGCTTTATTACTTTTTATATAAATAATCGTAATTCGTAACATCCGTTGAAATGTGCTCTGATAGCTGACTCATTGAAAAGTGTCACAGATAAAAAAAAAATGCACTGTCGAAAATTCTTGTTGCGTTCGTAAATGATAAAATAGTTTGGGTAAAGTTAAAATTTTTAAAAATACACTATGCAGAGGTCGTTACTTAAAGATAGATGAAGTTTTAAACATACGATGCAGATCTACATCTCACTATGCATTTAAGTTTTAAATTAAGTTTCTTCAGTACAAACTATCTTTTTTTAAATGGATGGTAAAAGCAAATTGAACAATTAATTATTTATTATTAAACTAATTAGTTGTAAGCAATTTAATGAGTTATAGTTTTAATATTCAAAATAATGCTATAATCTGAATATCTTTTTTAATTCTACAGAGGGCCAAAACAGAAAGAAGGCAAAATGAGTTACACTGAATTCGTTTGGTTTCTTATATCTGAAGAAGACAAGCGGTATCCTAGGAGGTAGGCTGTTAAAATTATGGTAACATGTTGAAATATCATTCTTGCCCCTACATGGTCCTTAAACTACAGATTTACGATTAAAATATTATTCTTGACTATTACATGGGCTCTTAAAATGCAGATCTGAGAAAATATTTTTTCATATGTTGATTAATATCATTTCAGGATCCTTGATCAGTCATTTTATTTCTCGCCAAATAATTGGTCGTCATCTTGATCCGCAAGCATTCCGAACCATTAAACCTATCTGTAAAACTCTGTTGCTTATTATAGGATTAACTGTGTTAAATTATTATAGATTAGTAATATTATAAAAAAACTCTAATCCTAAAAAATCACATTTCGAATTTTGCTACTCTATTTTTATTTTTATTTTTTAAAATTAATCTATCATTCATTTGTATTGAGAGTTCCAATTAACTGATTTTATTTAAAATTTGATTAAATCTGCAATTTTGATTTTTTTTAAGTAACGTAATGCCATTTTGCATTCGTTTATCACGTTACCGACTAGCAGATATAATTGCAATATTGCTTTTTTTTTCATTTTAATTGGAGTTTGAGAAATTTTTTTTCGGAATATAGAAATCGAATTTTGGTGACGATTCCAATATTCCATGTCACTTCGCAGGTGCTTTATAAACAAAACCGGATATGTCTATTTTAATATGGGTTTTGATTTCATTTACCTAGTATTGCATTATATAGTTTAAGTTGAAAGCATTGGTCTTTTAATTTTATATCAATTATTTCATTTTTCTTTCTATACATATAAATAGGTTGTAGTTACAAAGAGATTTTAAAGGATCCAAATGTTTTTTATAAGAAATCTTTACTTATTATATTTAATGAATGAGTCAGAATGGAGTTAAAAGTTGTGGCAAGGGAATCGAACCTTACCTGCTGCTCAGAATATGTGATAAACACATGAACACTTAATAGCTGAAATGAATGAAAAGGGATTTTAATATCTTCTGTAGGTAAATTAAATAAGTCAAAATCATTCATCGAGCAAGGTGATGCGTATCATGAAAAAGTTTTAGATCTAGGGAGAGAAAATATTGGGATCGTGACCATAGCTTTTATGGTACTGAAACCGAAAAATAATTTTGAATTCACCTTTATTTACCAGCTCTCGGTGCTAATATGTAGAAATGTTCTACAGCAAACTGTGAAAGTTACAATGGTTAAATTTTTATATGTATCGGAAAACTAATAGCCTAGAAGTCAAATTTAGACAAGCGGAAAATCTGTTATGTTTAAGGACTGAACATTTCATTTTTTGTTTTGTTGTAACTTATGTAACATTCCAAAAAGTTATCACATGTGTGAATTGACAGCTTGTATTTCCTCGTAGTATTGAGTATTGGTTCCGCTGCATGGACTTGGATGGTGACGGCTACCTCTCTATGTATGAGCTGGAATATTTTTACCAAGAACAACTACAGAGGTTAGACGCCCTCGGAATAGAAACTCTCCCCTTTAATGACTGCCTTTGTCAGGTAAGGGTAGTAACCTTTTATTGTTAATATTTGCATACTGTTTTGAAGAAGCGCGAATGCTTTTTAGGGCGGACCTCGTAAGCTTAGATAGGAAACAGATAGTAAGATATCAGCAGAGCTGACACTCTCCTCTCTCCAAACGTTCACATCATACCAGTAGAAGAATAATTCATAATAGTTTTATCCACTTAACTTGTTGCGTCTTCAAGAAATATTAACGCATATCGGTATGCAAATCGCATCATAATCGCGTTCTAGCATATAGAAAGTACTGCGTGATTATCCGTAAACATTTGTTAAGCAATATAAATATTGAATCTACCAACGAAAATTGAGAAAATTTATTTTTTTACTCTTACTAAATTTTATGAATTTTCAATATTCAAAAACTACTTTTAATCTTATCAATTAAAGAACGTTAATTATTTATTTTTTCAAAACAATTGTTATGTGAAATAATTTGATGATCATAAGAATTAAAGAGTATTATTTGTGTTTGTAAATTTCTAATATTTACTAGAGGAACTTAACGAAAATAATTTGATTTTTTTTCTGTTGCCGCTTTCTTTTCTTGCCAGATTCTAATGATTCGTGAATAATACTTTGAAATCGATATACTAAAATTTATTATCTCATTTCAGATGCTGGACATCATCAAACCAAAGGTCCCAGGTAAAATAGCCCTATCAGACTTGAAGAAATGCAAGATGACACCCATCTTCTTCGACACATTCTTCAATCTCGAAAAATACCTCGATCACGAACAGAGAGACCCATTCGCGTCGCAGAGGGTAATTACAGAATACGATGCCTTTATCTCTCATTTAGTTTTTATCATCTGTTTTCTGTACACTAAACTAACAAAAACAAATGCATGTTTATGTTAGAATTATTTTTGCACTTAGCTATACCATTTCAGTTTTCCAATTTTTGGGAATATGCGCTTTAAAATAATTTTTTTCGAAATAGTAATTTGAATTTTAAATATCTGAATAGTAAAACATATTTCGAAGTTTCCCTTTTGATGCTTCTGGAAATATTATCACAGAAAAAACTGTGTTCATCACAACAAATTTTTAAAAAATGTTCTTTCCAATAATATAGAATGTTACGCTTTTTTTAAAAAAAATTATTACCCAATTTTTTCGTTTCGTTTACTTTTTAAAACATTTTATGCAGTATTTGTTTCAACACTTTTCATTGCTGCAATGAAATGTGAAGCGGGAGCATTATTGTACACAAATTTATTCTTTTTTCTTAATTTCTTTAATTTTTTATTTTACATAATTATTTTTGAGGCATCTATTAGTAAAACCATCAATGATATAAACCAATCGTCTGAATGGAAAATTATATTAACTTTTAATTAGTCCTTTGTTAGTACATTTCATCCACCTTAAATGCTCACCTTCATATAATATTAATAAAAAGTGTCATATAATTTTATTGTTCAAATATAATGTTGATTTTTACAATTGCATGCAAATATTTTGTAATAGGATTTGATAATTTGGTGTTTTATACTTTTGTTGACCCAATCTTTAATATATAATCTTCTATTAAATTCATTGGAATTAAAAAAGCCTTCTTGTCCAATCAACTGATTGCCAAAAACTGATGATTTGTATTAAAGAGAAGGGTGTCAATAGGTACTAGTCAGTAAACAAAGTAAAATATATTAATATCAGAAAAAAATAATTAAGTAATCACACAAATACCAAAGGCATATGTAAGTTTTCGAAAAAAAAAATTATATCTTCATTGAGTTGCAGATTGAAAGTTCGATTAAATAATAAATTAAAGAACAAATTTTAAAAAAATCTGGATAGAGATGAATAGGAAAATGGATGAATGGACCTTATTATTAACTAATTATTTTAGTCAAAAATCATATTTTTATAAACTATTTATTCTTATTAAAGAACCTTAAAATCAAAAACCTTATTCTTTTCAAATGTTTTGAGTCTTGAACGTATAGTCATTCACAAGTAGCTTCTTGAAAAAATCATTCTGTATTTTTTTATAATGATAATTTGGTATTTTTTAAAATTTTAAATTACGTTCTGTAAAATTAATGTTAGATTTCATTTTTTTTTTCAGGAGCATGACGGAGAAGGACCCGAAATGAGTGATTGGGATCGTTATGCTGCCGATGAGTACGAGCAACTAGTTGCAGAAGAAGGTGCAAACGATCCACAGGAAGAATTGTACGTTATCGACTTTGTCTAAATACATCGCATTAGAATGATGTACGTAAAAGACAGAAATATTGGGTTCATTTTATTTTTAAAAGCCTTTCAGAACCCTATCCCCTTTTTGTTCCCAAAAATAAATATAGATGGCAGCACGGGAAAACTAGAAAACTAGGAAGAACAAATAAAAATTAAAATGATGTTTATGGAATATTTTTCAGGATTGTCAAGTACTTCGACTGAAAGTAATTTTAATAAAATCAATCCCAAAGACATAATTACTAATCTATTTCATCACAAATTTTTTTATCTTTCAAAATAACTAAATTATGAGTGCAGCGAAAAAGAAATATATATACATCTGACAATCTTATGACTTATTCTGCCATCTACTGAGAATATATACAACTTATCAAAGCAATATAAAATAATTTAATAGGACTAATCATTATTTCATAAGTAATTTAATTTTAAACCCTGAATAACAACGAATTTTTTTATTAGAAAGTTTTATTCGTAATTAAATTATTTTCTGTGAATTTTTTAAAAATTATATACTTTTTTGTATGTAATTAAAACTCATATATTAACAGAAAGGCTATTATTTTGGGCGATAGATTGTCTTCTAGCATAAAATAAATTTTAAATAATGATAGTTAATACATCATTATAGTTTTTTCTTTCTATAATTTTTGTTTTTACGATAATTATAAAAAGTATTCTCACTTTATTTTCAAAATCAGTTTGTAACTTAAGATATTGTTAGTGGAATCATTTATATCTAAGTATACTTGGCTGGTCAAATGGAGGAATAAAATTAAGACTTCTCTTTCTTAACATTTTTTAATACTTGCTTTAATATACAGAAATATGGTAAATATTTGTAATAATAATATGTTTTATACAGAAATATATATATTATATATACAGAAAATAAAATATATATACAGAAATCATAATACTTTAAAATTCAGTCATATGTATAAAAAGAACCATCTTATTGAAAAAAGAATATTTCAAAAGATTTTTGATCAATTTCTCTGTGAATTTATATCATAATATGCCTATTTGAGGAAGCATGTAATTTGATACTTTAATTCTTCTATCAATAAACATAAATTGGATTGCTTAACATAAAATTTATATACAATATTCATTTTTAAATTATTTTGAAAATTAACTAAATGATATGGCTCATTTTAAGATTCAGGAAAAATATCGTACATTGGTAATAAATTTTCGGCTATTTAGGGTATAATAAATTTCATGGGAAAAAAAAAGCTTTTTCCCAGTGGCGTAGCGAAAGTAAGTGGTACCGAGGGCATGGCATTATTTTTTCCCTCCATCCAGATATCTCACTTTAAAAAGTGGCATAAAGGCATCAGCTTCCTGTATTCATGGCACTCCTAAAAATTGGCGTTCTAGGTCATCAATTCTCCCTTATTTCTGGTTCTTACGACACTAAGTCTTTCTTCGTAAAAAAATTTTAAAAAATAAGATGGCCCTATTTGCAAAATTTGTGATATGATGTTTGAATACCTTATATATTCATTATATCATCATATAATTTTAAAAAGTCATGAAAAATGTATCCAAAGGGCAAAATTCCTTTCATTTTTTTATGAGCTCACAATATTAATAATGATATACATTTTATTGTGACTCAACGACTAAGAGTACAAAGGACTAGAATGAAGGAATGCCACAAGAACAAAAAGTTAGTTCTGTCATATCACTTTTTAAAATGAAATATGATGAAAAGATGCAAAAAAAAAAAATGTGACATCGCCTGAGCGTAGTCATATCTGCACTCGCTAAGCCATTGATATTTATAATGGAACATTAAAGAAAAACTTTTAGATCTTCCTGTTTATAGAATAGTTATTTTTCCCTAGAAAAATAAGTAAATTAATAATTTTTAATTTACTTATTTTTACATTCATTTTTACATTCTCATTTTTATTTCTTTTTCTCATACTCATTTTTACATTCTTCCTTATAAATGCATTATTATCCTAATAATATTGTGACTATTCTTATTTATGTTCCAATTCACATTTTAAAGACCTTGCAACGAAGAAATGTAGTTGTATAATAAAGAACTCACTGACCATCCTCTCCATTTGACCATACTAGGCTTTATAATGTTGGGTGTGTGTTTTTTTTTTTGCTTTGCATTTTCTTTTTGGTTTAAATCTTAATATTCAGAAAATAGAATGAAAAAACTAAATCTAACTTCTATATTTTAGACCGATGGAAACAGAAGATGATTACGATTATGCTGAATCGGATGATTATCATTATTGACGATAATCGATAATGGACGAAACTGGATTCTCAACTGGAAGTCAATTGATTTGTTTGTCAAATGGATGCAAAAATTATTTTTGCCGTCTTCCATTTCGAATGTTGAGAATTTTTTTCTCTCACACCGTTTATGGTGTGCTGGTATACTGTTGTACTAGAAGAGACCTTTATTCTTCTAAAAACCATCTCTGATAACAATAAATACATGTTATGTCTTATACTCAGAATTTTATACTTAATTATTTGAAAAGGTAATTTTTCTAGCATTTAGACTGTAACTGTGTTAATAACTTGTTTTTGAAAGTAGCATGAGTAAACTTAAATGTTATTTTCCCTTTTGTCGCAATTTTATGAGTGCAGTAAAATCAAAAGAATTGAATTTCTCTCTTTCGTGTTTTGTAGAATTGTGGGGGAAAAAACTTATGATTTGTATATTATAACATTTTTAAAGAGAAAAAAAAACGTGCCTTATTTTACTTCAACATGATTTTGATTTATCAATAAGTATTGATAAATGAATTTGCATGATTGCCTTTGTTATTTACATGTATTTACTTTGGAAAAGAATTCACATTTTCAGCATTTTTAAATGTATTAAATTTAAAATCTATAACCTAGATTCCTTCAAATAAAGAAAGAAAAGAAAAACAAACGGTAAATCTTTTGAAATTAATATTAGATTTGTTGTGATTTATTATAGTAATGGTAGAATTATTTTGAAAAAGAACTACATGAAATGAACCCATTTTTAAATTGAGGGCGCAATTCATTTAAATGTACCTTTTAAAATTAATGTAAATTAAAATAAAAGCTATTGATTGTTTTGAATTCCTTTACTAAATGCTTTATACTTAATTTCTATCAGCTGTAATTGTTTTTAAAAGTTGCTACTATATACCTTTGTCAATGAAGTTAATACATGTTCAACAGGTCAAAATTTACTTTTCGATTTTAATAATTTTATACTTCTAGGAAACAAATTGTTTTAGAGAAAGAGAAAAAATATTTTATTTAAGTATTCAAAATATATGTTTCAAAAATTGGACTTTGGAATTATAATTTGTGTAAGCAACTGAATGCATATTGTTTTTAATTCGTTTTATAAAAAATCCGAATGCATGGAAATCGAATACTTCTTCTGATGTTAGTTTGTAAATACTGTTTTGTGTGATTGCGCAGAAATTTTATGAATAGATTTTGCAAAGTCTAATCATAAAGTTATGCATAATTTTGTGAAATGACAATTGTTAAAATAAATATTGTTAAATCAGCACGTATTGTTTTATTTGAATCTTAAGACTATTATTCATAAAACTATTTAAATGTTGTTTTTCCTTGCTTATGTGAGTAGACATAATTGCTGTGCTTTTTAATGCATATCGATTCTACTTATAACAGTAGAATCGTCTTCTATATCTATTATAGAAATAAGCATGTTCTTTTTACTTTTTCAATTGTTGTTTCTTTTTAGCCAAGATTATTGTTTTAGAGATATATGAATTGAACTTTTCTCTAAAAAAAGATAGCATATATTAAGGCTTTGCTATTAAATATGCTATATTTTAATTTATTATAATAAAATTCTAATTTTTGTGAATTAGATTGTATTAACTGACTTGTTTTTATTATTATAATTTATTTATTGTCAGATTTGTGAAATTTTAGATATGTAAAATATCGTGTCGAACAAAGTGACTTATCATGTGTACATATGAAGAAAAATAAATAAAAGTGCCATTAGCTCGTTCATGATCTTTATAAGTCAGTTTTCAAACACAGACATCTAAATAAAAGGCACACACGTTTGTGGATTTTTATCATGTGAAAATATGATGTGGTTTTTGCTTGAGGTTTTTGAAGCCTTGAAATGTGTAGGCAACAAATTGGCGATTTATCGCTTTTGATAATTGAAAATGAAAGTTTAAAAAGATTATATATATTTTAATTATATTAATTATTTCACATAACAATATATATATATATATATATACAGAGAGAGAGGGAAGTCTCGTGATTGCTTCAAACCGGTTTTTAAATTGATAAATGAATTTAATTTATTAAGACAGATAATGACTTAAGAAAATGTTCTCACATGATAACTTGAAATTTGCGATCGTAAATTTTATTTTTTATATAATTTTATCTATATTTATGAAAGTATATATTTATGTATAACTATGTATTTGTGTAAAAAAAGAGACCATTATAAACCAAGAATACCAAATTAAAAGACGAAAATATGCACATCGAAGCGGTTTTTTTTAACTTTTAAATAAAATTAATTATTAAATTTCAAACTTAAATGATCATATTATTAGCTATTTTTTATTAATTAAATACAAAAAAATTTGATGTTTTCATGTTTTAACTTACAAAATTCTCATCGTAAAAATTTGATATCTGTATCATTTTAAAATTTTGAACACTATCTTTTAAATAATATTAATTTTATTGGTATATAATTTTTTAAAAAATTTTGACAATGTTTTTTAAAAAAGATCTCATTGTTTGAGAAGTTTTTCAAGAATAAATTTCATTACTGTGATGAAATTAAAACCATTTTTATTGATTCATGAAATATGTAATCATGGAGTTTTCTACTATTGATGAAAACTAATGATAGAATAATCTATTCATCGTCTACGCAGTTAACATGAGAAATAAGGAAGTGAAAAACTGCAAAGAGTCACACGCAATTTCCTGTTACGTTACTTTCACAATTACGCTTTTAATAGCACTATGATAGCATAAGATTTGATTTCATTAGGATGGTTCGAGAGTAATAAACGGAATCAGTTAAGATAATTAAAATAATTCTGGTTTAACACAATTTGATTCCTGATCATAGTACATTGCATAAGTTTTGCAAAAAAGATTTAAATGGTATTAAATATTACCGGTATTCACGGCAAACCATATAGTGTCAGAGACTGCTTTTAAATCATGTCCAAAGTTGTACCCCCCCCCCCCCCCCAGTTGTATCTGCTATCAAAGGAAAAATTATTACAATCAATGACGAAGTTAACAGTATGGGAAATTCTACATGATATATTGCCAAGCCTAAATTTAACCTTGAATATTTACATTCAATTTATATATTTAGAGATAATTTAGTTTTTAAGATCTAGAAACTTATGCTATCTAAAATAAATCTTATCAGTGAATCAGCTTTTAAAAAATTGTATCGATGTGTTATCCTCAAAAACTCTAATCTATGCGTTGTTATCTTACAAAATCATATGTTCGTGATAGATAGTATACTGGCTTTGCTTTTCTATAAATCGTCAAATTGAAATCATTGACTATATACGCATTTACAACGTCCGAATTAAACACCAACATGTAAAAATTACAATTGCTCTATTTTATATCATGTATTGCCTAGCCCTATTGTAACCCTATTTTGTAACCTATATTGGGTACTAGCCGCCTTTGGCGACCAGCTAGTTCGCCATGAGTAATATGTTCTAAAATTTTTTTTCGGTGATGTTGCCAAAATATTAAATATTTTTTAAAGAAAGCGAAAAAGGGAAAAAAATTATTCAATAAATGATTTAAATGTTGCAAACAATTATAGAAACCTTAGCTTTGCATTTTTTTATAAAAAACTATCACATTTTATAATGGAAAAAAAAAATTATTGAATTAATGATACAGATATTGCAAACGATTATAGAAATAGGCCATTAAGTCGGAATTTCAATGCATATCCTGTCTAAATTCAATCAGGTTTACCGTAAATAAAGAAGATTTGTTGAATTAATAATATAGATATTGCAAGCGATTATAGAAACCTTTGCTTTGCATTTATTTTTTTAGAAAGTATCAAATTTCATATTTTTTTTATTTTATCCAGTCACGTGCTAAAAGTTGCATTTCTTTAGATTTATTTGCGATGATAGGTTTTTTTTATTTGAACATCCGGCATTGTTTTCTTTTATTTTATCCAGTCACGTAATAAAAAAAACATGGTTAAAATATTTCTTTAAAAATTTGTTAAAAATAGAATATTAAGTTATACATTAAAACACCATTAGAAAACTAATTTTTTAATCTTTAAATTGATGTAAAAATCATGTTTGTGCGAAAATATTTTCGGAAGTTATAGCGGAAAATCGTTGAAATTTCGCTTAAATTTTAATTAATTCAAATTCTAATTAAAAATTCGAAAAAAGGGTTCCGAGGTGCACATTCCCGACCTCCAAGGTATACATGTACCAAATTTGGTAGCTGTAGGTCCAACGGTCTGGCCTGTAGAGCGCCAACGCACACATACACACACGCACACATACACACACATTGAACTTTATTATAAGTATAGATTACTGCTCATCTGCATTCTAAATTGAATTATATTAATTCGCTTATTCATTATTGATTCAATAATATAAGTCTGCATTCGTTTCTATTTGGAATATAGCAATTTCTGGGATTGGAATATTTATTAAATTGTAAAAATTTCCAAGAATAATCCATAATCCTATGAAATCTTTTTTCACCTTAGGAGCGTTTTTAAAGCCTTCGTTTGGTAAAATCCATTTATCATATTGAATTGTGTCACTACTTGCCTCTTCATTACATGGCATCATAATTTTATCAGCATTTACAAATCTCAGATTATTATTATTTATTTATTTATTACCTTTGCCCGGTCTATTAGGATATATCTCCATCTCTTCTAAATGGCCTAATGCTATGTCTTAATAAACTATTATAAGCTTGAAGAGCCCAATAGTTTTAAAGAGGGCGAGGGGTTATATATGCCAAAAGGAAGGCATTCCGTGTAATTTTAATAGATTTTTTTTTATTTTCAATATTTCACTCCAAAATGTTATTTTTTACAATGCTCCTAATGAGATCATTGATTAAACAACTGAACGAGTATTTTCACCATTTATGAGATACTAGCTGATACCCGGCGCGTTGCTGCCACTTAAAAAAATAATCTTGGAAATATCGTTTGGAATTTGAAATAGTTATCTTATTTAATTACGAATGATAGCAGAATGTTATTTATTTTCGTGCTGGCAATGAATACATTCATTGAAATTGAAGGATATATTAAGGAAAAGCATAAATAGTATTTATTCTACTTTTATTATTTCAATCTACAAACAAATATTAATTTTTATATAATAGATTTGGATATTCTTTTAGAATTGCAAAACTTTGTGTTCTTTCAGAACGGTAATGAAAGAAACAATTAATTTTATCTCATGATTCGTTTTAGATTTGTCCAGAATTCTCATGTTTAACGTTAGAAAATGTCATTACACTGTTTTCTTTTAAAATTGTTTAAACACAGAAAATATATTTATAACATATACAATTGAATTAATACAATGCAATATTACAAAATTGATACAACTGAATTAATTTTTTAAAAGTTTATAAGATGCAAAAATTTGAGAACTCTAATATTTTCGGAAAACGCTGCAAAAAAAGTGAAAATTTTATTGAATTTTTATTGAAAATTTCAATTCTATAGGATTGGTTTCACTAAAACTTTCACACATACTCTCTAATAATGTTGTTACCTCAGAGGACGACTTACATAGCATTTAAGTACAACAGCTACGAAATATTAATCTCTATCTTGAATTTAGTATCTCTACTGAATCGATTGCGTTTCCTTGCAGAATTAATAACAATATAACAATAATCCTAGGTTAGTAAATGCCTGAAATAAATCCAAATATTTTTTTATATATATTAGATAATTTTACCATGCCTATAACCATCCCGTAATTGCAGGGTAAAAAGTATTCGAAGTTTCGTCGTAATCGGGAGCTGCACGGCAGCGCATAAGAGACAAACAGAATTAATTTTTATTTATATAGATGTGAATAGGTTTTTATTTTCATTTTTATTTATTCATTTTGAAAAAATGTTATTAATTGCATGTATTTTTAATGATGATGATGACGATGTTGTGTCCATGTTTTCATGGAAAGGGGCTGCAGTAACTTCTGAGTATAAAGACCCCTGAAAATCCAGAGGGCAGAAGTCTGAATTCTCGCTCATCTGAAGATGACACATACATTCGCTTGTACAACACATTTTTGCTGGTGGAGGGGGACATATTCACACGCCTCACAGATAGAAAAGAGATGAAGAGCAACCACGCCCGAACCGGAGCATGTGTTTTTAATATTTATGTAAAATAAATTTAATAATTTGTTGAAAATAAAAAATTCCATGTAAAAAGTAACTTAAAAATGTACTATAAAAGTAGAAAGTTACTTATAAGTAAACTAAGTATTAACTTTTTACTGTAAAAGTAAAAAATTACTTAATAACAAAATAAAAAAAAGTTTATTTAAGTGACAAAAATATTTTGAAAATCGGAAAACATATCTATATATAAGCGTTTTTGTTTTTTTAAAGAGTGATATAAAGAAAACACCATTTGATTTGGAAAATTCAGCAAATTATTTGTCCATAATCTTGCAGATAATTTAATAAATATATTATCCATTTCCCTAGTTGAGGAACTATTTTTTTTCTACGTTCTAGTACTGGGAATATAATGATAAATAAAATTAATTTTTCAAAAATATTTTTCACATTATGGGGCATTAAAATAACTGGAAATATCTATTGAAATGAGCATATTGCTTACTCTATAACTTAGGAGCTACAGAATAAGTAGTTTGTTAATTTAGAACAAAATATTCTGTTGTTTAGAACTAAAGAATATTTTTAAAAATATTATACTAGATGTAAACAAAAAAGTAATTTTTTGCAAAAAGAACTTTCGGAAACTTAAAATCTAAATAAAAGGAGTATTTAAAAGCGTAAATAATACTAATATTTAAATTATATACACATGCAAAATCTATTTAACTTCTTTATATACATTTATATGTTAGTATCTAGTTACTATTTTCTATGAATCGTGTTATATAAAATCAGGGATATTATGAACACTTATATAAAATTATTTCTAACGCGCTCGAGTTTTTCGTTAAGAATTGAAATATAGGCAAATTATTTAATAAGTTCAGTCATGAATTTAGTGTTAAAAAATCTCCTAATTTCAATTTTGAATATTTGTAGGGAAATTTTACTTTACTGAATAATATGTACTAGATATTTATGGTATGAAATACTTTTAAAACTTAATAAAATGTCATGACTTTCTTTCTTTTTTTTTTTTTTTAAGAATCTCTTTCAGTTTAAAAATCATCAATATTTTATTTGCTATTTATTACCATTTTTTATTTGAAAAATTGCTATTTCCTTTAACAGTAAAAGACAAACTAATGAATAATACAAAAAGGAAATTATTACACAAGTTTATACTGTGATTGACTGATGTGCTCTGAAACCGCAAGTAATCGGATACAGATTAATTGAGCTTATAGTCGTACATTTCAAAGGAAAAAAGATGTTTCAGCAAGTAACGAATAAACCCATTTTTTGGAAACATTACATCATTCTTATTGTAGTTAAGTTACATGAAATGCTGATTTATTGTTTTCCTCTTACCATTCGGACTTTTTCTTATTCTAATGAGTTGCAGATAAATCGTCATAAGAAATATTATAAATAACGAAATGAATTTTCCTGTTGTTCTTAGAAAAATGTCAAACAAATCATGTTTTCTTCCAAGAAATTCAATTTGTGTTTTTACAAGCAGATAATAAACATTGTTATTAACTCTAAGATTTTTCTAGAAGAACTTTCAGGCTTATTTTGTTATTTAATTTCAATTTGTTATAGATAGAAAGCCTATTCTAATCAGGATCTGAAACCCACTTTGTAAGTCGCAAAAGAGAGGTATGGATTTAAAATTAGAAGAAAAAAAAATTAAATGATATAAAAGACATATGATTATATAAAGTTTTTTGCTTCATTTTTCCTGGCCTATTGGTCATATTTAGTAAAATATTCTGCAACATGAGTCAGAAGTTCTTTTGCTATTGAAGATGATCTATGAATCTTTGAATGCCATGTAAATCAGTCATCATCACTTGTACAAACCGTACTGGAGTCCTTATATAGGGTTAGAGTGTCCTCCCCTCTATCTGGACGCAAATTGCAATGAAGTTGGACATCTGGCCGCATGGAAAGGCTGCAAAAAGTTCCCGAAATTGACGCAGAAACAGGGTCGTTTCACCTATGCAGAAATTACCAAGAGATCTGAGCCTGGATATCAGCAAAAACAACCTAGATCAACTCAAAGACAAGTCCTGAACACCCAACAGCAATACTTCAAACCCAGTCCTCAGCCAACTTTTGAACACCCTGATGTCGCAGAATTAAAAGATATGAAAGAACTAATCGAAGCCCTGAAAGAACTGAAAGCCATATTTAAAGATTTCCCTGGTTTAATTACTGCAGCAAAATTAGCAAAAGCAGAGAAAGATCCCGAAAAGAAGAAACTTATCATTCTTAATGCTCTCATCGACTAATCCTCCACTTTCAACCCCGAGTAATCGCCCCCTGATTGGCTCCTCAGTTATAATAGTTTATCCCTCTCCCAAGACTCCAGACTTCGCCAGGAACCTTTGCAACCCTCCACCTACTCCCCGCATGAAGGACCTCTCTGATTGGCTCCCTCCTCACCTACCCTCTCATCCTCTCTGCTTCAACAACATCAGGCTCATTCTAGCTCCTGCAGCCAGGCGCATCACATCTGCCATGCTCCACGGAGACGATCACTGCAGTATACTGACCGCTAGGCTTAAATTTTATTCCATCAAGATCGAGGATAAGCCCCCCCTGGGGCTAGGCGCCTCGTTAATCCAACTCATACCGCGCCCTCTATCTGGACGCTTTTGGATTCGTATCCTATTTCGCCCATGATGGAGCTATTCCAAATGTGAAATGAAATGATTAGCTCAAATCCATTGCATAGTATAGAAATAAATAATTTGTTTACACAATTTGTTAGTTTTTATTTTATAATTTGTATCATAACTTAATTACCAGTTTTCTAATAGTTTTTGATGTCTTACATAGATAATATCTTAACGCAATTTTTAATCCAGGTGAACAGCAGGGACAACATTCAGCCACAATCCCGAGTGTCTCCACCTCAATCGTAAATTTCTGTTTATTCACCCTCCAGCCAGAGAGGCGCTACTTATTACATTGTCCGTTTCGTTCTGGTCTGCGGGAGCAGGTCCGAGGGTTGCGGAGCATTGAAAACATAATGGATAAGGGTCCGAACTCCGGGGAACCACAAATGATCCTCTAAATTTCTGAGTGCGGTTGCCCCCTTCCATCCTTGGGTGAAGGGATGGGCACCAAAAAACGATTTGAAATCTTTCCCCCCTTACTGGAAAGATACAACACTCCAAATGTATTATGTTATGAATGCTCTTTAAATGGTGTTTTCCAAAGAGTATCTAATAGATGATTCAAGTTAAAAAATACTGTTGTAAAATTGATATTACATTGTATAATAAATGATCTATAGACAAGATCTATTAGAAATAATCTATGAGATCATTTCTAATAGATCATAATGATCTATCCTTATCTAAAGGTAGTCATTGATAAAATCTTCATACTGGTTTATTTTAACAATTTATGATTATTAACCTTAACAATTTGTTAATGCCCTCTAAACTGTTTTTCATAATTAATAATTTCTTTAAGATGTGCAAATTTCAAATAATGATGCAAATCAAGGCTTTTGAACTATATATTAAAATGTCACGAGGGGGTGGGACAATCCTTGGGGATCATGCTTACCGAATGGCAGGATTGAAAAAATTCCCAGAGGCTTCCATCAATGTCAAATCCATTTGTAATGTGATGGAACTGGCAAAACCCTGTGGTTTCTCCGTCGTAGGAAATTATCCCAAAGATGTTCTAATGACATAGGCATAGACGGTTCAACTGCCCTATCTCCTGGACTAAAAAATGAACAACTTAATAATAGAACTGATTTCATACAGAATAGTACTAAATTAAGTTCGGCAAAACGAGATCGATGAACCATTAAGGAAATTGCAGATTTATATTTAAATGGGTTGCAGCAAAAACAAGTTAATTGAAAGTTGTAGAGTTTTACATACTGTCTTGTACAAAAACTTTCTTTGGGGTAAGAGAAAAGTACTTTCAATCATTAGATTTCCATGTTATGCAAAACGTGGAGACATCTTTCTTGCTAATCTGTTTCGAGATAATGGAGCTCCTAAATTTACATGTATTTTGATATTCATTTAACCGTTAAATAGCCTTCAGAAAGCTCACTCCATTATTTGCAGTTTATGACAGAAAAATGCAAATGTTTGATGGAGCTATCCCTCGAAATCGCGAGATCTAAACATACCTGGTTTTACAATAAATGGCATTCAGATAACACAGTAGATGTGGTAGGCGTTACTAAGGGGTGACAGTTGAAAAGCGAAATTTGCTATTTGTAATGCAAAATTTGTTCTGTATTTTAAATGAAATTTTTTATGTAAGATATTATGATAGTAGATTTATTTATATATTTATTTAATTTATTCTTTTTTTTCCTTGAAATAGATGGAACATAAATTCTGTGGCAAGAAATAGAAATAATCAAACATGTCGTCTGAAAAATATGTTTTTGTATGAGAATACTTTGTTAATCTGTAAGTACAATTAAAGACATTTATATTTTCCCATCTATACTTACAATAAAGCTCAATGTGTATGTTGGCGCTCTACCGGTCAGACCATTCGACCTAAAGCTACCCCATTTGGCACGTGTATACCTTGGACGTCAAAAATGTGCACCTTGGAGCATTTTTTTTAAATTTTTAATTAGAATTTTAATTAATAAAAAACTAATCAAAATTTCGGTGTTCCTTCGCTATAGTTCCAAAAATATTACAGCTTAAAACTAATTTTTATATCATGTCGATGATTTTTTTTAGATGAGACTACTCGATTAATCGGTAAGAACAACTAAAGACATTTGTATTTTCCCATATATTATAAATTAGAATTTTCAAATATTTTTAAAGTATTTCCAAAATTTGAAAGGCTGGAACTATTTTCTTTTTGAGACAGACTTCTCAATTATAAATAGCCATTCTACATCATCAGACTTCTCTGATTTACGTAATGCTTTGATATTACTTTTTTTGTTATCACTCCTCTCATCGCAGGTAACAACGAGATTTAATTTTTAAGTTATATTTAAAAAGATCTTAGTTGAAAAAGTCCATGGGATAAGAGAGGTAGCATAATCTCGCAATACTACTAATTCAGTATCCTAGGATCCAAATTCGGGATTCCCAAGAAGTACATCAGTAAAGAGAAAATTTGATGACAAAAATAATCTAAAGTTAACTGTAAAATAACAGTTAATTTTTTTAAATGTAAAAAATTATTGAATTATTTTTTTAATTATAAGATTTTATAAAATTTTCGACTATGATTATAAAACATAATTTAGAATCTGAGACAATGAAAAATTTTTATAATTGGAAATAATACTATTGTATAATTGGATTTTTTAAGTGTATGGATGTGACTGTCTACAGCATTTCAGCAAGTGGTGCCGTAAAGCTAAAGCTAAATATCTCAAAGGTTTATAAGGATTACAAACTAAAAATCATCATTACTTTCTCACCCCCCCACTTTTGATTTCATTTATCAACTTCTGTCTGAAAACGTAAAATGTAAGCAAAAATATCTTTATAGAAACAATTTAAATTGGCAAATAAATAAATAAATTTTTTAATTAATATGCCTTTTTACAAATTTCATAAATATGTTTCGCAAAATTCTGAGCATTCATGTAAGATGTAAATTACATTTCGTCAGTTAATTATTTAAAGCCACAAATATTAATGATATCATTAATCAATCTTATCTGCATCATACCTCATTAAGTTGCTTTAAAAAAAGCTTAATACTATCTTTTTAATCTACTACTGCGTAACTCGGCTCTTGTAGACCCAGCTGGCAAAACCGCTTTTCCCTTTTTTATGGTCACCTCGCTTACCCAGTCCCGGAATCTACACGGGTATGGCATCCGAACACCTGTCATCGTTTTTTGCCAGACATTCCTCTCATGATTCTTACCACATTCTGCTGACCCTCTTGACCTCTCACGCATCCATTCTGATTTGTGGCTGTTTGTTTTTTTAAAGGTTGTAACTTTTTGTGTTATTTGTTGCTGTGTTTTTGTTCATCAATACCGGAGAAGCAGACGTCGCAGTACCAGTATTTGTCCACTGAAATGAGAAAGATCACTTTTATCTCTGTTTCAGATCGAAAACAAAGTAACATGTCTTTGCGGATATTGTTAAGCAGCGGAGAACAAGCTCGAGAAGATATGGAAATAAAGGTCTTTTTTTCTCTCTCTCTCTCTCTCTCTCTTTTTTTTTTTTTTTTGAGAAAACAAATTTAAGAAAATATTTTTTTTCTTCTGAAAGACAGATAATTGAGGTTGTGGAATGACGTGGTTTCTTGAATGTCAGTTTTAAAACAAATTTAATATATATATATATATATATCATTTAACGTAATAATATATGTATCACGTTATTACAGTGCAAGGTGTAAGATTGTATTATTAAAAGTCGTGCAAAATGTTCTAAGATAAGTGTGTGCGTACTTGCATGTGTTGACTCTCTAAAACATATTATAAGACCTAGGAGAACCGAATTTGACATTATCTATATACTTTGAAAGACGAGAATGAAATTCTTTGACACGACATTTCTGGGAATTTCAATATATAAAAAATAAACATTTAACTTATATGCATTGATTAATAACTTTTAGAATCTGTTCCATAATAACTTCTGGAAATATTAGAGTACAAAATTGATTTTCAAAACTTAAAATTCAAAGACTTTTTTTCAAGAATACCAGTATTTGCTGCATAATTTCTATCTTAATTTTTAAGTAATATTTAAAAATATATATTACACGCATTTTACAACAATTCATGTAATTGTTGCTGTGAAATTCAAATCTTTCTTATTGTTGCTTCAAGTATTTCATCATGTCTTTCTTTTACTGCCGTTGATGATTAAAGGTATGAAAATTTGGCTTATTTTTTCATGTTGAGTAATTTTAGCATAAGATATTCTTATAATAAAAATTTAAGGATTTTCTTGCTTATATACTATTATTTAACTTTTAGAACTAAGCAACAGTGGAAATTTTTTTAATTGGATACGTTTTTAAAAGTCGGTGATCTTTCCTGTGATGTAATTATATATATATATAAAGATACAGAAAGGGAATTAGGGAAGTGCCTAGCACAAGTAATAAATCGATGCGAGGTTTTTAAAATAGTAATAATTATATATCTATCAGATTTGGAGCTTAAAAGCATTTTGTTGAAAGAGCTATTAAGGGAGTTCCATAAAATAGAATAAGTATAATAGAATAATAGAATAAGTAATAAAAAAATAGAATAATCCAACGATTTTTTTTTTTGTTGTTGTTGTTTGACAAAGTGTATAGTATTTGATAGAGCTATTTCTGCTCTACAAAACTGTGCTAATAATCTTTTTGAGTAATTTAATTTTTAATTACTTTTAAGGCTTAGAAATGGAATACCCAGAAAATCAACATTTTCGACACCTGATCTTCTTTGTTTTTCATCCAGGCCAAAAAGTTGCTTAAGCAGCAGAGGACATTTGCAACGAATACGGAGAAGGTGTTATAAGCAAGTCTGCAGCACGGAAATGATCAAGCCTGACCTAAATCCAAAGAAGATCATGATCTGCGTTTGAGGGAGGGACTGGGAGGGCATGGTATGCAGAGCCCAGCTACATCGCATGAAAAAGGTTATGCAACTGAAAATATCCCATCGAATACTACTTCACGACAACGCCAGGCCCCATGTTGCACAAGTCGTCAAAGCCTTATAAGAGCTTGAACGGAGGTTTTTCAGCATCCCCCGTATTCTCCGGACCTTGTAACGTCGGATTACCATCTTTTCAGCTCCCTGTCGAGCTATATAAGGGGCGTTACCTTTGACAATAAAGAGGGCCTTGAAAACCAAACCGTTTGGCGGGACGGCATCGACAAATCGGTTGAGAGGTGGGAAGAGGTCGTAAACAACAGCTGAGAATACATAATCGATTAATCGATTGTTATTACTTAAAAAAAATCTTATATATATATATATAAAAAATAAAAAAAGGTATTAAAGGTAGATTGGTAGATTGAGCCACTAAAATAAAATAAAGCAAGCACAATTCATTTCTTAAATTTTTATCACGTGCTCTCAATTATAGTTACGTTATTACGTGAAAAGTTTTCAGTGGTTGTAACTGATTTTAAAATTTAAAAAAAAAGTAGAAAATTCGATAATAATTATTATTAAAGATAAAATAAATTATAATTGTTGCCAAACTCTGTAAATAAAATTATTTTAGCTGATAGTTACATTTTATGAAGACTTTTGAAAGAAAGGAAACACTAAGATGTATTGACATCTAGACAGATAGCTGTTGATGTTGCTATATATTCGATTATCTAATCATTCAAGCTCATTGGGAAGGATTAAGCTTTCTGCCTTTGTACTTATGCCCACAAAAATACGATCATCTCATGGGAAAAAAAAAGATGGGAGAAGGACTAAAATAATTTGAAAGATTAGTGTGCATATTGTGATAATTCTCATGTGATTGGACAAAAGTAAAAATATAGCTTTTCAATTTATTTTCATCTTATTTGTCAATCCCTTTTTGGCAACGATTTGGTTTATTCCTTTTTTTCTTTTATTGAAATTATCATTTTGTGAATAATATGCCTTTTATCTTCAACTTACTGGATTTCTCTAGAATATTCTGCATTTCTTGTTAAAGTATTTCCTATTGACACAAAATATTTAATGCTTGCTTTTTTAGTGTTTTCTTTAAAAAATTTAGTAAAGTATCAATTTTGAAAGAATAAAATGGGATATGATATAACACGCTTCCAAAGAGACGTTGATGAAGAGTTAATTTGTCCTATATGTGCTAGTGTTTTGGAAAATCCTTTGCAAGCTCCGCTGTGTGAACATGCGTTTTGTAAAACATGTATCAATGAATGGCTTTTAAGACAATTTTCTTGCCCAGTAGATAGACAGCGTATTACTCCAAATGATCTCAAGCCAGTTCCTCGAATATTACGAAATCTACTATCTCGTCTTCTAGTTACATGCACTAATGCAATTTTAGGGTGCACAGCGATTGTCAAATTAGAGCGCTTAGAAATTCATGAAATGGAATGTGAACATAATCCCAATAAACTTGTATCATGCTATCAAGGTTGTGGATTAATCCTTCCTAAAGATGAATTCAAGGATCATAACTGTATAAGAGAAATACGACTGATGTTTCAAAATCAGCAGCACACGATTTCTGACATACAATGTGCAATAAACGAAATAAGAAGAGATGTCGGTTTGCTAAAGTCATGTATTCAGGAGTGCACTCGTGTTGTTAGGATTATTCCTAACAGCCCACCTATTTTGTTGCCATTGGAAGATGAAATAATAAGATGGACCAATTCCCTGCAGAGAGCGAAAGTAACACAGTGGGGAGGTATGATATCCAATCCAGAATCAGTACTTCAAACGATGGTCAGAAGAGCTCTAAATGAAAGTGGTTGCCCTTCCCATGTAGCGGCTGAACTAATGGAAAATGCCCATGAAAGGCGCTGGCCACCAGGATTGAAAACATTAGAAACTCGCCAGACAAATAGAAGGCATTATAAAAATTATACTTGTAAAAGAATTCCTGGAAAACAAGCTATCGTTATATTGGCAATCGATAATCATCATATGAATGATGATATGGTTTTAGAACCAGGGTTAGTGATGATCTTTGCACATGGCGTAGAATGATGTTAAGGAGAGAGTCATGTGTTGTGTGTTTACCTATACCTTACGTAAATTCTTCATCAATGAATTGCATTTTCAATAAAATATGGTTAGACATAAGAACAAAATCCCATTTTTAGTCGTTATCAGGCATGACATCCAAAATTTCGCCAAAACTCTGCCAACTAGGATAACCACAAAATTGTCAGAATTTTTAAATTTAATGACAAATGAAAGAAAAAATTCATCTTTGATGATCAGCCTTCACTTTAAGTTGGATTAAAATTTATAAAATCTGATCTATTTAGAAAAAGCAAAATATGAAGACATAAAAAAATCATTTATTTCTTATAGTTTTTAAAATCTTGATTTAGGCACCTCTTCCTCTCGTCAAAAAAGCCAAGTGGCTAATCAATTTGGCTGATAATAACTATTTTATAATATTATTTATCTGTAACAGCCAACTACCTTGATTGGCATTTTTTGTTAGGTGAAGAGACACTCTAAATTAGATTTTAAACCTAATAATTTATATGAATGTAGAATGGATTTATTTACTTGTTTCGAGTATTAAAAGCTGTATTTTTCAAGAAATATACAAAGTAACTAATATTTTCTTAGTGAAAACGATATTAAAAAAAACCTCGAAGGTGAAACAGTTCCTTTTTTATTTGAATATTAATTTTATTTAAGAAAAAATAAAAACATGGAATTGAAAATGAAAATATGCAATCATTTCGGGCATTTCTTTACATATAATATTTATTCTTTAAGTATATACAAATTTAAAACATGAATACCCTTGAAATGTTTAATGCTTGTACTATTATTTAATAAATAATATTGACGAGATACATTTAGTCATTAGTTATTTATTTATATCTGTCTGGGTTAACTTAACCTTGCAACTATTCTTGACAACTATGAAAGGGAGACAATAAATGTCGTTTTGAAAGAAAAAAAAAGAAGGGAGGTGAGATTTACTTGCTATCAAGGAATCAGTCTATTTTTAATTTATTACGATGAAGAACCGTTGACATGGAAAATACGCCATTTCGAACAAAATTACTATTTTACATCGAAAGGGACAAATCGGTTTCAAGAGTTTTGCGGCGACATATCGCCTAAGAATCATTAATCATAGAAGTTCGGATATATCGCGCGACTGCCGCAAAACATGTTCAATATGGTATCCACTGTTCTGTGCAACAAGTTGAAACCGACAGCATGTTTCACAACAGATCGCAGTGTCTCCGGAGTGATGTTCTGAATGTGTTACGAAATGCGTGCCTTTAATTCCACTAAATTTGCAATTGGAGCACGGAACACAATATCTTTAAGACAACCCCACAGCCAGAAGCCATACGGAATAATATCAGGTGATCGGGACTGCTAGGCTGTTGGGAAATGACGGCTGATAAATCGAGCATTTCCGGAACGGCACCTCAGTAGCTGCTTCATGGGCTGTGTAATGTGCGGAGGAGCACCATTTTGCATTAAAATTATTCCATCCACATATCCACGCTGTTGCAGAGCTGGAATGACGTGGCTGGGCAGAAGAGAAGCACAGCGGTGACCATTGACGGTAGTGGTAAGAGGATAGGAAGCATTCGTCTGCTCGAAAAAAAAAATGGCTGTAGAATGAATGAGCCGTAAAACCGCACCACATCGTGGCCTTTTCAGGATGAAGTGGTACGGAGTGCGTTGTCAGTGCCTTTTCTGTTGCCCTTATTCCACAATTCTGGGTATTGACATACCCTGTCGAAGGGAAATGGGCTTCATCTGTCCACAAAATTTTCCACGGCTTTTCATCATCCACTTTCATGCGATCAAGAAATTTTAACTCAAATGTCTCCCTTGCTGGTAGGTCAGACGGAAGCAATCCCTGCAAACGGGCAATTGTGTACGGATAGCATTGCAGGATGTTTCGTACAATTTTCAGCACCCTGCTCGTAGGCAATGTTCGGGCAATTCCTCGTGCACTGCACGGTTGCGCCCCACCATCTGATCCCTCCTGTAATGCTGTGGCCACTCGTTTTCTCCCTCTACCAGATTGCACACCAAACGAACCTATTGTTTCGATTTTTTGCCTCATTTTCTTCAGACCTCGCAGTCTTTGGACCAATGCCTTCTTTTATACCTTTCAGTGTCCTGTACTTATGTAGAGCTACTCTTGTATGATCATCGGTCTTGTAATACAGTTTTATCAGCAGAGCGTAGTCCTGCTGTGAGACATTCTAGGCGAACGTCTGAGACGCGAAATGAGGAACAGCCGCGTACCTGACGATTTTATAACACTGAAATGTGTCGAGCATATGACAAGTATTTTAATTTACATCTTCTGCTGCTTACATTGTCATCTATTGCTAAAATTTTAAACTAAATTTTTTCTTTTGTTATGCATTTGGCTTTCTTAAATAGCAAGCCGTTCAAATTTGACTTCATTCTTATCAGCGGTTCTTTTATTTATAACGTTTTGAAACTTAAGCTTTAATTATAATCACCCTGTAATTTTGAAAATTTATAAAATTTGACCCAAATTTTCAGCATCGCATTTAGGTAATGTCAGGGTCTCTATTTCTAATGTGAAATGTATATGCAATATTTATTAAGACATTATTTATTTTGTTATACAGGGTGAGCCAGAGAATCTGACTTATTTGAAAAAACTCCCGAGAGGTGAGTTGGGTGGGTAGAGGGGTGATAGGTAGCTCTACTGGAGGAGAAAGTCCCCAAGTTTGTTTCTCCCTCTAGTCAGTTGCCATTATGTTCTGGTCTAGAGAACAGCGGGCCTTCGCCATCGTGAGCTTCTTTTCTAATGGTCGCTCACTTAATGCTACGCAACGTGCCTTCCGCGCTCGCTTTGAAATTCCTCCTCCCATACCTGTTCCTAGCCGTAATTCGATTCTGTCATGGGTTAACTGATTTCGGGAGTGTCGCTAAACCCAGAAATGGACATCAACGGACCACCAGAACTCCGAAAAATATGAGGCAGTCAATTCTGCGTTCGGCTCGCAAGCGCGCAGCTGTTCTGGGAATTTCTGACACCACTGTTCGAGGAATTTCCCATAAAAACCTTCAATTTCATATTTATAAATTTGCGGTTGAACAAGAATTGACTGAACACGATTTTGTTGCCTGTCAAAATGCATGTGAAATGCTGCTTGGTAACCTGCCTGAAGACGCGGCCGTTTGTTTCAGTGACGAGGCTCACTTTAAAATTTCTGGTTTATGTCGATCGACCACAGACAATAGCTCACTTCAAGAACAACATTCGTGACGCCATTGCCAACATACCGATTGATATGCTGCAAAGAATGGACACGAATTTTAAAAATCGACTTAATGAGTGTATGCGCAATGGGGGTTGCCATTTAACCGATATCATTTGAAAAAAAAAGAATTGGAATGTTGTATTCTCAAGTAAAAAAAGAATTAAAACAATAACTGAAGTACTTTTGTTTTTATTGACTTTTAAAATAAGTAAGTTTCTCTGGCGCACCGTGTATAAGAACTCTTTTATTTAATTTATCAATGATTTTAAATGTTTTTACTTACTAAAATCTGGTGCAATATAGTCTTTCGCGGTTGTTGCGTCAAAAAAAAGTTTTTTTTTTTTTGACAATGAAATTGTGATATTAAACTTAATTTCGAAAGCTTGCCAGAAAAAAAACCTGGACAGCCAAATTACACTCTATCCAGAATTCTGCTTTTGTTCAGAGTTAAAAATGATATAAAAATATTTTATTTTGTCGCAGGTTCCTACGATCTGTATACCTTAAATTATGTCATGGATCAACGGAGATCTATAATACTGATCCACTTTATTACATTACGATCGATAAAATAAGATCATAAAGTAAATATTTTATCATTTCCTACAAAAAATAAAAATATTGGAATTCAAGGGAACGTTTATGTTCTAGCTCTATACGGAGATAACAAATAGTATTTAAAAGAAACCATCATTATTTATTAAATAACATCAGATGGAAAATTAAGCATTAATCACATAACTTTGGCGAACATTAACTGCTAAAAAGTCTATTAGAAAGCATTCTTCGCCTTTTTTTTTATTTGTGATTAATCATACATGTAACAAATACAATCAGTGGGAGTTATCTCCAAAACTTCCTCGCATACCTGTCTAACAAAGGTGTTATCCTAGAGAAAGCCTTGCTTGGCAGTGGCTTGCAATTGATACGAAATATTCCCCTGTGTGAAAGATTTGTCATTTTTACAGAATCGCTCGTTTTCGTCCTTGCCGAGTTTTTTCAAGATTACTCCTTGGCATTAGAATAATAATGCATAACAATCAAATCTGTGTTTTACAGACCAACAAAGGTCAAAATTCAAAGAATCAAACTTTTATATAACTCTATAGATGTTAAAATATGTCAGCCGAATTTTATATGTCTAGCTCTCCTCGTTTCATAGTTATTCAGACAACTAGACAGAAAGAATTTCTCTGTACTGATTTTGCTCAATATTTAATAGAAAATTTGATATGAACATCATATGCCAATTTCCATCCGTCTAACTCAACGCGTTTTTGAATTATCTTTGTCACACTGCCAGATAGACAGAAGTAGATGTTTCAAAAATGTGTTTTTCGAACTCACAAAGGGATAAAACGTGAAGATTCATCAAAATCTCGATTTCGATTTTTTTTTTTAATGATTATCACACTTTCTACGCATGCGAGGAAGTAAAAATAACGAATGAAACATTACCAAGAATGAATAAGAGAGAAAGATAACAATTTGTCCCTGCTTCTTACGAACTGCAATTGAGGGAGATTCCCCAATTTTAACCAGTTTGACCCCTGTCCACGGTTCACTGCGAAAGGGACGGACTGAGCCACGAAATCATTTTTCTTTTTAAATTTGGTTCCTCTAAAATAATAAATAAAAGGAAAGAGAAAGAAGACGGAGAAGGACGTAGAACGGGGAAAGGAAAAGGAAAAGTTCGAAAAATTGTTCTGAGTGACAGCCGCACAACTTTCTATCATGGCTGGAAATCTTGTTGACACGTGCGAGTACAAGAAGGTACTGTTCCTTGCGGTTATCCACCGTAATCTAAAGTAAGGTACATTTCTCAAAAGTATTGATGGAGAAGCAAGGGAAGTTGGAGCATAACAGGTGGTGGTCTGTATCGATAAGAAGAGTGAAGTGAATTATGTATATAAGTAAATAAACACATTTTTTTTTTCTCCTTAAGTGCAGGAAAGTGGAAGAATACCATTGCTGTTCGAAGTTTATTTCTGGTTTTAAAGGGAGGGAGGAATGTAAAAGTATAAATCGCAAGAAAACAAAACAGAAAGTAAAAATGCATGCATTTTACTTAAAAAACTTATAGAAATATAAAAATTTGATACAACCCGAAATACGTGGTATATAATGTTTTAATTTACCAGATTATTAGATCGAAGTATAATTCTCTTTTATACAATTAATATGTTTTCACTTTGTTGCTTTTTACATATACTA
>JAPMOQ010039477.1:635309-711407 GCA_026543055.1 Argiope trifasciata
GCTGAGGTAAGATTGAAAAACATACATATTTAATCAGCATGTGATTCGTCTATAAATATTTTCTCTAGAAAACACAATTTTACAAACAAACAAACAACAACAACAATAAAAAAACCACCCTGAAGAGCCAGACTTGGTTTCCAAGGTATCAAGAAAATAATAAATAATAACAATAAAAATTGGCAAATAACACTTTTCCAAAACTAAAAGAATAAGCATGAAGCTTCTTCCGACATTCAAATGACACGTTATTCACGCTATATGGCACTCAACTACAAACGCATTAAAATAGATGACATATAAGCTTTCGCATTCATATTGCAGCTAAGCATACTATAATCAACAGAAGCATATTTACAGATTCAAATCAGCAAAGCAGTTTCCTTTCCTTGTTTTACACCGATCCCATGAAACCTATCGCGAAATCTAAACGAAAGGACAGGAGACATGAGTGCTTGTCGAGCAAAAGGTAAAGTGGAAAGGGTGGTGGGCGTGTCGACCACACACCTCTTCCTGCCGGCCATGCTATCCCCTGGCAATTTTTTGAAGCAAGTAGTTTAGCACGACTCAGAGCTCTTAGCAACCACTCATTTTCCCTGCAGTGGCCGTCAAGCTCAATTATACCTTCCACCCCTTCGCTAATAAGTCACTTTGCATCTTGCCTGTCCAAAGAATTGACATTTCAGGAAATGGAAGAAGGGGGAATTGATCTTCTAAAGATTGCTTCGCATGTAATGTTCACTGATTGTTTTGGCATGGGTTTGGGTAACAGCATCTAGTTCTTGAGTCAAAACAAAATAACCCCAGCCTTGTTTTTGTGACTTGGTAAGGAAGAATATTTTTGTTCTCAGATGATAACACGTAATATTTTTACAAAAAAAAAAAAAAAAAAATCACTTAATCACAAGATTAACGATTCTTTTAATAGCGTCTGATTAATATTTCATTGTTTGACTAACTCTCAATATATCCTGATAATTTTATTTCTCAGACGTCTAAGATCTCTCATTACATCGAACCGGCTGAAATATATACTGTCAAAATGAAACGTAAAAGCATCTTTAATTCGTTTTTCTGACTGCATGCTTGCATGTTGTTTCGGTAATGAAAAACTATAAAATTTTGTTCTCGCATGACAGATACAGGGAACTGTGTGCACAAAAAATTCAAGATCTATTTTTTATTTTCATATTTCTATGTCTATTGTCATAAAAAGACTCAAATTTTGAACTATTAGAATTCGGAGCTTTAAAAAACCATTTTTTTTTATTCCACTTCATTGTATATGCAGTTAATGTATTTATTTTTAATAAATAATTAAGGAGAATTTTGAAAAAGCATTTTTTTGAAAGAAGGCATAGTTTAAAATCCCCGACCAAAACAAAATTTTTGATATAAAAAAAGATATTAGAAAAGTTTAAATTAACAGTTAAAGCAATAAAAATACAATTTTCTTAAATAAATGGCAAAAATTTATTTTCTATATAAAATTCTTGCATGAAAGAAAGAGTATAATCGATTGAGAATCATTTTCTTTTCAAGTGATAAAGAAGAATGTGTGTGAGTGGGTATGTTGTTGTGAAATTTGGAGCTTTATATTGTGGAGGATTGTAAGGAATACCGAATTTAACACAGAAGCAGAATGGGAATGTATGCACATCAGAGAATTTTTTTTAAATAATTAAAATTCAATTCTATAAAATTAAGCAAGTTTTAGGAGTTTTTGAATAATTATACAAAACTGTTACCTTATTTTCAAATTTATATATAAAAAATTGTCCTTTTGGTCATGTAAATTTAATTAAATGCAAAGTTTTGCTTGACTTTTTTGGCGATGTAAGTAAAAAGCTGTTTTTATTATTATTTCAGGAGTTATACAATCATCTGATTTGCTTACATCGCTGAAGATCTAATAAAAAATTTGCTTATAATTTGCTTGGTACATGAAGAAGTGCAATCACATGTTTGAAAACAGCAATTTCAAATGGATTACAGAAATTCAATTTTTACATTAGTTTGATTTCATAATTTTCGACTTCATTAGAAAGGCTTATGAACATAATAAACAAATTTATTAAAATTGTGCAGCTATACTATTTGTCACTATTTGTTACCTTAAAACACTTTGTTCAGAGAATTATGAGCATCAAGTTAAACATACGAGAACTAATTCAATTTAAAAACAATGAATATTATATTCGCACTAACGGCACCAAAGGCGGCTACTAGGCAATAAAATGAGTCTAGAGCAGATTTCACAGTAAACGACGATGTGATTTACGTCCGTCTAAGGTTATGTCCTTCAAAGTTGTAACCGACACAGAACATTAAACGATTCTTTTTCTTCGTCGATGTGAGAAAGGAGGGGGTTCTAAAGTCGGGCACGCGAATGCTTCTTTCCTATTCTAACTACAAATTCTGATTAGCGTCAAATGATGAATTGATCAATCCATTACGTCTCATGACAGAACCATAAGTAAGTACAAAGCAGGTATAGTTTTTAAAGTGACATCATTTTTTCGAAAGTAATGGATAGAAAAATCCATTTCGAGAAACGAACCGCTTTATCTTTTATGACAGTAACATTATTTTAGAGCCTCGCCGGTGAAACAGGCCCGTTGGGTTTATCAAGTTCTCATTCCGAGTGGCAAGGTACCTCCAGATATTTTTACCTCTTCACGTTTGACTGATTGCTTTAACACTCGTTAAATGTTATCAATTGTATTGGTCTAGATCCTTTCGATTGTGAATGAAACATTTACAAATCATTTTCTTTCTGGGATTGGTCAGATATAAAAAAAGATATAAGCAGGGTATGTATAGATATTTATATATATATATATATATATATATATATATATATATATATACATTTAGAAGAAAAGGGGGAGCATTCTTCAATAAAATACTTGCAGACAAATACTTCTTTAATTAATTTCCTGTTAGCGACTATCTGTGATTTTTTTTTCAAGTACAGTGAAATCACTCTGATATCTAAAAATATTAAAATAATGCCACATTTTGCGAAAAATATAATTCTGAAATTTGGATATATTAGATAAAATAAATGAGAACAGTCTCTTAAAAATTGCTCTAAAAGTGTCCTTAAATATTACTCGTGGATCCTGAGCAAGACTATGAATTCTCCGCGCACTTAGATTTTCATTTTTTAACTCTTGCACATGAACATTTTATGTTCATGTGCAGCCGAATATGCACTTATATCCGTTTTTCGACTGATTAAATTCAAAATGTGACTCTGAATTACAAATTTAATTATGACCACATATCAAATTTCATTTATTAAAATCGTTTAGCGGTTACATTCTAATCCAAATTCCGCCTTCTCACTTCCCATTCGTTGAGTTGAGCTCTCTACCGCCCAACAGTTGTTCAGAATTACCCTAATTTCTGGCTCCAGTTTGACTTGGGAAATGACCATAAATTATGTGTCCTCGTAACTGATTGTTTTAGAACACATGTCAATGATAGTCTCTTCTCAAAGAGAAAACATTCGGCATCCTGATGGGTTGGCACTTATTTCCCTTGAAGGTGCAATAAGCTTCTCCCAAACAATGAACCCCGCGTGTGGTCCCTCAGCCGACATCACTACTGACCAGATGCGACGACACTCGGCGATAAGGAGATCTCCCGATTAGCAATTTAGAGGCATTTAACAATGGATGTTTTAACAGGTGATGACACAGCTGACTGGAAATGTCGCTTATCGTAAATGAGGCAGAAGAACGTTACAATACAGTGTGGCAAACAGGGATCTGATGTTACAGTAGATAAAGGAAATCAAATATATATTTGCTAATAAAATTAAAAATATTACCTTAAAGTGAAGCTATAAACATGATGAATATGTCCTAAATTTGTGAAACTAAGACTAAGAACCATAAAAATAAGTAGGAGAAAAAATTGCAGATTTTAACAAATCTTGCAGGCAATATTCATCTATGCAATGCTCTGTAAAGATACATTCAACGCAACATCATGTAATTCGAGATATGCTTATATCTATCTCAGTATATGTGGATATAAAGTTTCAGTTAATTTTTTCAATCCTAGGAATAATCTTGTAAATAGACAGACAATTGAAAATATATGCCATGTTGACATGTCTTCATCCTAAGTAAATGCATGGTTTCCATTTCATAATATTATTGTTAGTTTAAAATATTATTTGATTTTCTTTTTGAAGTTTAAAAAATTAGCGATATGTACTTTGAATTAATGAAATTGCACATTTGTTTGATAAATTTTATTTAATTACAATCTAGAAATCGAAACATTTGGGAACCGAAAAAAAAAAAAAAGAAAGAAAGAAAGAAAAGAAAAGAGTCTCACATGTTGCAATTTCTACAAATGGGATAACAAAACATGAGCATGTAAGAATCCATAATAAATAAGAAGTAATTGTCTTAATTCAATTGAAATTCCGTTCTATATTGGGTCAACGCAGCTTAATTCAAACCTAGAGATTACATATATAACATATTAGGAGGCATTTGATATAATTTATTTAAATTTGAAATGTATCGATTTTTTTCTTTTTTGATAACTAGACTCCGCATTGGTCACACTCGTTTAACGCACAAACATCTTTTATTAGGAGATCGAGTTCCTTTAAGCTAGCGATGTCAAACGATTTTAACGGTTCTTCAAATTTTAATTGAATGCTCTGATTTTACTCAGCATCGTTTGCGATTTTTTAATGTTTCAACTGTGCACATGCAAATGCTTGTGGGAGAACGTCCCCACAAAAATCTTTTTAAATTCTTAAAAGCAATTGGCTTATATAATCTTATTTAATGTTTCGTCTTGTTACCATGCTTTTAAATATCGTTAAATTTTAAGAGTCATTGTGTAGGAATTTTTTAATCGGCTTCTAATTTTATAGAGTTTTTCATATAGACATGGTTTTTCCATTCTAGCCGTATGTCTGGCGCAGTATAGTCAATTCTGGCTCTTGCGTCTTTAAATCAAAAATCCAATCCTTTCCTTTTTTGAGATCAAATAAAAATGTCAACAGTATCTAACCCCACAAAACAAAACTAGGCAGAGATCTGGTTGAAATCAAATTACTGAAAATATTTGAAACTTGGAAGTACTTTTGCTGATTGAGTGCATGGTGATACGAAGTTAATTTCATATAAATTTATTAAAATTTAAGCAATAATTTAATTACAATAAAAATTCTAATAACACTATAGTCAGCAATCTATACATTTTTTTAAAACCAAACTAAAATATAAGCATTTCTTTCCGGTGAATAAAATGTCCAAGGATTTGACGGGAAAAAAAGCAAATAATGCCAAAAAATCATTTGTCAAAACAAAAGCAATGCGTTTCAATTTAAAGACATTCTTGTTATAAACTAATTTACAAAACCAAAATTTTAATATTTAAATTGGACAATTTTTTAAAATCATCTTCTTACATTCCCTCTCATAAATCACAACATAAAAGAATTTTAATGTTAATTGTCTATTTTTTATTGAAATATATATCTTAAAAATTCAACAATCGCTTCTTGGAGGACCCTTTTCTAAGTCCTTCTTCTTTATCAACAGCTATACTTTCAATGCCGTCATGGTCTACCATGAGGTTACTTTAATAATTGTAAGCGATTTCCATCGTGCATTGTTTTGATGGAAATGGATACTTAAGAGGTGGGTCTTTTTAATAGAAGCCGGCCTCTTTTGACCCTTAAGGGTCAAGAAGGCTCCCGCCACGTGCGATTGACAAATCACCGCCGGCCCCTTTCGCATGCTCTTTGGAAGTGTTGAATAGCACGTAATTAGCGGCCTCTGGAAAATCGAGATTATCAGGAGCTAATGGCGGTTTCAGAACTCAGCGTTAAGTATTTGGAATTATTCTAAAGATGAAAAATGGGGATGGCTAGTCACGCCAACTTGGCTTAGAGTTGAAAAGTTAGGAAAATATTGAGCTGAGGTTGGTATCTGGCAATGATTCTATGCAGTGATTTATAAGGTGAGAAGAAACTATATTTTGTAGGATTGTGGATTTGGTTCTTTAAAAAATGACAAGTCATGAAATAGAAAAATTACCACATTATAGAAGTTGGTAAAAATGAATTTGTTGCTCTTAATTAATTGTAATTATGTCTTTGCAAATGGGAACTAAATTTCTGTAATAATTTTTTAAAGCAAATAAACTTGCTCGAAAGTAATTCATATTGCTGTGGAGAGGTCATTAATGATGATTATTTATGCCAAATGAAAAATTAAGAATATTTAAATCAAGACTGTATCGTTGGGTGATTCTAAAGACATTTATGAGCTGGTGATTTTTGTAGGATAGAAATTGGGGATTTGATAAGCAAGAATGAAAATAATGGATGAGATTTAAGAAATTTTATATTGTAAAAAGCTGGTGAATTAATTTAAAAAAATATAACGGTTTTTTGTTGCATTGAAAGGATAGAAAATATTGAGTTAAAGATGACAACTGTTGCTGATTCAAAGCGATTGACTTAAAAGGTGCTTTTAAAAAAACAAAAACAAAAGGAAATGTTTTTGGAAAAAAAAATTATTTTTGAGTGAAAAAGTGTGTGTATATGACTGCATAAGTTAGTGAAAAATGGCTGATATTAAGAAGATTTAGTTCTATCTTTGCTGAAATATGGAAATGGAACTGCTGAACGATTTTTTAGATCAGAAATATAAAGATTAGAAATGAATGATGAAATTAATAAAATAGTAACTCCAAAAAATTTTAATGTATATTTCTATTATAATTCAAGTATTAAAAAAAAGACTTGGCATGTCCATATTTATTAAATAATTTATCAATATAGATCAGATGAAGTGGTTTTTCGAAGATTTCTTGCGTACTTTCTAAAAAAGGTGTTTCACCTTTGCCCTTTTATAAAGTTTTGGGAACTTTGGACAGGACACCGAAAGAATGCTTCGATTTTTATTTCATGGACATGAAAATTTGCGATCTGTAGTTAAAAAAAAAAAAAAAAAAACGATTATGTATTATGACAATAGGGTGGGGAAAAAATGACCTTTATTTACTTATTCATTTTAAGATTTTAGTTGGGCAATAGTTCGGAAAAGGTTTAAAAATAATATTACATTATCTTCAAGTACCACAAAAAGTTTAAAATTTGAAAAAGAAATTCTAAAATTCTTTTTTTTAGATTTTACTTTCATAAGCTTCGAAATGTTACCTTTTAGGTTTATAAACAATATTTAAAAATTTGGTTGCAATATTACATTATTTTAAAATGCCTCAAAAAGCTTGAAATTTGTAAAAAAAGTTGAAAAAGTAGAATTTTTTTTAAGGTTTTTTTTTAAAAATGTTCATGAATGTTTGACAATAGTGGTGAAAAATTAGATTTTGTGTTCAAAAGAATTTTTTTGCGATCTGGTTGCAATGAAACAATATTTCGAAATGTCGAAAAAAGTTTAAAGTTTGTAAAAAATAAATAAATAAATGAAAATAAAATAAATGAAAAGATGAAATATTTTAAAATATTTTTACGAATTTTTAGTCCACGTCATGTTACAAAAAATGATTTTAAATACATATTACAATTGATTTTAGAAAATTTATTAATTACAAAATATAATAATGGTAAGAAATATTTTTATGCCCAATTTTGCATTTCTTACTTCCGTATCCTTAATGATTACAAATATTACAGATGCAAAATATTTGTTTCTATTTTATTGCTACATTAAACTGTTTTTTTTTTTAAATAAAATTTTGGCTTATTCACAATCACAAATTAATGAATCAGTTACGTTAATAAGTTACACAATAAACGGAGAGAAGTAAACTGAGCTGAACTCGGTAATGTTGCTGATTTGAAACCTCAAGATGTATTCTAATATCTTTAGTAATTTTTATTTATCTTATCAATATCAAAACTTATCTTTTCCACTCTATAACAAATTAAAGATCAAAAGTTGATTATTTCGTAAAAAAAACACTTTAAATTGTAGCAAAAATTTCAATTTTATGAAACTTTAACATCCTTGCAACACCTCAAGGCCTACTTCAATATTTTTCTTATTTATCATTTATTTTATCTACACCAAAAAGGAACTTTCCCGCACTATTCCAAATTGAAATTCAAAAATTGATTTTTTTCTTTCCACCCTATTGTTCAATCCATTTTCAACAAATTGAGATCAAAATATGAAATTTTAATAATAAGATGGCATACAAAGTTTCACTCATTAAACTTATTAAATTTTGGAATTTCCTCATTTACATGAAAGGAAGTGCACAGATAGGCAGATAGCAACTTTTTGTTGAATTTCATTCAAAATTTCATAAGGACCCATAATTTGGGTGCTAAAACTATGTTTCCAAACTATCGCGCTTCTGAGTTATTTTGCGTATACGTATTCGCAAATACTATCAGACAGACGGTTATCTCACTGACAGATTTATTTTAAAACTAAAAGTAAAATTACAGTTTAGATCCTAAATAAAAATATTTTTTAATTAATAAAATCAGAATTTTTTTTAAAAACCTGATAATGACGGATTTGTTTTCTTCCCACTCTCGTAAAATTAAAAACCAATTTAAAAATCTTAATAACATTCAGACTACTTTTTGTTTGCATATCTACTTGTGTTAAAATTAATAACAACAAATGGATTCACTTCTTAGAAAAACTGAGATTAAAATAAAATGTCACTTACAGCATTCAAAAACTTTTTGTTGACAACTTTAAATTAAGTAAAAATAAACATATAGATGACAGTTAGTAATTGATCTTAACAAATAATTTTGCTTGTAGTTAATTTGACAATTTGTTATTTCCTTTGGCAGGCAATTTTAATTGATTTCCTTTTCCCTTTTTGTTGAAAAGTATTGAGAAAGACATTTCAGATATATTTTCCTTTCATTAGCAGATAGAAGGATAGATATTTTACAGTTCGGCACAACCCAGTGTCATTCATCATCTCAATAACAAAAGATGTTATTAAATATATGATAATTTTCAATAAGCAATAGGCAATTTACCAGTTTAGCTGTATTATATTTGGAAATCAATAATAGGAAATCTCTGCTTGCATTTAGATTATAAATATGTTTACGTTCAACCTGTAGCATAGGGAATTCTTCATATAGAATTTTTCCATTGCCTTCTTTAGTTTCCTCTTTACAATCAGAATCAAATTATAATTTAATTTAATATTTAGAAATTACATAACAAGGTAACTGAGAATTTATTTAATCTAGTAATTAGTTTGGGTAATATTATGAGAATAATCTTGATCTATCATTGCATATGAACTCATGAATCAATAGTTCTAGAAAATATTGCTTGATATACAATAAATTTGCATCAATAATTCACAATTTGATGGGCACACGTTTAAAGTAATTGTCTACCCAAAAAAGGAATGGAATTTTCAAAATAAATATTTAAGGTGTCCGACTACGTTAAAAACACTGGTATTTGACCACATAGGCGATTTTTAAAAAAAGTGTTATTTCTTGTCATTCAGACTTTTTTTATTTCCAAAACTGTTTGTTTTTTCTTAGAAAAGGAAGGTCTAACCTATTATCCAGAGGAACTTTAAGCAAAATTTATTTTTCAGCTACGATTTGTCTTTAACTTCAATTTTAATGTTCATAAAAATTATCCACCATTAACATGATATCCCAAAAACTAAGAGAGGTATTGACATAAAAATTTCAGCGTGTGTTTTAAATATTATAGGCAGTGAAATGAACCAAAAACTTTATTGTGGGTGAAATACTTATTCGTTTATAGGTGTTTTTAGAAAAATTAAGTTGCGAACTTATGGAAAAAATGCATAAATACGTATATTTTTACCCGTCACTACTTTGCATGTCAAAATGTTTCTTAGATTTTGGTTCATTTCATTCATCATTATAATCTATAACTTGTGTACAAAGAAAAATAGGATTATTGCATAACAATTTTGTGTAGAATGTTAACCGTTTTGATAAAATTTCACTAAATTTTACCACAAATTTTCCTATTTCTCAAAATATATTGTATTCTTAAATAATGTTTTTGTATTTATAGTGTTTAGATAATAAATCTAAAAACCAAAAATAGTTAAAAAAAAAAAACAATTTTTTGAAAACATTTACCTTAAAACGTAGTTGGATACCTTGATTCTTTACAAACCTTTTTAATTCTTAAAAATACTTTTCTTCTTCATTTATGCCCACATCAAACGTAACTTCTATTGTTGCAATAGCTCCAGAGAAACATTTTTTAGAACAATTTGTAAATCCCGAAGTGAATCTTTCCTCTTCATTTGTTTCAAATTTCTAGTTAAGATGGATAAATCTAAATAAAAAAATCAAATGCCATGAATTGAGGTAAGTATTAATCCACCTTTGAAAGATTCATGATAAGTTGTAATTCTAATCACATTTTGTGGTTCATCATTTAAAATATGGCGCGCAAATTTTGAGAAATGATATTCATCTAAAATTAATCAATTAAAATTGCGTGAAATGAACATTTCCTGATTTCTATATAGAATATTAACCTATGGACATTTAAGGGATGATTTTCACGAATCAAAGATGTTATATCCGATTATACGAAAAGTGCAGATTTTAAAATCTTCTTTGGTGTCGTGAATCTTCTTCATAACTTACTGAAATGTATTGATACATAATGAAAGCATAAAGTTAATTCTATACAACGGATTTACAGACTCGTTAAATTATAACAAATATATAAATAACAAAAGTAAATAAATATATTATTTCTATTTAAAATGCATAGTTTCTTTTTTTGGCAGATTGATCGGTTATTTTTTTGATGAAAATAAAGAGAAAAAAAAAGATTTAAAACAACGTTAGAAAAGGCGTATTATTTTGGTTTAAAAATGAAAAGTAAATTTTAAAAAATAATTAATGAATATACAAGCAGTACAAATAGCAATTTAGTACACCGACTTGAAACTCCGTTATTCTATGAAGGAGGAATGCACTATTTAGCATAAACGATTGGAAAAAAGGAGCGAATATGTGTATGCGATATGGTTATATCAATTTTTTTAAGACTGAGGACATATCCTACTAATAATTTAGCAATATCTTCTAAAGTTATTTTTCGGCAGTATCTTCAACGTTTTTACAATTGGATCACAAGCCATCACTATACACTTTTACTGTTAACTTAAACTGTGCTAAATTTCGCAATATCTTTCCACATTATTTAATGAAAAGATTATAATTATATTGACGGGCATATGTATCAATAGACATCTAGACATCCAAAAAAAAAATTATGCGCTTTTCTTTAACAAAATCATGAAGTACAGAAGAAATTTTGAAATCGAATTTTCACTCTGTTCCAGATGCCAGTTGTTTATATATTAGAAATTTCGATTAATTCTTCATTCAGAATGCATATTTTAGTATTTTCGGAATTCATTTATTAATATTATTTCATTTATTATTTATGATTAAAAATAATTTTAAACATATATCTCCTATTGATGAATTCAAGCAAAAAAAGATTTAAAGATTCCACAATATTTTTGATTGTAAGTAATAAAATAAATAAAAAAATAAAAAATAATTAGTCTCCTTTTAGGTATGATAATAAAAGTATACTTAAAAACTGTTTTGTTAGTTTACAACACTGAGAATGAGAGAAACCATATTTTCCGTTTTCAAAAGTGCTATCCGTCTTAGTTCCTTCATGAAACCGAAAATAAACTTCCAACCTTTACTGACACTGAATTTTTCCGGAGTGGAGACAAGTGGAATTAGAATGAATAGGTCTGTTTGAAAACTTGTTGAGGTCCATGCAGAGTAGGAAATACAAAGCCCCTGCAGGGAGCTAGATCGTCGCGTTCTTTGAGATTTTGTCTTTTTAAAATGCGTTTCAGTGCCGATTGTGGGCCTTTGTCAAGTCGAGCGACCGTCTCGTGCCGCACACAGAGAGGTCATCATGTGTCATCTGCTGCCTGCGACGAATAAAGGGTTGCACTGGTAGAGGTCATCATTAGATTTGTGTATGGTCGCCAAAGAGATGCTTACTTACGAATTCGCTTGAGGAAGTCCGTTTTTATAATGTCTTTAAAAATGTGAACATGATATTCTAATTAATGGTATGGTGCTGTGAAAAGCAAAGGGAGTATGGATGCTTCAGGTTCAAACCTAGGGATGCCATGATGTTGTAGTTTTTTTAACTGCATGCCAACAGTTTCTATAGGCACATTGTGGAAATGATGAAACAGTAACATACTCTCTGATCCCCAATTGTTCTTGCTAAGATACTGATGGAAAACACGTAAATTAATCCTGCTACTTTTACCATTGCTCCTTTTACCTTTTACCTCTTGGAACAAAAATATGTTTGGACAACTGTAGGGGGCATCACGAAAATTTTAGGGATATGTTGTTGTAATAATAACAACATTATGTATCAGTACACCATTTGCCTTTGTTAAGCTATTGCTGATTGAGTTTAAAATCCTATAATCTCGTCAACACTTACTTTCACTACGCTACTGGGAGCATGGATGCAATGGGTGAATTTCACTGCCATAGAAACAAAATAATAATTCTTTGGCATCCCTTTTAAAACCATATAGAAATATCGGAAAAGAAACCGTAGAGAATCTCTATCTCGATAATGTTTACAATTTATAAAGTACTAATTATGACTGAAAGTGAAAAAATCATATTTTGCCAGTGGAACGATTTTCTATCCCCATGCCACTGATAATGGTACAAAAGGATGCATCATGTTGTGTATATCGGGACTTTTTGGACAGTAAATGCAGAAGCAAATTATTAATTTTGGATTAACGGCTATTCATTTTCAAATAATTATTTTGCAAATTTCAAAAGCATGATTTTTGTGTGAATTATTATTTTTGATTAAAAAATATGATAAACAAGAAGGCCGGAAATTGCCGTAAAAATTTATACCAAGTCCAGTATTGCTCGAGGCGACTCCTATTACTGTTGAGAGAAACATTTCAAGAATTTTCAATATTATTCAAATTATAATTTTCTAAGAATTTGGAGAAATAGATCTAAAAATCTTTTCCATTGTTTTAATAATTTCTATTCAAGGATTTAAAAATTAAAAATTTATAAAATATATTTACAACCATCTTTTGAATTAACGAATTTAACAAGACAGACACGAAGAAAGCTGAATTTCATCTTGTAATACGCCTTATATAATAATTACAAATAATATGTTAAGCAAATACAAGATGCAGTGCAATAAATATAAAAGTATTGTTAAAATTATTGAAAAAAATATTATCAGGAATATAAAAACGAAATAAATTGTTATATAATAGACTTAAACTCCAATATATAGGTAATTCTAAACTTTTTCTTAATAAACTATTCGGCTACTTTCAAATGTTATTTATATTCATGTCTAAGCAAAAACCATTTTATAAAGAAGCAAAAACGATAGTAGTATAAATTTATATTGTTATTATGTTATGATTTTTATGTCTCCAAATTTTGTTAATTATTTTTATGAACTCCATTTAAAAAAAATTACTTGCATAGAAATAAAATAGTCTTATGAAATTCGATGCGTTATTCAAAAATTTAATAAAAATATCTAAGTAAATGGCGAATAATAAGCGAAAAATAATCTCTTAATTACAAAATTTCTTTTCATCAAAAATTTTTTAACATTTTTTTCCTAAATAATATATGAAAAAATATTCATTAATTACTGTAATTAGTTACAATAATTAAATATCTCTATAATTAATTATTAATTGCTTATTTAATTTCTAAGTCATTAGATTATAACGTATTAATAATTTTAATAATCAAGAGCATTAAATATTTTTTAATTTCAGCCATTCCCAGTTACAATAGTTACTGCTTATTTTCATCTTAACATTGCCTTATTATTATAACAAATGCTTCTTTTCTTCTATTATAACAAATGCTTCTCAAATTCTTCTTGCCAAAACAGCGAATAGCAGCCACGAATTGGCTAACCGCCTCTCTTCTTAGGCGGTCCTTCAACATCTGTTGATAACTGGCCCTATGTGTAGAGAAAGAGGAAGGTATTTCGTATAGAAGAGTCATGGAGATTGCCAGCTGGACGCTCTAGGGGGTCATCTTCGGCACGAGGCTACTGTCCACTCGAGACCTTCTGGCACTGTTATTAACGCCCCTCAAAATTAGGGGGCTTGACCATCTCTTAGCAATTCTTTGTGAAATTCTGCTATTTCTTTTGTGAAGAGAAGAATTGAATTTAAAGCGATGAAACTGAAGTGCATTACAGTTCCGCCATATGTTTAGAAAGCGATGGTAGTAGCTGTTGCCTCTTTTAGTTCTCATTTTTGATTCATTTTGATATATTAATTTTTATGGTTAGTTTAATTACTGTAAACTTTTCTATAAAATTAGTGAGAAAATTCCTGGAACTATCAAGGTAATTGTAACTCGAACCATTAATTTTAGGCCTACATAGCGAATTCCTTATCAGCCAAAACAGTCTACAGCCAAGAATCTTTCTGGTCCTAAAGCGCGAAGAAACTTTACTGATTTTATTTTAATTTTTGAATGTAAAATTAGTTCAATTAGGATTTTAAATACATGAAAAGAAAAATATAATTAAGGTATTTAACTAGATAATATCAGTTGTTTAATTTATTTCAAAAATATAAAATAAGGATTTATGTATTATTATATTAATTAAAGCACATATATGATATTTTTGGATTAAATAAATATACAACTTCGGAATATATATTTATTTTCGTAATATAACTATTGAAATTATTCTAATGTGCGAGTGCTTAGTTGCTCCAAAATCATGTTTCGAAAAGGCTTTAATCAATGAACCCACTTACTCTCCCCGCCCTCTTCTTCCGCTTATCCAACTTTTTATTATGAGATATTTTCGTAGTAATATTATTCAGATAAAAATAATTCGAATAACTAATGTTAAATAAATGTAAATTTCCATCTCTATTTTTCGTTATACATGCACAATGATTTCACGAATCAAATTATAAGGTATAATTCGATTTTTCATTCTTAATCTCTCATAGAAGTAACTCCGAAAGGAAATATTTTCACAAATTCAAATTAAATATTCCGAGTTTTCAATTTTATATTTATTAGAGAATAATTCAATTTTAATCAAAAATGAATTAGATTTAATTTTTAAAAGTGAAAACTAAAGTAATCTAATTTTTAATTTTTACTATAGGTAGAATAAAATTTACTGAATAAGACCAAATTAGACAAGTCAACACATGGGGTGATTGTTAGGATAATAACAAAATACTTATTTAAAGTTTCTTTTTTTCAGCTAACTCTTTTTTTTTTCTCTCATTTTTTTTGTTAATTCTTTCCAATTTTTAAATTTTGTTTAATGATCTGTTTGTTGAATTTGTAACCCTCACCTCCCCTCTTATTTAACATCCCGGATTATGCTCTGAATTTTTAGTGTTCCAAATTACGAAGCGGGTTTGGAGAATGCTTAGTTTTTAGTTTTTTAAGAATTTGTTTTATGATCCATTTATTGGATCTGCCCAAATCCCCCTACCTGCTCTTATTTATCATTCCAGATTATTCGCTGAAGTTTTAAAATTGTAAGAATTAAAAACGAATTCGGAAAAAATGTCACTTAAAGTATGCCTCGAAAGAATAAAATTACCATGTTCAAAGTGAAAATAAACAATTCATGAATGCTTATTCCATTAATTTTATTTCTTTACGACTTATTTTTCAAAACATTTATAATGACAAATTTTATTTAAGGATTATTCCAACAGTTTTATTCATTTATGGTTATGCTTTTCAAAACATCTATAATGACAAATTTTATTTGCAAATCATTTCACTAATTTTATTCATTTACGGATATACTTTTCAAAATGTCTATAATGACAAACTGTATTTACGGGTCATTCCAACAATTTTATTCATTTATGGATATACTTTTCAAAATTTATACAAAGACAAATTTGATTTTCACATCACTCCAAAACTTTTAATTCCTTTATGGTAATATTTTTCAAAACATTTACAAAGACAAATTTTATTTTCGCATCATTCCAATAATTTTATTCATTTAGGGTTTTAAAATATTCACATGGTTTTTAAAATATCCATAATGACAAATTTTACTTACAAATTATTTTATTACGAATAACCGAATCATTTATAGTTAAACTTTGCAAGGCATCTATAATGACAAATTTTATTTACGAATCATTCCAATAATTGTATTGATCTACGATTAAGCTTTACAAGACATATATAATGACAAATTTTATTTACGGGTCATTCCAATAATTTTATTCATTTAAGATTATATTTTACAAAAGCTCCATAATGAAAAAATCTATTCACGAATCATAAGAGACTCGGGCATTAATTTACATACATCTGCTTTGTAATCTCTCCCCTGAATCTGAGTAACGGCACCGAAGATAAGCTGCCAAATGTGGTACAGTAATCGCTGGAACGGTGACTATGGAATGCAGTCAGGCGAGTGGTCGCGAAAGACGTTAATGCTGTTTGCACTCTTCCAGCGAAGCACTCTCCTCCAAAAACTTACGGACATTTCGACGAAAGCCCGATAAATCACACTGACATTCCGAGCAGACACGCCCACTAATATCTCGCTTTTGTTCTCCTCATTTTTCTAACCTTCGCAACAAATGGAAAGGAAGGCATTTTTGGAGTTCCTTCGCAGCTCCGCTGTTATTTTACTTTTGTTTGGGTCGTCAGTGTGATTTACGAGTTCTAAAGTAGAAGGGATGGAAAGGTGAGAAGGCGAGTCATAAGTTAAGCAGGAATTCCGAAAGTGGACAAGTTATGGAAGAAAAAAAATTCACCAGACAGATATTGATTGAGATATTATGGTGGCATTTAATTGAAAAAAAAAAGCAACGGCATGAAAGCGAGTCGGATCTCTTGAAAGTTACAACAGCTTAAATGGATGAAACGGCAGTAAAAGACATTAAGCCACAAAATTTGTTTAAACCGTGACTAGGCTGATGCCTTTAAGCTATTCTTGGACAGAGATTAAAAGTGACCAAACATCCGGGATTAGTCAGAATATTTATTTAACAGTAAATTGTTCAACTTGAAATACGATAAGATAGATGCATTTTTTAAAAAAAAATTCAGCCTTTTTAGATTTATCTGTACAATAAGGTACTTACTATATAAAGGATGTATTTTATTCATAGCCTAATAACTACAACATTAGAGACAGACAAATACATATCACTGGAAAAATATGCTGCATAAGTTAAATAATAATATTTTATATTTTTCTGATCAGTAAATGCATTGCTATACAGCTTATGAAATTCAAATTCTTTTTTTTTTTAACTCTACATAGACAGAAACAAAGTATTTTAGAACATTGGCCTTTTAAGTAAAAAATTCTTCATTCTTCTGCGATTGAAACTGACCAAGTTATAAAGCTTTGTATAGCGATTTCAAGTAAAATCGGAAAATTTCAAAGGCCGCATAGAGGAATATCCTTCAATCAATAGGCGGTGTTTGCTCGAAGTCGACGTTAATTTTTATAACAACATATTTATAAATGCTTCTTTACGCTTTTTTTGTGTAGTTTTTTTTGGAGTAATGGCAATTTTATTGCTTTAAAGCCTGTTATTTTCTTTAATTAAAAATTGAATTTCTATCGATACAACATCCATCAATTACCATCTATAATTATGATTCTAAAAGACTAAAAGAAAAAAAAACCCTTAAAGACTTGGACGAATCATTGACTAAAATTGTCAACTGAGTCTTTTCAAAACCAAATTCTTTTTCAGCTTGCTGTTTCCATCTGCATTGTAATTTAATTTTGCTACTTCATTTGTAGGCTTATAAAGAATAGTATGAAATGCAGTTAGAGAAAAAAATCATCTAAACATTATATGAAATTACTTAGATAAAAAAAATCAGTTTAATACTGAACTCAGTTATCGTTGCAATCCTAAGGCATATTAATGATGTCCTTGTTATGTGGAAAAATTAGCACTTAGTTCTGCAGAATTAAATTTCATAGCAGATTTTCGTTTCTTTAATAGGCAGTTGAGGGAGTTCGGTTTCATTTTCTAGTCGTTTATTTTTTATTATTAATTATAACTAATTAAAGACGTATTACTTCTGCGTCTCATTACAAAAACTTAAAAGGAAACAAAAATTTATTTCTTCATTTGGAGGGAAAAAGAACTGTTTGGAATTTTGCATTTGTATATATTTTTATTTGTAGCACAAACCTGCGTGGCGCCGTGGCTTAGTTGGTTAAAGCGCCTGTCTAGTAAACAGGAGATCACGAGTTCGAATCTCGTCGGTGCCTACGGGAGACTTATTTTATATGCTATGTAATTCTACAAGTTAAACGCATGCTGTGTGCATTCGAGAAAGCTGAGTGAGTTATCAAAATTTTTCAAACGACATTTCATCTGTTTTATAAACATTCCTACATTTTTGGGATTTTTCCTTATATCTTTCTTTCCAGAATATTTGCTATATTTTTCTTTTCTTGAAATATTATAAAATTGTACTTATATTCTATTTTTTTAAAAAAATCCACACAGATGACCAGTAGAGGGGCATACAGGGTATATTTGGATATTTCCGTACGGTTCACGCACATTTAATAAATGCATGGCGCACATTCGATAGAATATTCATAACTCAATGAAAAAAGATGTAGTAAGTGATCAGTCTTGGTTTGCTGAATATATTAGTTGTCCGCAAGAATATTTGGCGAGAAAATATATAGGTGTATATAAATATAAGAAGGAAAAAAAAAAACTCCTATCTTAAAAATAGCAAACTTTTCTTTTAAAATACATGCCTAAAAATATCAAAAATGCAGTAAAATCTCTTTATTCGCTGGGTATACGTTACATAAATATGCCGCGAATACAGAAACCGTGAATACGGAATGGTAATTTATAGGGGATACGTTCCAAGGTGACAAAATTTATATATATATATATTTAATCGATTTAATTGAAGTTTTTGAACATTTTGATTAATTATCTTAAGGCTTAGGCAATTGTTTGAAGAATTTTGTAATTTTCTCTTGCTTGGCAGTTTTCAAAAGGTCCTTCAATTCAGACTGAAAGGTAGCAGTCGCATTAGCAGTTTGCCTCTTAAAAATAAGACTTTCTTCCATAGATAATATGTTCCAAGGTTCATAAGGAAATTGCAAAGTTCATTTGCCATTCTCAAACTTTCACTAAGATCTTTCACATTAAATATCACTTTTCCAGTGCTTGTTGAAGCCTCTTCTTTAATGGGCTGTGAATTTAACATTTCCTTCAAGTCGATTTCAGTCAGATCTTCATCTTGCGATTCAAGCAATTCCTTAATGACGATTCTATCTGTTCGAACCCATCTCGTCCTATTCCATTCGCGATTTCGGCTATGTTTGCAGTTTGCATTTAACAACATACTTTAGACAAAGTTGTAATAAGATCTATTTTACTTTTTTTATAAGTCCATTTGACGGCATTTACAAAGGATATTGGGTTGGATACCTATTGGAATCCTTTTATTATTATGTATGTTCTTATTAGATCAGCGAATAAAGAAATTTTTAGCAAAGAATATAGGACTTGGGTCGCATTTTTTTAATCCGCGAGTAGTGAAAACGCGAATGAAGGAAGCGCGAATAAGGGGCTTTTACTGTACTTGAAATTCATAACAGCTCTCTGAATCATTTATTGACAGTCAATATGGACCAAATATAATTTTTAAATGAAAATCAATAAACTATTACAGTAAAGAAAAATATTTATCGTTAAAAAAAATTTTTTTAAGATATTAAATAAATCTAAAAGAAAAGAAAGAATAACATGCAAAATATGGTGATATTAGAGAAATGTACTTTTTGCTTTGTAATAATATAAATGAAAAATTTAAAATTTGTTTTATTAAGATGTTTTTTTTTCATATATATATTTGTTATTTTTTAATAGGAAAATTTAAATATTTATTAAAAAAATCTACCTAAAATTTGGCATGCATTTCAATCAAAATACTACTTAGATTCTATATATCTATGTAGTAATAATAAAGTTTTGAAATGGTAGAGGAAGTTTAGTCATATCGTATTTTGTTCAGCTAGTAAGGGCTATATGTCTTTGTGCTTCCTATATTTCTTATACAAAATGAGAAGTTATATAACCAATAAATAACCTAAAATAAATAGAAAAAATTAATTGAAAAGTGAGCATAAAAAGAGGCCCTGAAAAGTTTAAATCTGTGATAGCTGCTATTCTTCGAATTGGTATTTTGAATTTGATGTAGCTCGCCATCTCATAAAAAGCAAATCTTCCGCACTTTGGGCTTTCTCTTAAGTTATTTAAGGCAAATAAAACCATGCCTTAATAATTATCTTCTCCTTTTATTTCAACACCACGAATCTCACTTAATTGTACTTCAAGCATAAGAAAGATTTTTCTTAAAAGTGACCATAATAAATTATGAGATAATTTGCAGAAACAGTTATTGATTTGTTCAAATGAGTCAAGAAAAAATATGACAATAACTAATGAAATTTAATAGCTTTTGATTATTGAGAGTTATTATATTTCAGTAAAGTAACAAATGGAAAGTTCAACTATTAGTTATCCAAAATTTAGAAGATATGATTATAGTTTTGGTATAGGTGTATTATTTTATAATAAGAAATATTATTCATTTTTATTTCTATATTTTTATATCAATTTATTGAAAAAAATTCATCTCTCATAAAACATAATGTAGAAATTAATCAGATTGTATCAAAGGTTATATCATTAAATATTCAAAAATGTATTAAAAATCGCGTTGTATTGATAAGATTTGTTGTAATCTCTTTCTGAAATAATTCTTATCAGTAACGCTTTCAAAAGACCTTCGATTGACAGTTTCATGAAAAATACTTTTTTATATTTACTAAAAGGTCATGCAATCGAGTAACGGAAATCAGTGAGTTTAGCGTATCTGTATTTTCTTTTCTACCCATTCGTTAGGTCTCTGAACTAAAATTCAATTTTTTTGTTTTGCATTGATTTTGTTTTCGCATGATTTTAATCTATGATTTAAGCCTAATAGGCTAATTAAAAAGGCTTCACTTTCTTTTTTTACATCATTTTGTTTGAAAAGGGAGATACCATCCCGATTCTCTTCTGTATATGCAATTTTTATAATTCTGTCATAAGGAAAACTTTGAATAATTAATTTTTCGTATATTCAATACGACCTATTTTAGTCCTGAAAACGATGAATTATTTCCTAAAGGTACTTTAGTTACATTTTCAGGCGAAAGGAGGGGATTTGTTTCAAGCTGAAGAACTTGTATTCATACTACGATTCAGTTCCCAAATCTATGAATATATATATAACCTATTAATTATGCGACTTTAGTAGGTTATATATATCAAACTTTATAAAAGAAGGGAAACAACTTCAGCTCGGTCAAGAGTTGTAGCTGCTTTTATTTGCCTTTTAAAATCTATTGGTAATGGGATTTAATTACAGATTCAACTATTGAAAACTATGCATTCAGTTGTTTGAAGGATTCACATAATTTGTAAGAAGGAAGTCACACTATAAAACATCAAACAATTGAACCACATAAAATACAATTCTGAGATCTATTTTATCTTCCTATTGTGATTTGAGTTCTGAAATTTTATATAATTGACCACTTTTCAGTCGCAATACAATATTTTACTGTTTCCAAATATATCAAATATTTAATTCGAATAATTAATCAATTAATATAAATATATTTTCATATTCGCAACACTACTTGGTAACAGATTTGTGGTATAAATTGATTTGAAGTTTCCATAATATTAATAATAAAGGCTTATAAATAAAAATTTAAACGAATTAAAATAAGATTTTCTGACTTCATTCAGTTTACTAATAAAAATGCTTTTATAACTATTTATATTACTTTTGTTTTACTTATTTATAATCGGGATTGATGATCTGAAATTTGTTCTGATCCAGTCCATTTTGAAATTCAAAAAATTATCTAAAACATGTTTTTGTTTACTCCTTTATTGTAAGACGCAGACACAATTTCATTTTTTGATATTTAACTTTCAACAGAATGCTGTCCGATACCACCATTTTTGAATTTCTAAATCCAATCTGCATGTGCCTTAACATTTTTATTATTAAACTATATTTTTATAAGAAGTTGAAGACATTTACTTTTTAACAATTTTGATAACATTAATTTGTTTAATACCGCTGTGCATTTCCGTATACTTTATATGCTTTTACATGATAAGAAGTAAAACTTTCTAAAGACGGAATTTAACCTCAATTTTTTTTCTTTCTTTCAGATGAATTATAGTTCTAACATTTTCTACAGTTATGCGTCACCGTTGATAAAAACTAAGTTTATTAATTTTAATTAAATTGTAATCTTTTAATGAATTCAACAAATAATTGATTGCAAGATTGTAATAATTATGGTTCTGAATTAGAGTTCCATAATAATGACTAAAATATAAAATGCAGTAAGATTAAGCATTTTTTAAAAAGAGAAAGAAAAATAATAATAAATAATGCAAATATAGAAATACAACTGTAAAAGCTGGATGATCTGAAAATAAACGATAATGAATTATTTTATTTCATTTACAATTTATTTATGACTTTTGTACTACTGTTTACTCATTTATTCAATTTTAAGATCTTTACCAAAGCTTAATTTCTTCATAGCATTACTTATTTTCTTTGTTCTGTTCTTAAACTTAGTTATTTCATTTAAAAAAAAATTTCACGTATTTTAGTACATTAATAAAATAGCATTTAAAATTATATTTTATTTCCATTATACTTAACTGAAAATACTATGAGGAACTTGCGATACAATGAAGAAAGTGAAGAAAGGGGACTTTTAAGCATTCCATAAAAATTAGAAAGAAATGGCAAAAACAATAAACTCCAATTTATTTTTACTGTTTTCAGAATATCATTTTTTTTTTGTACATTAATAAAAGTACACTTTTTTATTTATATATTTTCATTTTGTTACACTTTATTCATAGTAAAAGGGAAAAGATACAACCCCTTTCTTCCTTCTTGAAATCGAAAGTAAAACAAAACAAATTTCAATTTTAAAAAGGTCTGAACAAAAGGGTTTCTTATCCCTTTGCATTTAAACTAAACGCTTCGAGCTTTTAACCTTATAAACAAAACGCTCAGCAATAAATGAAAGAAAGAAAGGAAAGAAAAAAAAGAAAATGTAGTAGTCTGGAGAAAACTGCAACAAGCAGTCAGATAAAATATTACTCGCAAACCTAGAATCTGCCCTTGTGTGGGTGTCTGTCTAAGGTTAGTGCCATCTGTTCAGTAACAAACAATTCAGGCTAACACTCCATATATTGTATCTGCCTTGTCTAAATAGTGCTAACTTTTACAGGAACTGTAACCTTCTTCGTTTTTCTGCACCCTGATCTACAAATCACACGTTTCTTTTCTTTTCTCGATCCTGTTGTGTTTTTTTTATTCCCCAGTACCCTTGTCTTAAAAGAGGTATCACATCACCCCACACAGCTTGGAGCAGTAACGGAAAGAAACACGAGAATAACAGAAATATTCGCCATTTGCTCAATGGATGTCGAAAGGACGATTCCTTTTCTTCTGCGGTTGCTTTTTTTATTATTATTATTTTTTATGAATTCAGTTCCTTTGGTGTTTTGTACATGGATTGGTTGTAAATTTATAGATTTTTCATTTTGCTCCTTTATAATAACAATTATTGTGAAATTGCTATTTTGGATTATTAATTGATTTTTATTATGTTTGTTTAAATACATTAATATATATACATAAGACAGTTTCGATGGAAAAATTTTTGACACTTAAGAATGCATTTCCCCATTTCCTAAATTAATAAACTTATGATAGTTAAATTCAGATTTATTTTAATAGATACAGGCATTTTTTTGAAATGAATAATGGATTGTTATAAGGCGATGAATAACCTTTTGTAAAAAAGAAAGTGAATAACTGAAATCATTACTTTTCTCTCATATTAATTCTAAAATTTAATTATTTTCAAATATCTTTTTAATGTATCAATCTATGTCTGGGATCATGAAGGTGATTTAAATGTATGATGCTGTAGCTTCAATCCTCTTGCATAGCTTTTAACTACGATTCTTTCATATATATATAAAAAAAAACACCTCTAAGCTCTGTTAGAAGTCAGATCTATTTTATTTTTTCACCTGCAAAGTAAAATATTATTTATGCATTCACATGCACATAATTTGCGAACTTTTTCTCCACCAGTTTCTTTGATTTCTTGAAAAGGGGGAGGGAAAATGCGCCCAATTTCGGAATTTACATACAAGATGATAGAAAAGAGAAATACCTATTTTTATGAAAACTGTATGAGGCCTTTTCTATAAATTTGGGAATATTTTCAAATGAACGAATCTATCAGAAAACGATTTCTCAAAAAGGCAGAAAACTAGATATTTTAAATTATATATAAACATAATATTACAAATGAAAATCTTCATCAAATTGTAGACTCACTTGGTCTAAAGTTGATAATATGTCCGTCTGTATATTAGCGAATATATGAATATAATAAAGTGAAAATGAAACGATTTAGATAAATTAAATTTTGAATCTAGTCTTGTCAGCGATATTATTCATCAATATCTAATGTTAAAATGAGCATATGGAAAGGAATTCTCTCAAAATCTGTACTCTTTTTTTTTGTTTGTTTGTTTATACTACTCTAAACTATTATTAGTTCTTAGATTCGAAAACCACCCGCATTTTTAAGCATGAGTCAGATATAGTAAAGAAATCTGGGGTTTTCTTCGACTTCTTTTTATTTTATCTTTGTTCAAAATTATGAGATTTAACCTCAAAATATTTCTTGAGTCTGCTACAAATGGAGAAGCGAAAATAAATAAATCTGATGTTCATGGTGATCTGCGATGGCTTCAGTTTTTTAAAAGAAAATTCAAGTTTCGTTGAGTTTTTCTCTCACCCAAACTGTCAAAATCAAATAAAATAGTTTTTTCTTCAGCTACTACCATTAGTTCCCACTCTCCCTATTTAGATTTATTTATTTATCTTGTTCAAATTTTCAATCGTTAAAAAAATGATTTTTATTCGTCCACTCAAGTTCAAATACATTTTTTAAAACTTGCAGTGGACGACATTTGATGTCAATACAGTTTTTTTTTCAAATATTAAATTATAAATTAAATTAAATTAATTTTGAATGCTTTCAATAGAGTTTTAGCAGTTTGCAATGTAAATTGAGCAGTTGTAAATTAACACGCAATAATTCAATCGGAGCAAGCATTTCAGTATTTTTCCCCTGAAAGTGAAGAATGCAAGTTCAATTCTTGTGAAAATGAAGAATTATTTGATACGTAACAACTTTTTTGATAATTATTTAATTAACAAAACTAAAATAAAAAATTTTGCTGACATAAGTAGAAATTGAATTAAATGTTTTTTTTATATTATTTGTTATATACATAATTTTAATTTTTACATAAGAAGATTTTAGGAAGGAAATTTAAATAAACTAAGGTATTAAAACACAAAATTGTAAATAAGTCTTTGAAAACTTAATTTCAGTATGAGGCATTTTAAAAAGAATGCCCGACTGAAATATGATGGTAATTTTAATCTTAATCAGAAAAGCTTAGGACCTTATATATTTTTTAGAAATATAAAGCATTGTGCATTTATCAGAATTATAACAAATTATAATAAAACAATTTAGTACAAAACCTGTGATAATTTAATTAGAAATGATGCTAGAATAAAGCTCCAAATGTAATTTAAAAATTATTTGATTATAATTTGTACAAATTCGATTCCAGTGATTGTTTTATAATTAAATGAAAATAAAAATTTAGTTCAAAATGTTGCCAAACACATTGAGGGCTTGAGATCCTCTAAATTGCTTTCCACTGCTTTAATCTTTTTCTTTTGTCTTTAAAGTAGGTATAGGCAGTAAATGTGTAAACTTTCATAAATTCTTAGAATTTCTAAGCAATATATATATATATATATATATATATATATATATATATATATATATATTAATTAACAAAATAAGCTAAGTAAAAAGTAACATCAGCCGAATCAAAATTAGATTCATTTGTAATTAGATTCAATTTGTTAATTAATTTAGATTTATTTGTATTTTAATTGTAGCTGCATTTGAGCTCTCCAAATACAATGATTGATTTTAAAACTTTTTTAATTCTTAAACTTGTTTGAATCAGTAATGATTTTTAATTTCGATTCCGGTTTTGGTTTCGTGTCCATGGTTAATACTGTTTCTGTTTCGTTTAAATAATTCTTTAATTATAGTATTTTGGATTTGTTTCATTAATTGGTTCTTTTTCATTTACCTTTCATTTTGTGAACTTTTAGCGTGTAATTCTGAATTGAGTTTCAATTTCAATTTCGATCTAGTTAATTTCGTTTTAATTTTTGTTGACCAAGAAATGGGTTTTGATTGTTTTAATAACTTTATGATTATATATATATATATATATATATATAAAATCATAATCCGCTATATTAAAAATGTAATGCTATATTAAAATCTAATTTAAACTTAATCTTTGCTCAATTCAGCACATATTAACTTCATTCTAAAATATTTTCTAATTTCTTCCTTCCATTCCACTTTTTTTTATTAATTCAACATGAGTTCTAAAATTGCTGAATCGAGTAAAAGCCGACTAGTTCCCTCACTCCCAAACCCTGTCGATACTGCTATGTTCAGTAGTGGCGAGGTGGTTGGCTGTACGAAAGAAGTTCCCACATTCCGAGTAACGGGCCGCGGTGGCCTGGTGGTAAGGTCTCGGCCTCGGAACCGGAGGGTTTCAGGTTCGAGACTCGATTCCACCGAAGATCCGTCGTGTGAGGGGGTCTCTTGCACGTTAAATCTGTCAGGCCAAAGTCCTCCCGCTGGTGTGGTGTGGAGAGGGGGGTGCCACTTCAGTTGTCGTCCTCGTCATCTGACCGTGGTTCAAAATTACGAGGTCCGTCCCAAAATAGCCCTCGTGTTGCTTTAAAACGGGACGTTAATATAACTGAACTGAATTGAACTGAACCCACATTCCGAGTGAAGAGATAAAAAATATCCAACCAAGCACATTCTTTTTAAAAGATATCTATGACTTCTTTTCTATTATCTGCATGTCTAAGTAATCCCTATTAGAATCTCATAGCATATAAGCACTGGGAAAATTATTTTCCCTCTCTTTTTGCCTTTCCTTATATCGCTTTGTGTTGTTCTGCTACAAAAGGACTGGACTACTGAAATATAAAAATTGAAATTCTAACTTAAAATTTCAAACTTTTTGTTAGAGAGTACCTAAATTCCAAAAAATGTCAAATTTGGTAAATCTATGCGGGTTTTTTATATGCTGCTAGTATTATTTGGCTTCATTTTCAGATAGTGTGCTAATCTATAAAGATGATCATATTAAACGGTCGCACTCGTTTTTAAAATCATTTTTTTTTCGAATTTTTACAAATTTAAATTTTTGTTATACTCCTATCAATACCAAATAAGATGAATTCCACTGTCCATTCCAGATGAAATCCATTAGCTTTTTTTTCCACTGACAGTAATCAAGGACTTGATAAATGAACTATATACGCTTGCTTAATTCATTTAACCCGTCTTCAAGTTCACACCTGAAAGCCAATGTATCCTCTGCCGATGTGAAGTTCATCTGTGACAATCAGATCTCATAAATATTATCTTCGAAGTAGGTCTTTCTCTCTCTAGACCTAATTCATTACGCCCAATTTTTTCTCGAGCAGAAAACAATTTCGTTTTTAACTCGCTGTGTTTCTTATCCATTTGTTGGATAATCCTCCCACCCCACCCCCCTTCCAATCTCTCTAGATAGACAAGAGTGAGGAGAAAGAACCTCTTTGGATCCGGGTTGTGCGGATTGTGAGATAATCAGGAACTACCTGTCATACGAGGCATTGCGCATTGTGACGGAATTCTGCACTCAGACACGTGGCCCTGACCCCGCCCACCGCGCGCCAACACCCGATTCCCTCCAGGGCCCCGGCACGTCTGTCTTGGCGCAGTTTGCTGAGCTTCTTTACTGTCGTGTGATATGCAAAAATGTATAGTTTAGATAGGTGGCATAAAGCATCTAAATCATTTTGCATTTTGTGGTTCCAATACTGAAACTTCCAGCTATCCTGTTTTTAACTGTATTTTTTGCATGTAATTAAAATAAGTACCAAGAAGAGGACTTTTTAATTTATTCATTTATTCTACTTGCAGTCCTAAATTGATATCAAAACTTTTTATGGTCTTGTTTTCAATTGAAATTTTTTACTAATAAAACTAAAGTAGCTACAGTTCAGGACCTGATTAAACAATAGAAAAGCGCTTTCCAACGCAAGCTTCAATGCCCAATTTCTCTTTCCAAGATCCATAACCGGTAATTTTCGATTAATTTTCCTATAAGTAAGCAGTTCTTAAATAGAAAATTATAAGGTCAAATGTAATAGCTAAGTTCTCCTTTGCGGTTTTTCAAGAAAATTGATTTCAATATCAAATGTATTAAAGAAAATTTAAATTTAAAAGTACACCAAAGCAAAAGGATAAAAATAAAAATTCGCATATTCTGATGCGAAGTTTGAAGTTAGTCAGCCAACAATGAAAATAATTGGATCATACTGATCTGCAAGCGAATTTATGAGATGGGAAAAAACCATAAAAATAATTTTTAAAATTTAAATTGCCCTTGACTTTAATTTGAATTATTCGGATTGTATTTAAATAAAGAAAAAGATCATTAAGATCCTAGAGTTACAATGTTGTTATCAACATTCTCTAACTAATAATCTGGTTTTATTGCTGGAGTGTGATGGGTAAAAAGATTTCTTTAACTAAATGAGTTTTAACCAAAGACAAGCGTTATTAAAAGAAAAAATAATATAAATATAAATATAGTTGAGCCTCAGTGAACGAGTATAATTATTCTAGTATCTTACTCTTAATGTTTTTTTTTCCCATTTGAATCCCAATAAAGAGGACAAAGTGTTCCGGAAAAAAAAATTCTCCAAAAAATTTATAATGTAACTTATTATTTACTACCCGCCTTTGGTGACCAGCTTTTCGCCAATCTTACTGTGTTTAAAATTATCAGTTAAATACGTTCATTTTCAATTAAATACTTTATGTGACTTGTCATTGTCAATTGAATACTTTATGTGACTTGTCTTTTAATAGCTACTTCATCAAAATCTTTCTTAGGCTCAAATTATGATAGACATATAATTCACTCATCCATTTATGAAGGTCTTAAGCCCGTAATGCACTATATTCCTCTCTAATTATCTGATCAGCTCTCGCAAATTTTCAACTTTAAATTAAAGTGGAAATGATTAAACTGCAAATTGATATAAAACAATTTTTTAACTTAAACAAGTATGTTTTTTAAATACAAGTAAAAGAGAATCATAATGTGTATTACTGAATAATTACAATAATTTATGTTATATTTCAAGAATATTTAACAAAAAATACTAAGATTCATCATAAAACTCAGTTTTACTTTCAAAAGGATTTAAATGATGCAAATAATATTTTATTTTAATCTATAAACATAATTTTTAAAAACATTATTGCATCTAAATTTTATATATCTTATTTATAAGAAATTATATTCTACGAAATATTTCTGAGACTTCCACTTTCAAACAAACAAATGAAAGTTTATATTTTCTGTTATCAAATTTGATCTACTTATGAAGTTTTGAATAGAAATGTTTGGAACATTCAACATTTTCATTCTCAGGACAGTCATTCTTGAGAAATCCTGGGCGTTTATTGGGGTATCGCCTTTGGAATGGCCGATGAAGTGATTTAAAATTATCCGTTTTTATTGAAGAGTGATTTTCAAATATTCATAGATTAATCAGTTTTAGAAACTGAGCTGATTGAAGTTTACCTCTTTTTATTTAAAAGCTAAACATTCTTCCTTTCTTAAAGCATGTTTAAGTACTCATGTTACTTACTATGTTGTTATTTACTTCATTTAGACCCTTTTTATAGATGCATTTCTCTTATTAAAGTTTTACAAATTAGCCGTTAGAACTTGAATTTAAAAAAAAAAAATGTTTATTAAATCATGTTTGTCTTAAATAAAATTTATTTAAATTATTAATTAAATAATTAATAATATTGTAAAAGTCAAAAAATATTTCTTTACTTTTACCTTTTAGAAAAAAAGTATTTCATATTTATATCACTTCATACAGACACGTGATGAAAATTACGTTTTTATATGTTTAATTTGCAATAATTATTTACTTTTTAATTTGAGTTTTTGTCGATCTGATGGCAAAATATTGATAAAAGATCATTTTTTTCCATTTCACTCGTAGCGTGCTCAAGCAGATTAAATTTTATTGTTTTGTCCAAAATATATTGTTGAAAAACATAACTAAAGTTTTCTTTAAAAATTCGTTAAAAATAGAAGCTTAAGTTATACGTTAAAACACTGATACCATTAGAAAGCTAATTTTTTAATCTTTTAATTTCATGTAAAAATCATGTTTGTACGATAATATTTCCGAAAGTTAAGAGGAAAAACGCCGAAATTTCGCTTAATTTTTAATTAATTCTAATTCTAACTAAAAATTTGTAAAAAGGGCTCCGAGGTCCACACTCCCGACCTCCAAGGTATACATGTACCAAATTTGGTAGCTGTAGATCCAACGGTCTGGCCTGTAGAGCGCCAACACAAACATTGAGCTTTATTATAAGTAGGCATATTTTTTTAACGAAAATTATCTGAGATGTCTTTTGTTATCTTTCATAATTTGTAGAAACTAAGATGCCTTTATCGCAAAACGAATTAGCAGTGCGCATAGATACTCCATATCAGGGTGTTGCTTTTAAACATAGAATGGATCAATTTTTCATACTTTCGGTATCGCCCTTTTCGACTGGAAGTGTGCTAGTATTGGTGTGATGCGTCTATTATTTCTTCCTCTTCGACCAAATTTCCTTTGCAGCGATGTTCTGGCCAAATTTCCTTTTTTTTGCGATTGAGTGGGGAAAAAAAGAGATTATTAGTCAGTAGTAAGTGTTAAAAGTCTTTTACATTTTGAGATTTTTAGGATTTCATTTAGAGTATGGTTATCATTATTGTGTTTTTTTCAAATAAATTTACTTGGAAGTTCTTGTAGAAATCATTCTTTATATTTAAGGTCTTCCTTATATTCCTTATATAATCATGGCAGGTTTTTATTTGACAAGTTGTGGCTGAGTTTCATGTAAGACATGTGAAACTTCTCCCAGACATGACTTTTATTTGATTTATATCAAATGCTATGCTACATCAGTAAGTAGATTTTTTGGCTCACTGCAGATATATGCCTGTTTAGATTGGAAATCCTTAATTAATATTGCTTTAATTTATAATGAGATGAAAATAATATTTACTTTAATATGATTATTTGATACGTTTTAATGAAATGCGTAAATTAAGATGTGTTTCGTACTTATTCTTATTATTTTTATGAATTTTTTGGGGCAGAATCGATATACATTGGAATGCTATATTTTCTATACTTTTGATAAACAGTTTTCTTGAAGAAAGAAGCCATTCAATATGGTGTTGACACTGGTGAACACAAACATACACAAATTAAATTATATTTCTTATTATGGACCTGGTGAATTTGAAAATGAAGTTATGCGTAGTTTGCATTTATGAATGCGAACTATGCATTTTATGAAATCATAAAAACTATGATGATGAAATAATTTTATGAATTATAAAATGCATAGTTTTATAATTCAAAAGCACGAGATTTATTTTTGTAATTTATGAACTATTTTATGATTTAAGTATGCATATTATAAAATTATATATGTTTGAAATCTTTAAAAACAGCATCCAAGTACCAGCTCATCTGAGATTCAAGGAAAGAGAAACACGCTATTTCTAATTCGATAATGTTTATATGCTGGCACATTTTTGCTCGTTGCTACATGCTGGATGGGCTTGTACGATGAGAAAAAAAAATAATAATTTAGGCTTCTGGGTATACAGTCCTATAAACATTATCAAGACAGAAACAGCATGTTTCTCTTTCTTTGAGTGTCCGATGAGCCGGCACTTGGATGTTGTTTGTAGAGATTTCAGGTACAAAACAGAGAAAGTGTGCAAAAAGGGTTGGAACCAAAATTATCACAGTAATTTATATAAATATTTCTGCAATGAGATTTAAGAAAAATAACTCTTGAGTATTGTATTCCTAAAACTCATTTAATTACAAATATAAAATTAAACTGGTGTGTAAAAGGTATGAAAATTAATACAAAAATTGTTGTTTAAAAAAGGGGGATTTATAAATACTTTATACAGAATGCTGCATTTCCAAAACAGCTTGCTTTTTCTGAGTATCTGCACCATCTTATTTTAGAATTTTATGTTTTACTATAATTCATATTTCATCACGTTTGCACTTCAACGGATGAAAAGCAGAAGAAGCATTCTGTTTTCCATTCTTCTCATGGCAATTTCTCGCTACTGGTGAGAGATTTCACCATTCTTAATCAAGACACATTAGTTGGCGATGGAGAGAGAATGACATTGGCGCTACCCTTACTTCTGGAGCAACCCGCGTGCTTTTTTTTTGTTGTTGTTTTGTTTTCTTGCTTCCCGTCCGGTTCATTAAGATTTTTTCGAGCGAAGCGCATTCCACTTGTCGACACCACGCAGTCTGGGCCCTTCGATGTCTTCCCCTGCAACCATCCCTGAAAAACTTTTTTTTTCTCTCCTCTTCCTACCCCCTCCTTTCTCATTTTGCTGTTCTGTCTTTTGTATACATCATGTGCTTTCCTTTTCCACTTCTCTACTCTCGTTCCTTTTTTTTTGTCCTTTCTTATTTTTTTGAGCTTTTTTTATTGCTTCCCAATCATACCTATCTTTGGATTACAAGATAGGGACCATCCCCAAAATAATTTTTCCATGTAAGGATATATATATATATATATAACTTATTACTTGAGTTGCAGAACTTTTTAAATTTAATTAGCATTACTTAGATATATTATATATATAAAATATATTCAAGATATATAAATATAACCCGCCTCTTATAAAGTATATTCTAGAATCTTAATTTAATTAACTTAATTAATCATGACGAATTAAAAAGCAGAAGTAAAGTTATTCAACATTTATTTACTTTTTAATTTCATACGCTCGTTTCGTTTTATTCAGTGCAGGGCACAATAGTCTTTTTTATTTACAATAGTGCAGTTAATTAGAGCATGGTAATTTTTTAGTTGCATATTTAATAGCAATACTTCAAATCGGGAAATCGGAGTTCACTATGATTTTGTGAGAATTTGCTATTTTGCATTCCTGTTGCAACTTTCTTAGTCAATCAAAACAAATTCCAATTAATATCTTTAAAACGCTTTTTTTACTTCACTTTTGGTCTTCACTTCCAGAAAGGCTTTGTTGCATAATTTCAAGATCATGATGACTTTCAAAATCAATACTTATTTCTTTATAATTCGACTTGAGTACTTAGCCCTACACTGTACGAGAACAATATGTGACTTAAAAAAGTAAGTACATTTGATAGCTCAAGCACAATTAATTCCTTTTCTAAAATATACGAAAAAACTTATGAAAAGTGATTAAAAAATAATAAATATAAACAATAATAAAGTGAATAAGATTTTTGGGGAAAAAAAATGTGATTATTTATCATTTAATTCTATTTTTTAAGATTATCTTATAAATTATTTAATTATTAAGAAAAATAAATAAAAAGTAGTAAAAAGTAAATTAAGTTGTCAACCAATATTCCAGCTATGTAGCGATCAAAGGAGGTTACACTGATTTAAAATATTTTTTTTTTCAGTTGAAAAAGAAAACAATCTTTTAATATTCATGATGAAAATTATGAATATTAAAAGAAAAAAAAGTTGCATTAAACTTTTATTAAATTTCTTTTATCAAATACTTAACAGCTATCATATTAAAAAGCAAATAAAGGAGTGTTAGTTGTTAAGTGCTTAGGAAAAGTTTCAGAGCAAAGCTCCATAAATCAGTATAGTTGTCGGTAGTTTTATTTAAAATGGTGCTAAATTGATATTTTTAACTTTAATTGTGTGAAAATCATTTTTAAACACAAGAAAGGAATCTGAGTGACAACAGATAGATAAAGAGCACATACATTTCTAAAAATGTATGTATTTTCAATTAACATGAATTTTAAAACACTACTTGAAATTATGATGCAGTTACTCCTGTGGGTGCAATTTCTGTGCTGAAAATTTGGTACATATTAAGAAAAAGTATATCGTTAAAGGCCGTGGTAGCCTACTTGGTAGAGCGTCAGTCTTGTAACCGAAAGTTAGCGAGTTCTGTCCTCGTCTCGGCCTAAGACCGCAGTGTTGGCTAATGGTGGTTGGAACAGGTTAAATATGGCGTGACTGCAAAGTCCTCCAAGTTCCCCTAACAAATAATACTTCTTGGAGTACTGAATCGGGAATGAGTTGGTCTCTGATTTGGATCTAAATTCTAACTTGCAGATGGAGGAATGAATTCGAACGCCCTCTAAAAAGTGTTCTGCCGAGTGAACAAAGTCAAGTAAGCCTTTCGAGCAAAGTCGTACTTTCTCCTTAACGGTGCACGTTAACATCAAAAGGCGCACACTTCCGCCTTAATCCGAAAAAGCTAAATCTCATTCGACTTCGTATGAGCAAGTGGCATTAGACCTAGCCAAAGTATGCCTTTTGACAAAATTATTTGTTTTAAAATTTGATAATCACCTCTTCGTGTGATACGAGGAATGTATCCGAATTCCTAGTATGAAATATAGTTTGGTTTCGAATTCATCCGTGTCCAGATATAGAAAATGCCCAAAATGTGATACTGCTCTCCAATTTTATGGTAATAAATATTTAATAAATTTTATTAGTGTGGCAATTTTTAAGTTACCCTTTTCATAAATATACAAACAGAACTAATTCCAATTTTTTAATTCAGTCTTTTAAGACTGAATTCAGTGGTGTTAATTTCTTTTATTGTAATATTTTTTTGTATATTATACGTATAAAAAATAAGAACATCATTAATATTACAGTTGATAACTAATGAACAGTGTTGCGATAATGGCAACTGAAATCACTAAGTAACTAAGCACTAATGCAAAAACAAGATCTGAAGTATAAGTATAAAAATCTAACTAAAATTATAGCCAAATAATTCACTTAGACAGAAAATTCACAAAAATAAATAAATAAAATAAAATACTGTAAAAAATTAAAATAAAAAACAGATAATTCTTTAATGACATACTCATGAAGCAAAGTGTTGCAAAAATGGTAAAATCTAAAATTAGATCAAGTTTTTGAGATCTTGATCTTAAATTTAAGCTATTTATAATCAGAACTTCGGAAGAAACTTTTAATGTTCCAGATCGATTAGAAGTCAATAATTCAAAAGTGTGTTACTTCCGTGTTATTTTCGTTACTGCACAACCCCTTCCCTGCATCCTTAAAGGCATACACCGTGACTTCGAACCAGCAACGAAAATAATAATATCAAGAAGAAAAAGAACATGAACTAAAACAAACTTAAACCCTCTTCATCACAAGTTTTCATTCAGAAGGTGTGAGTGAAGTGATGTGAAACCAAGCCGAAACAATTCGTTTCCCCAGTTCCGCTTAACCTGTTGTAGCAGCCCGTAGCAGAGGATCCTTTTATTAATACATTTGTTTATTTGCTTTTTATCCAACATTTTATTATTGTTTGAGTGAGTCGTACACAAAAGATTACAGGGCCAGATCCGTTTTGCATCGCGTAAGTTGCACAAGTGAGACGTTTCATAGTGGTACAAGTAGATAGATGGATGTCATAATTCAGAGAGACAAAGCGATGTGGTGACGGGGCGACAATGTGACAGTGGGCGTCGGACCCAAAAACCTGGATTTGGCGGAAATTTCATATGTGTACCAGAGGTCCGATGGACATTCGCTTTGTAATTTTTTTACAAAACTGTGTTTACAAGAGGACGCGAAGCATGACATATCACTTACCTAATAATACAAATAACGATATAGCAAAGAAGTATGCTTTGCGAAATATTGTAGCGTTAATCATTCTGTGAAAAGTGGATAAAACTTCAAGTAAATGCATAAAAGTTTAAAACAAAGACTTTTTTTTTACTTTCTCATATATAAAATATATAGAAATCGAAACTTAGATGAATCTCCATATTTCAAGACACATTTTTGACGTTACATCCATATGACGACATGATAATTTAAAAAAAAGGCCAAAAGCTAGATGGATGAAATCTGATACATGGAAAGAAGGCCAAATGTCTAGATTTCTATCAAAATTTGAACAAAATCCATTCAACGATAACCTTGTATTTGTTTGACTATAGAAATGAACTCAATAACCCATGTCTTAATCAATGGAACTTGGTATGCGAAATTATGACTACAATTGTAATTCTGTGTTTAATTTTCGTTTCAATTGGTCAGAACAAAAACACACGTGTTAAAATATACATCCCCAAAATATATTCAGCAAAAATGCCAGATTCACGCCAAAGATCAATATTTCGCAATTATCGTTCGTTAGTGTCATGTAAAGCATTAGTAGCCACAATTTTATGCAGAGTTGGGAATATCCGCAATTATATGAGGAAGATTCGGAGAGACCACTCCCATTGGTTAACAACCTGAAATATGACTGATATTAATGGAGTAATACAAATGGAAAACATATTATGGTTTGCTACATGTTTTAAAACTAATAGATTCTTTTACACTCAGCTGATTCATATTTAGATATACAATAAGACTAAAATATCATTAATCGAATTTAATAAAAATCAGATAATGAGCTTGGACAAAGTAACCGATAACATCATGAAGTAATTCTAATTTCCCTAGATTAAAGTATGAGTCAAAGACTGATGATGAAGGGGAAGCATAAAATGCTGATTGATTTAAGTTACTTTAATGATCATAGAAAGCATCTGGAATAAACATAGGAATTCCAGTATGTGTGAGTGTGTGTTAAGATATATGTAATACATTTTTTGATTAGGCATAATGCGTATCAATGGGTAATTATACTTACTTTATCTCGTAAGCACAATTACGCTATCATCATAATTATTCATAATCATCTACAAGCTTAATGATAATTACTATTAATTATCGGTAATTGTAAATAATCAATTTAGTACATTTACTACAACAAATTTATTCATAAGACATTACAGGCCATTTAGAATGTGTACGTCGATTCATATATTTCCTGTACCATATTATTAGACATTAACTAATGTAGTGTTAGAATGATTCTTAGTAAAAGAAGTCAAAGTAAAAATCTACTCAGACAATTTGTCTTCTTGATCAGAATTAAGAAGTTCTGTACTGAGATTCTGAATTAGACAAAGATATTATGCTTAAAATTCTGAATCTAGAATTTTGTCAGTCTTAAAGCGCATTCTGAAAACTTAAGAAATGAGCTAATAGATCATTTTGAAAGAGATCAAATAATAAAAATTCCATTGCATTTTCCTTTTAAAAAAGATTATATTTAATCATATATATGTTTTTGAAATATAATAGCTGCATAAATATACTTAAAAAATATAATGATTTATGTTTCAATTTAAAAATTTTTGATTCTTTGAACAAATGATTCACAGTTCAAATCTGGACAAACTATAGGATAAAAAATTTAGATTTGTATCATATTTTGATTCGAAACCGACAAGGGGTTAACCTTCTGTCAGTTTGTAAATTCATATACATGTAAATACAATAATTCAAAAACAGAATGATTTATAAATGAAATTTCATACGAAATCCTGCAAATGAAATTATTTTTTCTCAATTTTAGATTCAACTGATTGACATAAAAAGAATCCAAAATATATATTCAATTTATTTCACTGTAATGCGATACACAAAACACTTATGTGCGAGAATCTGAAAATAAAATATTGAACACTCAGGGATTTCACGTATTTACTCAAGGTTCATAATTTTTTTACAATGTAGAGGGTAACACCTTATTATGGAGTTTGCGAGACAGTTTTTTTAAGACCATTCTAACCAGTTTAATTAAGATTTGTTGTAAAGTTTTGATATTGCCAACAGTAAGGTTAATTTGGTGCTGAATGTTTTTTTTCCATCAATCATACTCATATCGCTTATAAATATCTAATTATAAACATATTACGTTGATACAAATATAACTGGGAAGTTCAAAATTAGGCATATATTAAAGCAATCACTTGCCGTTGGGACCAGATATCTAATTTCATAGCAATCTTCAATGTACTAAAATAATGCTTACATAATTATATACACTATTTTAGAAAAATTGTTGCTATTGTCAAGAAACAATTATTGGTTTAAGAATTATAATTTATGAGGAAAGAAAGGAGAACTAGATTTAAATAAGAAAATAAACAGAATCATCAGTATTAACCAAAATCACCTTATAAATCCAAACGCATCTCCTATAGCAAAAGTAGTAAAGTATGCCTTGTGAAGTGAATTTAATGACACGTAAGAAAATTACAAGAAACAATAACAACAAAAATAAAATAAAAAAGATTTACCAAAACGTACAGTTAGAAAAATGAATATACCATAATGCGAACTCAAAAAAAAGTTTCCGAGAAGCTTTTTGCATAATTGATGGATATATTTGTGATTAAAATTACGATCTTTCCGAGAGTTCATTGTAAAATTTAAAAGAATAAATATTTTTTTCTCATTTTCTCTCCTCTTCCCTCCTAGTCCATTTTACAGAGTTTTTTAAAATCAATTTTTTCCTGTCCTCCTTGTTTAAATTTCACTTAACCATTTTTCAACTCGGGATAATATTGAAGAAATCATTTTTTAAATTTTAGACGAACCCTTTTTCAAGTCATGGAAAAGTCAAAATTTTAATCGTAAACATATTCACCAGTTTTACAGAAAATTCCATGAAACTTTTTCCTGTGTTTTTTTAAACTATGGAGTAAATTTTTTATTGGCACCTTTTGGCCGATATCTTTTATTTTTTCTGGGTTTTTTTTTTGTGTGTGTGTGTCTTCCTTATTTTGCTGCTAGGGGCATTGTAACTAGTTTCAATGAATTCGGTATAGTCGTTTTACTAAAGAAACAAGCTACTTTCTTGACTCAATAAGACATTCTAAAATCAACGAACTTAAAGGAACTTTACCGACAACCTTGTATGTATATTCTTTGTAAGTAAGTTTATTTTAAGTAAAATGGATGAGAATAATGCGATAATTTATTGCATTTTGTTTCAATTTACAGCATGATCAGCAATTCTGAGGACTGAATTAATAGAAAATTAACACCAATATCTATATTAATATATATAGAATATTAATACACCAATATTAATAGAAAATAAAATAATAGCTACGAGGAATTCTATTTACCGCATTAACTAAAATTTTAAAATGTAATCAAATTAAAATAAAGAAAATTTAAAAATTAATCAACCTCACTTGGAAATTTTAAAGCATTTTCTAAAAATATTGATATGTTAAATAGTAAATCATTCTTTTTTGCTTACGTACTAGATCATTATTTTTTTTAAATCACCATGAAGATTCAAAAATATTATAATTTTTGAATGAAAAAAATTAATGGTTTGTAAAATCTTTAAAAACGGAGGAAATATTTAAAAAATAACATCTTTTGATTTTATTATTATAATGAAATGAAATTTTTTATGATTATTAAAACTTTTGATTGCTTCTTGCATAAGTTATAACAAAAACTTAAAGTTAAAGCATATTTTTATGAATGACACATAAAACATATTTTTATTCTTTCACATTAATACGATCAAAATCTTTTAAAGTTTTATGAATGAGATATATTTTCACACACAACTTGTAATAAATATGAATAAATTTATACAAATTAGCACTAGTTTATCATTTGCATAGATAGCTCATCGATTTTTTTAACTCGGTATGCTGACAAGAAATCATGAAACTCTTTATCATTTAATAAAAAAATACATCATAAAAAATTAACATTTTGCATTGTATTATATTCAAAATTACTTTTTTTTATTAAACTCATATATCATCAAGGTAAAAAAAAGTGAGGAGGGTGGGAGTTTGAACGTTATCCAAACTTTCAATCAACTCCAAAGTGTATGCACCACTTTCATACAAAAGCGTCGAAACATCGGTTAGAGTTTACAAAAGCTCAGATATGAGATAATATCTACAAAGCCCACCTACTTTATATAGCCATGAATCGCGAGTTGCGGTAACTCCTGACTTTTTTTTTTATTTAATGTCCCTGGCATTAAGCTTCTCTCACCAAACAGCCACGTGCTCTTTTTATGAGGACATTCATATCGATGTCGGTAAACCACGTGATTGTAGACTTAAATGATGTATACAAAAGCCCATAAAAGAAATATGTTTGTACTGGGATCACATATTCTGATAATGATAACCCTTAAATGATAATATTTCAAAATTACTTTAGAAATAAATTTTAATTAATGGAATTTGGAAAATTCGAAAGTTTTTATTCTAAATTAATCAACAGACCGAGTTGTTCTTATTTCCTTTGAACTTCCTAAATGTATATTTCGTCTTCATTTTAAAGTTATGTCGGTAAATTTAAAGTCAAAAATAAAAACTGCTAATTTTATTTCAGATATTAATTTTGGTAGAATGAGAAAAATCTTTTTCGCTTTTGTTTGATAATCGCTACAAAATAAATTTTTAAGATGTTAGCTTAAAGAAAATGCGAAGTTTAATGAATAAAAAACAATAAAATTTTCTCATCTCTCTCTCTCACACACAAATAAATAAATAAAACTTTACCAAGGTTTATATGAAATTTAAGTCATTTTGAAATTGCCTAATATTATTATTTTCAAAATATTACATTCTGATTGCATATTCAATACTTATTCATTTACTGAGATTTGTATTTTTAAAATTTTCAAAAGAATTATTGCATTGTAATCATTATTCTCAATCTGAATATAGAGTATTCATTTTTAAAAAAAATTAAAGCATAAAGAGCTAGTTTCATTCTAACATAATTACCTTAAACCTCTATTTACATCAAATTATGTTGCTGCGCATCATTAATTTAGTAATTGCATTGAAATGGACATCATGAATTCGAAAGAAAGCTATTGTGCAATATTTAGCGTATATGCACGCAATAATGTTAGTGTAAAGAAAAATATAGATTGACCTCCCCATTTATCTGCATTTGTACAGAGAAAATCACCTTACATTTCCTTTCGTGCATTTATTAACAATATTTTCCTCCGTATTATTTAAACTATATTTGAGCGTGTTTGCCTATAGTATATATTTTCATATATAATTTTGTATCGATATTTTGAATATTTTTTAATTAGATCATGCCTCTTCAATTATTTTAAACTATTTACTGTATGTTTCTGTTAGTATGCAAGCAATTTTGTTTTATTTTTGTTTGTATTTGTGTATTTACTTGTTACCTTTATTTTTCTCTGCATCTGAGCCTTGTCCTTATATTTGAAATTTATTCTGCTATAATTTGCGAACTGACTTACATCTGTAAGCCTTGTGGTATACTTGTTGGTACACAAGGAGTTTATGAATCGAGAACCCCCAAGAGTAATTAATAATGTTAGTGTATAATAACGTAATAATATAATAAACCCCATAATAATCTTCTCGTAATATGATTAGGAACAATATAAGTCGGTACGCAAACATCCCCCCGCCCCTGATCATCGTTCCTGATTCTTATTTAATCTGTCATGGCAGCTGCGATTGCAGTGTCGTTCACTTCACTGATGAAAACCGCTGATTCTTCAGAGAATCCGACCTGCAGAGTTCGGTCTCCAGTTGCATTGCAACACCTTTTTGGTTAAATAAATTTACCACATTAAGATATTTTGATGTATAAGAGTCAAATTTTGCCAGGAGAAAACAAGTTTCATTAACATTTTGATTAGGCACAACATATCTACAAATATTTACATTTATACGGAAAATTCCTATACTTATCAATCATTCAATAAAAAAAATTATATGCTTTCATTAAATATAGTAATAAAATTGTTACGTATAAGAAATTTATTAGCAATCTACTGCCACAAAATTTATATTAAATGATACATTATTTTCTCTATCGTTTATATATATTATTATTCTAATGAGCAAACCACTACATTAACAAATGCAAATTACTACTTAATATCAAAATCAAATTTTAGCTATGAAAATAAATTAAAAAAACAATGGAAAAATGGTTCATTAACTGGGGGGATATTAAGCTTAAAAATAACACTTAAAATCTTAATGGAGTCTAGTCTACTCTGGAGAGTAGTATTAAAGCACGCTTTCTGTGTCAAAATACACTGTTAGAAGCTGACCAACCCTGAAATGAACCAACTTCCATTGTTGCAGTCGCAGAAATGTGAATGCTACCGTGTAACAAGACCACCCAAAATGAAATCGTAAAAACTCTCCAGACAGGCGAACTATATTCGGAACTCGTATGCTTGTTGAAAAGTGACATATTGTGACAAATTTCCAAATCGCAGGTATTTTTGTTTATTCCTTCACCGTTCTAAACAAGCACAACTGGACCTCAGTTCCACTTCAACGTGGGTGGTTCAGGACAATAAGGTAAGGAATATCATCCTTCATTCTCCAAGGAATCTTCCTCCCTTTGGTACAGACGAAAACTTTTGTTGAAGCGCACGTTTTACAAAAGCGAAAGAGACAGACTGACGAAGGAAGCTTTGTTCGATATTTCCAAAAAATCCTTTCTTACTCTAAAAAAGATGAATCGTCCATAGGCGGCTTCCTTCCCACGCTTTGGATTTCCGGAGGGGGACGGTGAGCTTCCCACCCCCGCATGGAATAATAGGATAGCGATTGAATTGAACCCAACCAGTTGCATCATGCCTCTCTTTCAAACTATTGTCCTATGGAAGTAAACGTGGCATCTAGCACACGTTTTTATCTGTCCCTAGTTTGGGGGAGGTCCATTAAATCTGTCATACTCAGATGGTGTCCTGGTCTTCCCAACTTTCACAGGCTTCACTTAATACTCTTGCATAGATTGCGAAGTTAAACGCTTGGGTATATTGTTCGACGAAAAGTCGATCGAATGCAGGAAAATAGAGAACGGAACTCTTTTCAACTGGCACTGACTTTTTCAAAGATTTCAACGAATCAGAACAGATCTAATTTTTAATACTAATAATAAAAAAAGTGGTATATGTCGAGTGGGTGTCCGATGAAGAAAACATATTTGGGTAATTCATTATATGATCAACAAAAATTAGAAGGCAAATACAACAAAGAAAATAGAAAAAATAATGTTTTGTTAATAAATATATCGATTAATTTTCCCTAAGATACATTAGATCGTCTTTCACACCATACAAAATTAATTTTATTGCGTGCTATTTTACAAAGTGGTAGTTTTTTTCCTTTCATTTTTCTATCGTATTTAGTTCTAAAACATTGTTAAATATTAAAAAATAACAAAAATTGAAAGAAAAATTATGTTTTGAAAGAGCTAATAATAATCAATAGAATATTAAAAATATTATTCATAAAACATCTCTAAACGATAACATTTGAAAATAAAGGAGATCTATTTGCTTGTTTTTCTTATAAAAAATGAAATCTCAGCAAAAACAAAAATTAAACTGTTCATTGTTTTCCTACTTTTTGCGCAGAAACTAACTTTGAAATCCCCTCTTAAGAATAATTGAAATATTTCCGACACATATTTTAATAAGATACATATTTAATTAGAGCAAATATCATATGCATATCAAAACGAATGCATACCTTCCAACGCATTTAATTTCCATAATTATCCAGATGCAATAAATATTCATTTTTGATCAAAAACTGGAATCTAGATAAAAATTTCATCATCTTAGGCGATGGAATATTTGTTTTTTTAATTAATGATCGTTTACATCTTTGATGTCTTGGGAAATTATTTATATTTAATGAGCAGAAATATGCTTTATTAAATATGTTCATAAAAATTAATAAAAAATTAACTAAACAGTTTTTATGAATATCTTAATTATTATTACCCTCATTACTATTATTATTATATTATCACTCATCCTTTTAAATTATTCTGATATTTTAAAATTATTCTTATTCTTTTTCTACTTGATTATTATTGTTGTTTAAAATTCGATAAGCGACAAATTTCGGACAATAATAATATTTTAGTAAATATGTCTACCGTAAAATTGTTTTCTCAACTGAACAAAGAACATAGCCAACAAGTTTATATTAAGGTACTAACGGTCATTATCACAGCACCGGTTGAATGTAGAAAATCACGTTCAGTTTCTCAGAAAACAATTTACAGTTACAATAATTTATAAGTGAATATGTACATAAAAAAAAATCTTAAACTGCTATAATGTATGAGACTTTTAAATATTATCATATTAAAAATCATCAACATGAACAAAGATTAAAAGCAATTTTTTTTCTCTCGTAACTATGTAAAACTTCTGAAATCACCATTTTTCCATCAAGAATTTCAAAATTAAAAATCAAAATAAGGATTTTATGATTTTTTTTCTAATAAAAAACAAAATGAGCATACATTTTTAGTAACTATTTAATCTGTCATCTATTATATTTTAATAAATCTTGTTCTGCACAATTTTGCTCAAATAACTGGTATTATTTTAACCCTTAAAATCTATATACAGTGGGTAAAAAAAGTCTCCGTACGCAGATACGAATGCAAATCAAAGCTTAATTTATCACATAAAATTCATAATGATAAAAATAAAAATTTAAAAATGAGTTAAAACTAATATTATTTAATATTTATTCACATTAAAAGGATGATAATACTGACAAAATTAAATAATAAATCTTAAAAACTCAAAAAATGCCGTAAACATGGAACAAAAAAGTCTCCGTACGGTGCCCTAGCACACGAAAAAAGTTTACAAAAATGCAAAATATATTTAACAAATATACATTTAATGATCAGTGGGCTCTCCTTTGGCCTTTATTACCTCTTTTAGACGTTGAGGCATTACCCCTACAAGTTTTTTTGTTGTTTCTGGAGAAATATTACACCAAATACTACTAATGGCACTTTTGAGCTTAACTTTGTCTTTTATGTCATATTTTTTAAGTTGTCGGCCAATTTCTTCCCACAAATGTTCAATGGGGTTTAAATCGGGTGACTGGGGAGGGCTATGAAGTTGTTGTTTAACATGGTAAAGGCACCCCTCTTGGCAAATCTTAGAAGTGTGTTTAGGATCGTTGTCCTCATGAAAAGTAAATCCAGTTCCAAGAGATGGTTTCTCAGCACTGGATAACACATTTTGTTTAAGAATATCCAGATATCCATATCGATCCATATTTCCCTCGATGAACTGCAATTTTCCTACTAAAGAAGCACTCATACACCCCCACACCATAACACCGCCACCACCGTGCTTCACAGTTCCGCATAAATTCTTAGTTAGCATTTGTTAGTTTGGTTTTCCTCACACCATAACTCGGCCATCTGACCCATGAATGTTAAATTTTGATTCATCGCTAAAAAGAATGGATTCCCAAAAAGATAATGGCTTGCTTACATGCTTCTTTGCAAACTCGGGGAGCTTTTTCCTGTTGTACAAACTTATATAGGGTTTCTTTCGGGCCGCACGTCCATGATAACCACTTTTTTTAATGACATTTCTCACGGTTTGAGTTGAGACTTTAATGTTGTAACCAACCATTAAATTAGCTGCCAACTTCGGTGCACTAATTCGTGAATTTTCAAGAACTTGGCGTAAGATGTTTCTTTTATGCACGCGATTTAATTTTGACGGCCTGCCGGATCGATCTCTATCCTCAAGTGAATGAAGTTTACGATAGCTTTCAATGATATATTGCACAGTAGACTTCCATTTTTTAATCCTTTCACTAATCCTTTTCATGGATAATCCATCATTTCGCAATTTAATCACTAATTCCCGGATAGCTCTGGGAACTTCCATTTTGAGACGATCAAGAACAAATTTAAACTCAACAACTGTCAAAATGTTGTTTTCTTATCAGTGATTAACTTTCTGACGTCAAAGATTTACTGCGAGCCTGTTTTAAACACTTCAGAAAGAATTTGCATAAAGCGTACGGAAACTTTTTTTGCACTGCAATTTTCAATTTACCTTTGATATTGCAAATAATATGCTTTTCTCGTTTTTTAAAAATGAAAATTTACAAAAATCTCTTTCTATAGACTTATACTAAACACACATAGACAGTATTTAAAGAAAAAATGCAATACTTTACAAATTATGCTCATTTATTCTTAAATTTAGTGACCGTACGGAAACTTTTTTTACCCACTGTATATTTTTCCTAATTAGAACAGAACAGAAAATACTAATATTTTTGTTTCTTAGTATATTAAGAGGAAACATTCGGTTTGCAAATTTATAAATAAAGACCATTTACGGAAAACCACATGTTCATCTATGTATAAAATAAATGACTAAATGCAGTCTTGTTAAGTAAAAATCAAAAATTTGAAGCCTTGTCTTAAAATTAAAAAAAAAACACTTATGAAATGTTTTTAATAAATGCAAGTTTTTGAATAGATTTTGTGTATTTATAAGAATAAATCCGCTAAACTTAACGATTGAAAATGTTTCCATGATTCTAATGAGATTATAAGCAGAAGTTATGTTCTCTTCTTTAGAAAAATATGAGGATAACTATTAAAAATGGTAATTAGTCGAATTGAATTCAGTTCATTATTATTTTCTTATTTATTCTCCTAACCTCTCGTCGATGTAATAAGTTAAGATACGAATGAGAAGCATGAATCAAAGGAAGAAGATTATATTATTTATCTCCTAGTTATACTACAGACAATGTTATTGGAAAACTAGTTGAATAATATAAACTGTGTTAATGATTTGCTCGTTGTAATAGGCTTGTGGAATATCAAACTTACTTATGTTTTCTTTACACTCAACACATACTATAAAATGAACGGAAGACGGTAAAAGCGTGTTATCTACAAGATATAATTGATGAACCTATTTCTATTAGAATAGTCTTATCTGGCGGGAAGCGCGTTGCATAAGAAACGCGATTCGCAGACGTAGCCATTTAGTTTTGAGAAAATTCGGCGAATCTTATTTTCAGATAAGACTGGTAACTGAAGTTTTTTCTTTTTCTAATCAAATGTGGGCTAGTTTCTTTTGAAAGTCTTACAGCAAAGCAATTCACACATTTATATTGAAGCTTAAATTTTAATCTCAGTTGATATTTAGGTATGCTGTCGCTACTTTGATTCCAGAATAGAACAAATCCATTCTCATCATGAATCTTTGATTATGGGTTCTAATAGATATTAGACCCAGAAGGAATTGAAACAGTGCCGCTACTGTTTATTTTCCGAAAATTCTATCGCATGTCAACCCCTAATTGGAATTTTAACATGAAGATAGCTATAGCGTAATTAAATTGCAGAAACAACACAAAACAGTAATTTTTTAACATTTGAATTTGTTAATTTTTCTCTTTAATTTTTTTTTTACCTAAACAAAATTTTTTTTTTCTTCTTTCTTTTTTTAAATACAGTAAATTCTATCAACCTTGGATTTGCAAAATGTGATTTTACGTATACAGATTAATTTTATTGATTCCATTGAATTTTCTAAACTCTAGAATTTCACTGATGTATGGCACACTTAAGAGTGTGGCCAGAAATTATAACAATGTTAATGATTTTTCATCGAATGGAAACGAAACCAGTAAAATAGTACAATCTGCTAAAGCACTAGGTTGCCACGATTTTCCCATTGAGCAAAAAAAAAAAAAAAAAAGTCGTTAGGCGAGAAATGTCGAACAAAGAACTGGATGATTTATAAAATCAGCCGATATGAAAAATTACGGTAATAAAGAAAGCAACGCATCTTTAATTAACAAGTTTAGTTTAGCTCTATTAACGTCCCGTTTTAAAGCAACACGAGGGCTATTTTGGGACGGACCTCGTAATCTTGAACCGTGGTCAGATGACGAGGACGACCCCTGAATTGGCACCCCCCTCTCCACACCACGCCACACCAGTGGGAGGACGTTTGACCTGACAGATTTAACGTACAAAAGACCCCTCACACGATGGTTCTCCGGTGGAATCGAGTCTCGAACCTGAAACCCCCCGGTTCCGAAGCCGAGACCTTACTACCAGGCCACCGCGGCCCCTTTAATTATCAAGAGATAATATGAATTATTGAAAACGTCACTGGAACTATTGAATTTTGGCATTAATTTTTTCCATGAAGATTCACCCAATGAAAAAAAAAACAAGACATCATTTAATGAGACATTTTTAAGAATTCCCTTTTTTATTGCGAAAATGAACATCGAATTAAGGATTGTACCAAATTACTATCACCAACTGCTTAATATAATAACTTTACTGCATGATATAATATTTTTTTCTTTACAAAACTATTATATTAAGCAGTAATAATATCCTTTAAATTTGTACATTTTTATTTCATGTTTTCCTATTAATTACAGCAATTTTTATTATATATATATATACTTTGCAGTTTATTTTTTTTAGATATCTTCAGTTTCGTTCACAGATTAATGCAGTTCATATTCTTACAATTAACTTATTTATTTGCTATTTTTTTAAATACTAAACCAACTCCCTTTTTAAAGTATAAGCAATGAAATGTTCTGGATTTCCAAAAAATATTATGTTTTAATTGCTTTTATCTAACTAAGCAATTAGAATAATCTCTATACATAAACCTGAAAATCCATTTACTTGTGTTTGAATCTTATACAATTCTTTTACGATACAAACTAATTTATACTTATGGACTTCAAAAACTGCACGAAGTAAAATGTTATGTATTTTGCTTTAACAGAGCTGTGGGTTATAGCGGCTAATATGATATAACAATATGGTACAAACGGTTTCACTGCTTATACGAATGTTAAATGTCAAAGCTATTTAATTTCTGAAACTGTAGAGAGGGAAGTGGATTAATGCTGTTATTTCCAAGCAACCTTAAACCAGCTCTGATTGTGAGAAATGCAATTTGTGCACTCTGTGTATAAACGTTGTAATTCCACCCTATCCTTTTTGGCAGGGGTTAAATATGCACCTAACACTAATAAAAGTTCGTATATATAAATTTTTACCATCATTTTATAAAAACTTTGGCGAAAAGATTAACCCCAAAACTGCAACCCTGACTAACGCCGACCATAATCGTAGGAAAAGCGGGGGTGATTCTTTTGTACTGAAAAAGGAGGAGGCGGTTCAGCAAAAACAGTTCCGACAAAGGACCGTAGGCCCCTTTAGAACATAAAAGAGTACCCTCCTCAGGATAAATATTGCATAGAAAGGTTTTCACGGAAGGACGGACGCAAAGAGATTCGGACAGTAGGCTGGTAATCGCAGAATCGTTATTCACTGGCCGGGGTCTCTTATTCACTGGTCAGGAACGAAACTTCTTTGGCAACCCTCTTTTTTCTGCTTTTTTTTTAAAAAAAAAGAAAATATAAAGTTCTGTTATCCATTTTTTAAAAAGAAAAATATGATTTTACTTTCAAAGAAGTGGTCAGGGAGATGAATGTTAGAAGTCATGTGTTTCTGATATTCTGTGTCAGTTAGAGGTGAAGAGTTATTTGGACTTCCGGAGTTTTTCAATGGTTGATAAATGAGTTATGCAGCTGGAGTTATCTCTAGAAATATGTAAGCTTCTAGGAGAAAAAAACTATTCTGATCGTTTATAAATTTTGTAGAGAGTAAAGCTGGGGGTAGAATAAATAACTCAATACTATATACATTAAGGTATTTTTATTTCCATTTTACATGATTTTATCTTTGCAAAAAAGGAAAAGAAAAACAAAAACGTTTCTCTTAGGATTAAAACGCAAATCTATCTGGAAAACTATACATGTTTGGAATAAATAAATATTCCATATATATTCTGATCAGAGAAACGTTTATTTTCTTAACATAAAACTCATAAAATGGTTTTTAGTGCTTACCTTTTAAGAAAATTAAGTGAAGCATCGAAATATTTTACCTATGAAAATTCTCAAACTTTTTTGTTACAAATGAAATGAATATGCCTTCATTGATATTAATTTGACTACAGACTCTTGAGAAGAAATTTAAGCTTCACAAATAAGTAATAAATTACATATTCCTAATAAAATAGATTACTAAATAAGTTCTTTTAGAGGATTTTTTTTTCTTTTTCACAGTTTATAGTGAAATTAGTAATGTAAACATTTTTACATACATTACAAAAAAATATTTTTAAAGACAATACTACCTATAAATAAATAATGATTTATGTCCTTGATCACACCAACCCGCATAATATACTTTATATAAGTATTTCTAAAAATGCATATTGTTCTGGGGTTGAGTAATTTTATGAAATTAAAAATACATAATTTTTTTTTATATTTCATTTATGTAATTCTGTACTCATTTATATAAAAAATTATTTAAATTACTTCATTGAATTATAAATAATGGATGGATGCCAGAAAAAACTGAAATTCATTTTTGATCAGAATTTTACTGTCACACTTGAATTATGCTTATAATCTTTTATTTAAACGCGTAATTTTATGATGTATGTAATTTTTTAAATATAAATTACTAAGTTTTCAAGCCAACTTATTAAATTAGAGAAATATTTGAAAAAAATCTAATAAAATCACGAAATAAAAGTTTAATATTCAAATAAACAATCTTTAATTTTTTGGTATATGTTTTAACTACAAAATTGAAAAAACAAAACTAAAATTATAAAACAAATGCAAATTAAATTCTTGAGCTGTTCGTTTTTAAAAATAACCATTTTTAATGATATATATTCATGCTATCAACAAAATTTAATGTTCCTGCTTTAAATTCCTGATGTAGTTTTTCTTGTTCTTTTTTTAAAATCAGTAATTATATGAGCTTGACTTAGAACGCATTTGTTAATTCAATTATTTAGATTATTAAATAATTAATTTTGTTGTACAAATTTTAGAAAAATTTTATAAAGTTTTCTGAAGATTTCGATATTTTAAATATATATATACTCAAGTATTTATAAGATTAAGTGTATTCACTTTTAAATTTCTTGTGCCTTTTAAAAATTATAATTAATGTAAATAAAAACACAATCAAGTATTCATCTGTAAAAATTCTTAATGAATTTTTAAACTTTTAAAGATTAACTGCATACAAATTTTAACTTCTTAATGCAATTTAAAAGGGTTTTTATGATTCACTTCTGACAGCTTTTATTATTTCCATTTATTTATGATTTTAATGATTATTTTGTATCACGCATTCTATTAAAAAAAAATTTTTTTTCCTTTTACAATGTACATTTTTAAAAATGAAATATATAGGTAGAAAATATAATTTGATTCCTTTTTCAAAAATCTACTTTAAATCATTACTATTAGAATAAAGTAGCGAATATTTTCTTATCACTTCGTTTATCATTTAAAATGTATACACATAAAACTGCAAAGAGGCAATTCATTTGTGCAACTTTAGCAAAAAGTAATTATTTTATTTATTTATTGAAAGATTGATGCTCATTTAGAGTCATGCATTCTGCAACTGGAAATGCTTTTCTGCAATACACATTTAAAAAATAATAATTAATTAAAAGCAAAGTAATTTAATTCTTTTTCTCAAAAATCCGTTTAAAAATCTGTTAATACTGAAATATAATGCAAGAGCATTTTATTATAACTTTTTTTCCATTCTTAAAATACCACGCATATACTTCTGTAGAGCGACATTTCTCATTCTCAGCTCTACTTATTTAATTTGTTTACGATGAATTTGATTTTTCAGTTTTCATAATTAGTTGAAGTTGGTTCATTTTCTGCAATGACCATTTTTTTATTGATATTAATTAATAAAGTCAAATTTAACAGTTCTCTTTAACTCATTAAGTAAATAAAAACATATTCTTGCTCTTGTACATTGTTTGAAACTGTACGCACATGTATCCGCAGATAGACAGTTTGCATGAGTAGCTTCCTCTCTAAGTAAATACTATATCATGTAAAAAAGTTTGAAAATCCAAAGCATATATCTTGCCATACAAAAATAAAACAAATAAATGAAAAATATTAGACGGTCTATTCGTATCCGATCTACACGGGCAATTTATCAGAACATTTATTGATGTCGCCTTGATATAAGAAAATTCCTACAGCTTATCCCGCCTTAAGTCCAAATGTCGACAAGGGGATTATTGGGGGTTTTAAAATGCTTCCGATACCAAAAGCATAAGATCCTCCTGAAGTGAGTAATCTATCAGCGGGGAATCCACGCACTTTCATTTCAAGTCAAGACCTCTATGTTATCGTAAGCCCTTCGAAACCCCCACATTTTTTTTTCTCTCGTCCTTCTCTTTTTATTTTATTTCTCTCTCTCTCTCTTTTTTATGAAAGTCCGAGATTAAGGAGGTTTTGCCTCCCCTTAGGTCTTTTCTCCACTCTTCATCTGTTTATCCCGCTCAGAATGGCGAATGTAGCGTCCCAACAACCCTCAAGTGTTGTCCAAAGTCTTTTGTCGATCGCCCTACCCTCCCATCAATTGGCCCCCCTCCTTTTTTTCAAACTTTTTTTTTATTGCTATCCAGTCTCCCTTGTGTTATTTTATTATATTTTATTAGTAAAGAGGGATCGAAAGTATACAATCCCCAAGTTCAGCGCGGTTTTGTGCTTTGAGGAGATATGTTCCGCTAGCCCCTAGAAGTAGATCGCTATGAATGAAGGCACTATGGCGAAATTGGTTTTAGGTCGGGAGTATTGTCTGGAAGCGTGACCAAGTGGATAACCTAGTGAGATAGATCAACAAGTGGCGTATAAAATATGTGAATAAGATTGGAAGGATCAAGTATTCGAAGTACTTTTTTCGAACAAGAATTTATAACATTATAACTGGCACTCATACATTCTGATTCATGCTCTGGAACATGTGTTCACATAATTCTGCTATTTGTGTGTAGTTATTCATATTTTAAATTGGCTTATTAATATTGTTGATAGATGGAGCTGCATGTTCTCTCTAAACTCATAGCTTGTGAGCGAGTTGCGATTTTTTTTTTCATCTTTTTCTTTTTAACATCAATACTGTGTTTGATCTGTTATAAAAATTGGTGTAATTAGACAGAGCCCGTTCTTTTTAGTGGTAATGATGAATGTAAAATGCAATGTGTTACCAGAAATGTTGTGTGATTTTCATCCATGTTTTATAGATGTGCAGACATTTTATATATGTGCAAGTGTGTGATCAAAAATTGCAAAAATAAATAAACAATAGCAACCAATAATTGCTCATTGGATTTTTAAAAAAACCATACACCAGCTACAACATGTAATAATTTTCGTGAGTGTTTTTTCAATGATATCTGGAAAATATTACAGATCTTTGTTCCAAATAAGAATTTTTCCAGCAATAATCATAGTACTGTCTTTTTTGTTTGTTTATTTGTAGTTGAAATAAATTTATTGAAATCTGTATGATAAAAAAAACCCACCAAAGCTGTTTTTTTATCAATTATTAATCTACATCATCTTCATTATTAGTCTTTTTTCATTTATCAGAAGTCAAGTATATGCGATTTGTATATTTCAAATAGGTAATCCGAGAGTATGGTAGTCGAAAATCTGTTATGATTCAAAAGTAAGCAGATCCGAAAAATTTAAAAACTAGTTTAATCCAAAAAAAGTTAAACCTAAATTGCTAAAAATTGATCAATACTATATGTCTAATAATCGAAATAAAAATAATTCTATAGTCTAATAATTTAAATATCAAATACATTTAATTCCAAGATAATCCAAAAGCAGAATATGTTTAAGAAAAATTACAATAAAAAAATAGGATTCACCATAGATATTAATTTTAAATGTCGAATGCAACTGTAACAAAAAAACTCTTCTGAGTAATCTCTTCATGTTTTTCCCTCATTGAATTTATGAAATAATTTTTAAACAATAAAAAAGGCAATTATTGACAAAATAAATAAAAGTGCGTGGATGAAAGCGTAATTGCCTTATCAATAGATTCTGTTTAATCAAGAAATGAATCTATTATTCATGTATAGCATTTTACAAAAAAAAAAGCAAGTTATTTATACAAAAGACAACAAACTCGAGGAATTATTTTTATCATTAATTATAGACGTCATCATTATATAATAAAAATTTAACAAAATACTTTCCTCCGAGTACATATACGTTGATTGGTATAATCAGTTTTAATGCTTCTATAGGTTGTGTTGTGTATGTTCAAAATCTCACAATTCAAGAACTAAATCATTACTTTTCAACAAGAACATAAATACCAAAACTCACATTTATAATACATTCTAAGCCACTGACAGAAAGTTGGTGGAAATTTCTACATCCTATTTTCAGAGAACCAGAATCGTTTCAAATCCAGTGGAGTGTGCACCGTTCCACATTTCAGCTGAGGGCGAGCCCCCACCTCTCTACCAACAATTCAGGAGTATTGAATTTTGGATTTCTCCCCCCACAAACATTACTCTTATTCCTCCCCACCTTTTCTATGGGGCTAAGGTACACATTATTCTTTCTATGAAGTACTCGTTGGAATGTTTTGCAGTGGTTGGGTTCAGTCTGTTAGTCAAGGTCCGATGCTGCGGATCGGAATTGGGCGGGGCTCGTCTGATCCACACACTAGTAGCTGTTTCTTTTCTTCAAATACTGGTTGAATTGAATGTTAACAGAACATAAATGTAGATTTGCATTTGAATCTCTGAATGCTGATTTAGGAAGGGGTGATGTAGATTTGTTTCTTAGAAATACTTCTATGAAGGATAGAATAAAACCGGAAATCAATGGAAATATTTCTGGAACGTCCAGGTGTAAAATAAATCTAGTTAGTTGTATGAAATCTTACTGAAATATTTACAATAGATCTGCAAGTTTTAAATGAATAGTATGAAGTTGATTCTGAGAGCGGAATTATTAGTTTTTTGCATTTAATAGAACAAAGGATTTGCTGGAGTAGTTTCAAGGCAATAAGCATTAAACGTGATATCATAATTGTAATCACAAATAATCTCAGCGTTGTTGGTCATTTGCGACTTAATCAAAAAAAAAAAAAAAATCCCGAAATAAAATACACTTATTTTCCTGATTCTAAACATCCCATTTCGTGACAAACAAGAGTCACATACTTTTGTGAGGAAAAAATGCTGAGGACTATGCTTAGAGTTCGTTAAAGAAACAAATAACTCTCCTACTTTCAATTCGGTAAATGAATTCGTACATATATTGTATTGCTTGATACAAAGTAATAAAAGCGATTTATTAATTCTTTTAACATTGTTCATTAAACATTTTGGAGAACAAATTCCATTTGTTATCAGTGCCATACATAAAGCGGAAATTTGATTTCTCTGAAAGTTTAAGTTATTTTGTTTATTTCTCGATTCGAACGCCATATGACAGCGATGATTCGAATCCGCTTTCCTACTCACATGCAAGAGTTTGATATTCAATAACTGTTTTAAACGTACTATGAGAGAACCACAATGTGTCTTCAGTAAAATCAAGACACAAGTCTGAAGAATGTCACGTTAGCCTTCTAGCATTTTTTAAAGTAAATAAAAATTTTAGAGCTGTTTGTTAATTTAATAAGCAAATATCGAGCTATGTCTTTATGCCTTGAACAATGAATCTACTTTATCAGCTAATTTCAATTTAAAATGTATGTAATAGAAGACTATTAAGCTTACAATATAACTTTTATATTCTTCCATAAGTATAAATGATCAAATAGATTAATGAGGGAATTCAAAAACAATTACTCGATTCAAATAGATCATTTCCAAATAACGCAATTCCTTTGAGAGTCGCATTAGCATATTAATCGAATTACTATTCTCATTATTCTCAAGGAGCAATATTCGTTGACAGAAATGTATGCAAATTCATTTTGCTGCAAACAAGATATAATTTTTGTAATCACTTATTCCTTGCAGAGTTACAAGTTGCACTTCTTTGTTGACTCAACGACTTTTAATATGGAGGTCAAAGTCGCGGAAACGCCTGTTTTTATGACACAAAAGTAAGAAGACCCGAGAAAATGAGCTTGGGTGGGATATACGCTTTACGCGTTCTGTTTGGAGCAAAACAAAAGATTTTGCTTTTCGAAATAGCTGGGTTAAACAATTTTTCCTTTGTACGTATATTCTGATGTCCCATCGTAAATCTGAGCCTACATTATGGGATTTTCCTTATTTCTGTAAGAGATGATTGCGCCATTTTTTAAAAGTTTATTTTTGTAAACTATCAAAGAGTCAAAGAAAAAAACCCTGCTATTTTGGCTTCATATATATTTTTAATGAAACAAAAATACTTTAACAAAAAAATTTAATGGTGGGTAGTGGAAATTTGCATTTACTTGGTAAAGAAACAATTCCTCAAACAGCAATTTAAAAAAATTTTTTTTACCGTTTCTCTTCTTGTCAGAATATTTTAAAATAAATTTATTTCGTTTCATATTATTAATATTCCAAAAGCATAAAAAAATTCTTATTTCAAAATCGCTATTAAATAATCTTTTCAAAAAAAAAATTACTTGTTATAAAATGATCTGTAAAAGGTATCACCTGAAATCTGATTAGTTTATTTCATAATTTATTTTTCCAATTTTAAAAGTCATTGAAGAAGAATTGAATATTTTTTTAATGATGTCCTCCATCATAGCTTTTTGCTACAATATTAGCATGATATTTTTTCTATATCTCATCATCGTGAGTTAAAGTAAAATGTATTTCTCTAGTTTCACAGCAAAATTTAAATTCTCATTGATCCAAACATACGTCTGCTTAAAAACACATTGCGCAAATGCAAATTTCTGATTGGATTGTTGGTGTCTTACAAATTTGCTATATCTACCTATTAAGTCGATATAGTCATCAAAATTTGAATATGTTTTTTTAAATTTCTTTTCTACCTCTATATGTTTGATCTCTATATGTTAAAGTATCTGACACAAGAATTATCTGTCTGACAATTGACCTCTTACTTTCAAACAATCCTTTAATCAAAGATTTATCAAACTCTCATCATATTCTTTAATTCAAATCCGCTTTTCTTCAGTTTATTTTCTTAAAACCCAAATAGGATCTTTAAAAAAAAAATTACATTTCTGAAGATGTAAAAACATTTAAGAAGAAAATATGAATCTTTTTCAATTTTGGTAATACTACCTGTAAAATTTACAGTAGGTGGAAATTATCAGTTACTCTAATTTCATTTGTAAAAATTTAATTCTTTAAACAGATGCTGCTCATTGTTACTTCATGCTCTTTTGAAAATCAAATTAATTTTAGAAATTTGAAATGCTCCACGTTTTTAATTCTAATTTTTCTTTTCTCTGTTTTTCTGATTAAACGTGGTAGAACGGTTAATATTATTTTTAGAGATTTCTGAAAACTTGTATTTATTATTATTTACATTCTTCTCAACAAAACCTCGACCACTTTTTATAAAAGCTCAATCTTTCATATTCCTAATCTTGCACATCTTCACCTTTTTATTTTTTTGTAGAGCATGTCAATGCCCTCCCCCCCGTTTACTGCTGCTATTCCCAATTGTATTTTGTTTCCTACTAAAAAATTCATCTTTCAAAAATCTTAAGTTCTTTATGCTCCAAACTCTGAACATCTTCGATATTTCAGTCCTTCTGTAACCGACCACAAATGTGAATGAGTGATGATGACGTTGAAAACTATGCTTCTTTTTTTTTTTAAAGTTTCTTTCCTTCCATCATAAAGTAAGAATCCAATTAAAATTCCTCCAGCCACTTCTAGGGCCAGACATCTCCCTCACATAAAGCACTCACCCTTGACCACCCTCTGTATTTCATTGCCGATTTTTATCTGGCAAAGAATTACGGCGGGGAAACAGTTGTTGGTAAATGCTGGAGACGACCAAGGCACCAAATAATTTTAGAGCACCAGTGAGTGCCAACAAATCTCACGAAAACTACATCTGACAAATAACTTAGACTCAATCATTCAGGATAGATTCCTTTTGTCCAGAAGTCCTCCTCTTTGGAAGCCCATACATCACGGATGAGAGAGGGAGAATACCAATTTTCCAGAAAACCCCACCGAAACACAATAATACCTTGATTGCCCTGGAAAGCTCAACCCCTCCCACCGGTGTGCCCTAACGACAGTTTTATGAAACGAATGTCCCCAGGTGTCCTCTGGAGCAATTGAGGGAATGATATTTACACTTTTTCTTCGGAGACATCACGCAGAGTTGGGACAGAGAGGTTTGGAGAGCCGTAAAATTTGAGTTAAATGGTTGGTGACTTTGACTTTTCAATGGTTAGGGGAAAATAATAGAGGAATGTGTGAACGATAGCACACTTACCTGCAAAAATAATTGGGTGGTTGGTGTGTTATTTCGACACCTAGAGTTATGGCAGTTCCTCCTACTGGTTTCTCCAAGGACGCGATAAGTACTTGATATGGGTAATAATATCACTGTGTTTTCTTAACCACTGACCAGACAGAAATCTCTTAAAAGGTGGACACCGATATTGTTTTTGAGGCTCAAATGTAATGACAGGCTGTCAACACTTTGCATTAATTTTTAAGCTCTGTTCGGTTTAAGTTTGATTGAATGTACTGGCCGGTATCCAGGTTGAATTTTAAGACTTGTATTTGTATAAAAAAAAGTTGTATAGCACATTTCAAATATCAGTTTAGTATCAACGAGAATCCTGCTATTATAAATGAATTACTGTCTATAAACTGGGGTTAAAGCAACAAAAATTGTTCATTAATAGTGAATAAAAAATATAAAAATTTTCGCTATCATATTGAATGAATTGTTAAAAGCCATTCATTGTATTTCAATTGTTAAAAACCATTATTTTTCTTGTAAAAATTTAACATTATTTTTTGGAAAAATTCGCTTCAAAATTTCTCTCAAATAAAAATGTTATCAACCTTTTCCCAAATCTAAAAAAAAGACACTAAACAATGCTATGAACTACATGATTACCTAGAATTTTTTTCCTTCTGCACATGAGCCTTTTGTCTCTTGTGGTACAGTGAGGAACCCAAACAAGCATTTTTGAACTTTTTTTTCATATACTTAATATCAAAATTTGACACAGAACCACAATTTTATTAGCAAGATCCCATACAACTGTTCATTCATTTAAATCGTTGCGTTTTTTGAGCTATGAAATTTGCTTACCTATGAAAATACAGGTCAATAGATGGTCTATCATTTTATAAATTTAATCAAAATTTTTATTTAAAAAATATACATCTTAAATTTTGAAATTGCCCACATTTTATGTATCTAAATCGCTACATTTTTTTTCGTTATCGCCATTATTTACACACGAAAGCTCAGACTAAGAGACAGTCAATATATTGCAGGATTAAAAAAAAAAATAATAAGGATCTACTTTTAAGGTTTATATCTACGTGTCAATTCTTATTCATCTTTATATTTTGGAGTTATGTAATTCCCATATGTAGATAATCAAACAAACAGTGTGGTAAACAACATGTATGGCTTCCAAAATTTGATAGAAATTTGTAAAATAATTTAAATATTTAGTAAAATTACTAATGTGAAATACAATGTTAACAATGATTTGAAACATGTTCAACATTACATTTTTTTATAAAACGATTGAGCAAAAAAAGTTTTATAGATTTTTTTCGGATCGTTTTACAGTTCTAAATAGTGCCCATTTTATCACAATAACAATAATAATAATAAAAGGAAAAGAAAGGAAAATTTTATATTGCTTTATTTTTGTCAGTACTAGTAACATCTTGCAAGATAGGCAATGTATTCATAAAATGCTAGAATAAAAAAAATATTTTTTCATTAGTTTTTATTTCATGTCGCTCAAACTGAATCGTGGAACTCCATATAAATATCTTCCTAAAGTTCTTACTTTCAAACGCATTCACTTATTCCAGTATTTGAGTATTTTGTGGAAGTATATTTTGCTTTCAGATAGCTTTATGATTCGAGCTACTCTCCATTTCCCCTTGAAAAAAAAAAAAGGCGGGAGAAGGATTCTCATCATTATGGTCTTTTCGGCTTTTAACACAGACAGTATCCAGCAAGATATATCGTGTATTCATTAAATGTTAAAATAAGATATATTTCTCCTATTATTACTTTTTATTTCGCATATTATGCTAATATATTTCGCAAAAAGAAAAAAAAACTTTATTAAGTCATCGGCGTGAGGTAAAATTATTACAATGATTTCAAACCCGTTCACGGTCATCAGTTTCCGAACGATTATGTGAAACCATCTTTTACAACCATCTTTTGGATAACATTGCAGTTCAAACTAACTTCCATACAGTCGGAAAAAAAAATGAAATCTTATCGTAAGTGCTGTCATTTTCGGCACTTAGCGCTGGTAGTATTCAGCGGGATACGTGATGCACACTCGTCTTCGTATCTAATCGTAGACTGTCATCAACCTCGTAAAAGCGAAATTGAGTTCGCGTCTTATCGAGGAAACACGGGTTTTGACGCTGAAGCATTGGAAAAAGACAGATTGGTAACACTATCAGGTGACAACCCTAGAAACTTGCGCAATCGGAAAGTTGAAGAAATGGATTATAAACAAGCCGCTCGTGCTCGGATGGTACGGATAATTGTCAATGTCTTCAATGATTATCAAAATATGATTCTGTTTATGCGATAGTAATAGATTTAAAAAAAAATCCTCTTGTTCATTAATATCATTGGACTGAATAAATATAAACAAAATGTCAGATAAATCAAAAAGGAACTCAACAGTTTATAATAAAAGAACAAGGGGCGGTGCTTCTGAAAACTTGTTTATAATTTTGTACATACAAAAAGATTTTTTCAATCATTAATGTTCAGTTTTAAATGAAACAAAAGTCACGAAAAAACAAAAAGTGTAGAAATATTTTTGCAAGTGAGTTGTGAAGTCTGGTTAGAGTAGCAAACAACAGCTGAGTGGACTAGGCATGGAACAGGAAACTGACTACCATTTCATGAGTTCGTGTTAGTTGTTAACGTCATAAAACTTCACTACTTATCACGATTATATTAAAAATTTATTCAAAATGTATTAAATAAAATATCTGAAAATGAAGAAATAACCGATTCTCAGAATGCACATTTAGGAATTTCTTATTTGCGAACTGGCTTTTACAGACTACAAATTGATTAATATTAAGCAGTAATATTATACATTAAAATCTGTAAAAATCATACTTTATTATTTGAACTTTTGAAATTTCATATTTCAGACAACTTAGAATTTATTTCTTGTCCAGTGAAAAGATAACACAAATTTTATATGGTGGAGATAAATATGGTAAACATTTTTTTTCCCCTTCAAATGAATGAAACTGATTTCTAAAACTAGAATTTCAATAGAATAAAATAAAAATAACTTTTTAAGTTTTAAGATAATTTTGTTTTAATATTTTCTTTAAATTAGTTTTTCTAGTTTTGTAAGCTTAAAATAAATTTCTCCTTACAGCAAACTCATAAAAAATGCGTAACATATATTTAAAAAGTTAATAAAATTTTGTTTATATAATTAAGGATAAATTAAAGTGTTTTTCTCATCAAAGAGTGGTCTATACAAAAGAAATTATATTTTATAGAAAAAAATACACTAAAATTTTTATGGGGAATAGGGAAACAGCATATTATGTTCGTCTATGGAATTAAAAAAATGGGTTTTTTTATTACTCTTTTAATTAACTGGAGTTAAGAAGACTTCAGACCTAAGATTTTTTTTTAAAAATATTCTTTACTAAAAAGGATATTATTAAACTATTTATCTTAAAGTACCAGAATTTCACATAATTCTAAAGCATCTTTTTCCGGTCCAGTGATAAGGCAAATATTCAATAAAATACAGGTAACCAAGCAAAAATTTTTAGATATTTTTTTCCCTTTAAGATTTTTGAAAATAAATATCCAATAAATCAATAAATGTCTGTAATTTAAAAGTATGAGTAATTAAACTGCAGTAACTTAAAGATTTCAAATATTTATATAACCCATTGCTTTTATTGATGGAAACGAATCTCCGAAGTGTTATTTCAAAAGCTGAAAACATTTGAATTTATATCTTAGCCTATGCCCCCGATTTTAATCATTGATATCATTGCATACAAGAATTAAAACCATTACTTCCCTTGTAAAGTGGACTATTTTTCAAAGTTTCTTTAAACTATAAGCTTCTTCTGAGTCAATTTTCTGGTTATCTTAAAGTAGATTTATTATTGAGATTTCAGAAATATTAGGCAATGTTAGGTACTATGAAATAAATCAGAAATTTAAAAAGGTAATCTTATTGAGTTTTGGTTTTGATTTTGTAGTGTGCTATGGTGTAAAAGCCACATGTAGTCATACTGTGTCATTCGTATTGAGTATTTATCGTTACCATTAGTATTCATCAAGCATAGTTTTTTGTATGTGGGTTTAAAAAATGTGAGAAAACTACATTTTTTTACTAAATTTTTTGACTTTTCTAAATTTTTTTTTTTTCATTTTGAAGCACTTTTTATTCTTTAAAGCTTTTCCCAAATATTTCAATAATCATTTTAATACAAAACACATGAATTAAAGAATGAATATATATTTGTTTTTGAAAATGGTTGAAGCTATGAATGAACAGCAAGACGTTTTAGATGGAATTTATGCCAGTAAGAATTTGATCTAAGAGCATGACTGACTAAATCATAGGTTTCAAAGTTCTAAAAATGTTCTATAAATTAAAAAAAAATTTTTTTTAAGATAGAATTTTATTGAAAGGTATCAAAACTGCTGATTAAAACTAAATATTATTCAAATACAACATTTATTTTCATATATGTGATTCACGATGCTTTAAAATGAATGTTTCTTAAGAAGGTAATTTTAATTATATTTAGAATATTAAGATGGCATAATTACAAAATCCACTTCGATGCTCATTGATGAACAGGAGTAAATTGGAAGCACTGTCTTAATATCCAAACAATAATATTTTCATCAGACAAAGAGACAAAAGAGCCTTTGAATAATAAATACGATGCAGAAAATCAAATCATTAAATCTTGAATCATATTTCTTCATTACGACACGCAATATGATAATGCGAGACAATCATAAAGGGGCACGCGACTCGTTCTTTTGGAATTCCCAGGCTACCCTCCCACTTCTCGCGGCTCATTTAATCACACATTTCGAACAATGTCTCAACATGACGGTGATTTAATTGAGTGGTGAGCCACATGCTCGTCCCTCTGGCCTATCAATATTCGTTTGCAAAATATGCTTTCTTCTCCCCAGAGCTAACTCAATTATACTTGTTTCCCCCGCGCTACATCAACGCAGTGAAACTGCCGCTCGGTGATGCCATTTATTAATTTAGAAGAAAATGTTTCTTTATCTTTCTCTTTTCGAATTTCGATTTCACGAAAAGATTTCTTTGAATCTTAAATAAAAAATTGCTCTTCTTTGCCTTGGTAACGTAAGAATTGTGGGAATTTAACTATTTCAATCAGGATTGGGTTAAGCTTTGTAAAACCCCTTAAGTAATGTAAGTGTTAAAGCCTCCCTTTCTCTTTCTAAACTTTCAAAACTAGATTTTGAATATCAAATTTAATATTTATGTGAACAGTTAAGAAAAACAAATATGGCATCAAATTGAATTGACAAAATATTAGAAAATGGGCTATTTTCAAAAGAGTTGGTTAAGAAAAGTATCTATTTCTATATATATTTAATTTCAAATTTCTTTGATTTATTCCACCATTGGAGTCATATTATATATAGAAGCAAAGAGACAAAAAAGAGCAAAGAGACAAAAAATTTTCCTTTCTGAGATTTTACTATGAGTTTTTGATAGGGATTTCTTTCACATTTGTCGATTTAGGCAAGGGAATCTTAGGTATTTTTAAAAGAATACTGTAAGCATTTGAAATTATAATTCCTTTACTCGGAGACAAGATTTTGATAGGGATTTCTTTGTCATGTGACAACTTAGAAAAGGGAATCATAGGTATTTTTTAAATAGTAGGCATTAGGGATTTTTATCCTTTCTCTCGGAAAGTGAGAAAATGTTAAGGCCAGCAGTTTTAATAAAAAGTGAGATTGGATCAGGAAATAAAAGAAGATTTTGAAATAAAATTGGCTAAAACAAGATTTAAAAAAATAAGAAAATAATTAGACTTTAAATTTGATTAAGAGATATTTTTACACACACACACACACAAACACATATTAAATAATCTTATGAGGAAAAAATCTGAAACTGAAAAGATATCTGCTTTTAGGTTGAATATTTATAAGAATATAATCTTTGTTAATTAAATCAAAGTACAAAATTAGGAAATTTTCAAATTATCATAAAGAATCTCATGGCCACCAAAACTATAGAATCTTTAAGTAATTGCCTACTTTGCTTATTTCATAACCAGTACCTGGTTTCAATATAGTGTTCAATTCATGCTGACGTAGTACGTATCAAATGCCTCTAATCATTTTCTGATTCGAAATATTTGGTTGCCCCTTCATCCTAAATTTCTTAAAAGATTGTTTTCCATTTTTTTAGAAGATAATTAAAAGTGAAAATGAGAAAAACAAACAAAAAAAAAAGAAAAAGAAAGATAAAATAAAATGATTAAATTCATTAATAATAAATTTATATATCTTAAAAAATAAAAAAATTAGATGTCTTATGAAGGAAGTTTCAAGATTCAAAATATGATTCCACTGTATTCTCAGGTTTCTGCAATCCAAAGTGTTCAAATATAAATGGATTTTACATCATGTTGCCATTACTAGAGCAGAAATTTTTACAGAGCGTGTGAGTTCAGGTGCTATCCTCGTCATATAACCCTAGCTCAAAATTTTGAGTTTCCCAAAATACATTTCTCTTTATTCCATGTTAAAATAATCTTAGTAAATTAAATTAACTTATCCCTCTTTAAATTATTTTTGTTTATTTTCAACCAATCAGATTTGTGTTTATGCCAAAAAAGCCATTTTAACTTAAATACAAAATCTTTAGAGCATCCAAATATGTTAATGATCTTATGGTGTCTATATTTTCAAATATCCTTAACAAACTTTCATAGAACAAAAGTAAATAGTATTCAATTTTACAGTTTGTAAAAAGCCTCACTTGTAGTAACAATAAAATAAACAAACTGAAAACGTTATAGTAATCAATATCTTAAGCATTTCTAATATTTACAGACCAATAAATGATAAAGCTTATTGCAGCATTCGGTTTCCGTAATTTATTTATTTTTGCATTATACATTTTTTCCCTTTTGTAACAATAATAGTATTTGCAAATTTTGCAATATTTTTTATGCATTATTTATTTAATGAGGTAATAACATAAATTTCAAAAAAGGCAAAAATTTGGGTAGCTTCTGTTCCAATTCCATAAATTGTTAAGCCAACAAAAGGCAATAATCTGGGTTCTTTCTCATATTAATCTGTTTTCTTCTATTATTGCTTATGGAAATAGCTCCAAATATGATGCCAAAATCTGCGATGTATCGCCAAAAAGCATTTTCTTCCACAGGAGTACTCCGTAAAGAGAATGGGGCCGCGGGGGGCTTATTCTTTGGCGAACTCGAGCTGTCAGTCCCCGCAGATGGATCGCCAGGGGACTTCGCCCCTAATTTCATTTGCACTCCTAGTGCAGGAGGCTCAATTGATTAATAATTCTCAGTGACAAAAAAGCAAGGCATAACAAAAAGAAGGGAGATATTTATTAAAAAAACGATGAAATGACACTCCTTATACGAAGCGATGATCAGTCGCAGAAAAAAAGTAAAGTAAAATAAAAAAAGGTAGAAAAGGAGAACAATGTTCTTTCATACTGCGTTGGATGAGTCAACTTTTCTCAGAAAGTGTTTCCAAGACAAATTATGACAAAAGTTCCAGAAAAGGAGAAAAAAAAAATAATCGGGAAGAATTACAAGTTTACAAGTACAAGCATTTTCCAAAGGCTTCTTTCCTTCTTTCTTTCTGTTCATTGTTTCCAATTTGTAGACTGTCCTTAGTTCTTTGGATGTGTTACTTGTCTTGCAGATGTGTCCTTATAGGTATTTTTGATAGTTATTAATAACATCTGGTTTTAAATTTCATGGTCTACGACGAACTCATAAGTTAAAGCTTTAGACTTTGTTTGCTGGTTAAGTCTTTAGGTTTGGCTTCCGTTTGAGGATTAATGGTATAAGAGCAATGTATTGGATGCTCTGAGTCAAAATGAAATTTAAATTTTTATTTATTAAGCATAATATATACTGGAGTTAAGAAGCTTTTGATACTTTTTGGACCAAGAAACTAATTATTTTAAATTTCAGATAGCAGATTACAGTTAAAAGAAACTTAAGCTGAAGGCTGGAGAATTTGTGAAAAGGATAATGAAAATGAATAATATATATAATTGGTATAAATCTTTTATAAAACAGGCAAAACATCCAATGCATGATAAAAATCCCTAAAGTTATTAAAATATGATGCAGTAAAATTTTTTAATTTATCTTGATTAATAAGTTTTAAAGCAATAATTACTAATTTTTCTATAAATTTTCTGTGATCATCTTTGCTAGTAACTTATCACTTACCAGAAAAGCATCCACTCTAATTTTGCTGCAGTAGATCTTGACATCTTGAACGCACAATAAACAGAAATATGCTAAATATTTTGAATAATTTTTAAAACAATATTCTTATTTGAATTACAAGTGACAAATTAAAAAAATAATTCCGCTTGTTGACTATGGCACATATCATCTACAGAATAAAATGCAATTAAAATAATGCATTTACATAATATACGCATTTACACTTACAGATTTAATACACAAATTATTGTTATTTGATATGTTTGAATCACTAGAAATCAATGAAAAGATTCCTCTTGAGTGCAGAATCCTTGCTGTCTTCCGGCTGAAAGGTGAAAAATAAATAAATAAAAGAAACAAATATATCTAAATAAATCACTAATTTACTTTAAAATAAATTAAATCAGATTTAAAAAGTTGATTAGAGTTTTAGATGTGCTATAGAAAATATGTTTATTCCGTATCCGTATATGTTTAATTTAGATTTAATGTTACTGTTCATTCAAATACTTCTCGTCATACTTTTTTTTGTTTTTGTCACCAGAGACATAGCAAACAGAAGAGATTAAAAAATACCTAAGTAAAAATGCCAATTTTTCCTTAATTTTTTGGAAATATTTAATTTTAAAAAGTAGAAAGAGAGTATTAATTATTTATTCTCAAAGTCCTTCACCCAAAATATATATAACCATATTCATATCAGTCTTTATGTCATTGCATAAATGATACGATATTCCAATAATTTCAGATAAAAATTCTGAGCTCAATGTGTGTGTGTGTGTTGGTGCTCTACAGGCCAGACTATTGAACCTACAGCTACCAAATTTGGTACATGTATACTTTGGAGGTCGGGAATGTGCACCTAGGACCCCTTTTTTCAAATTTTTAATTAGAATTTGAATTAATTAAAATTTAAGCGAAATTTCGACGTTTTTTTGCTATAACTTCCGAAAATATTATCGCACAAACATGATTTTTACATCAATTTAAAGATTAAAAAATTAGCTTTCTAATGGTATCAGTGTTTTAATGTATAACTTAAGCTACTATTTCTAACGAATTTTTAAAGAAACATTTTAACCATGTTTTTTTTTATCTCGCGACTGGATAAAATAAAAGAAAACGATGACGGAAGTTCAAATAAAAAGAAAAAAAAAACTATCATCGCAAATTAAATCTAAAGAAATGCACCTTTTAGCACCTGACCGGATAAAATAAAAGAAATATAAAATGTGATATTTTCTAAAAAAAATAAATAAATGCAAAGCAAAAGTTTCTATGATCTTTAGCAACATCTAAATAATTAATTCAACAAATCTTCTTTATTTACGGTAAATCTGATTGAATTTAGACAGGATATGTATTGAAATCCCAAATGGCCTATTTCTATAATCTTTTGCAATATCTGTATCATTAATTCAATAATTTTTTTCCATTATAAAATGTGATGGTTTCTAAAAAAAATAAATGCAAAGCCAAGGTTTCTATAATCGTTTGCAACATCTAAATCATTTATTCAATAATTTTTTCCCCTTTTTCGCTTTAAAAAAAAACATATTTAATATTTTGATAACAACGCTGAAAAAAGCAATTTTAATATTTTGGAAGCATAACCGATAAATTATTAGAGGATTAAACTCAAAAAGTTTTTCCGAATAAAGTTACAGATTCTTTAACTACTAATAACCGAATCTTTTAACTTTAATTATTTCTTAAATTTTGTACTGATTTTAAAGAAAAAATAACATATATTTTTTATCTATACTTATAATAAAGCTCAATGTGTGTTGGCGCTCTACAGGCCAGACCGTGGGATCTATAGCTACCAAATTTGGTACATGCTTTAAGGGTCGGGAATGTGCACCTTCGAGCCCTTTTTTTGAAATTTTAATTAGAATTAATTAAAAATTAAGCGAAAATTCAACATTTTCCCGCTATAACTTCCGAAAATATTATCGCGCAAACAGGACTTTTACATCAAGTTAAAGATTAAATAAAGTCTTCTAAATCAATAATTAAAACTGACTGATTTATAAAATTAAAGAATATTATTAGGAAAACGTGTTCTTTTAGAACTTTACGTCCATCATCTTAAAGAAAATATTAATTTCAGGCCAATCAATACCTGGAATTACTTCAAGGCTAATAAATATATGATTTAATTGAAAATTTTAGAACACATTACTCAGGGCGAACTAGCTGGTCGCCAAAGGCGGCTAGTATAAGAATAAAAATAAACATTCTAAAAAGTTACACCAGATTTATTAAGAATTTATAATCTGAAGATACATGTAATTAAAATACAAAATTATACTACAAAATGCGCTTTTATGTTACTCAAATATACTCAAGACGCTGTAAATATATTATTACACAAATCTTTTCTTAATTAACTTTTAAAAAAAACAATTGAATCCGCAAACATATTCCACATATCAATACAGAATAATGACAAAAATTATATCAACTCACTTGTATGAGAATTTAGCTAATACATGTCGCTTAGAAAACACTGTTTGGGTTACTCTTCAATGGCAAAATAACAAGTACTAATTAAAAAAAACATTCAGAAGCGTTTCGAAGATAAATCTATGAGATGAAATTCACTGTTTGGGTAACTACTCTATAGCAAAGGGATAAGAACTAATTTTTAAAAAATTGAGAAGCGTTTTGAAGATAAATTTATAAAACGAAATTCAAATAGCAGAAATAATCAAGTTAATTCTTCTTGAATATATGGATGCAAGAAGGAACAACTGAAATATAAACATGACTTTGCGCTCCTCAGATAAATGAAAAAATTGCACGTTGGTGAATATATTAGATTTTGCATTGCATTTTTTATCGTACTCTGGCTAGGAGAAAAAATTTTGCATTCAATTCTTACTTCAGTTTGTATTTACTTTGAATTTAATTACAGCTGTCGGCAGGTTGGATAAAGGTTGGTAAGGACTTTTTTTTCGTGAAGTTAGTGATTGCCTCTTTTTTATACTTATTCTTACTTGTAGAGACTTTAAATGGTTTTTTGGAGTTCGAACAGCACTTAATATTGCAAGTTCAGGAAAAAGCTCAGGCTGTCAAATGCCTGCAGCAAATTTTAAAATTTTTCCAGGATCAGAGCCACTATTATTATTATTTTGTATTTTCTGGTTTAATAATTAAAATGAGATTTCCTTCACAACTTCTAAGCAAATATTCCTTTTTTGTATGATTTTTTTTATATATTTATGATTTAAATCGAATTGCAATACTAATTTTCAAAGTAACTATTTATTTTCTTGGGATTTGTGTCCTTTCAGGTAGGGTCCTATAAAGCAATGGCGAGATTGGCTGAGACCAAAGATGCAGGACAAAAGAAGGAGCACAGAAAAATGATCATTGATAAAGTCTGTGAATTAGATTGGTGTTGTCAGCTGTCTAAACAAAAAGTAAACCAAAAATGGGCTTTCTGCGGCTGAGAGAAAAAATTATGGTCAAATTAAAAAAATCAGAAAATTATACATTTATTTAATAAAGTGATATGTTTAAATTGCTGTGTACATTTCTTTTTCATCAATATGGTTCGTTCGATATTATTTTTCAAAGATACACCATTTTACCAAGCCTACAAACATTGTTTCCTATTCTAAGTTTTAAAAAAATTCCAAGGAAGTCTACAAGAGATGAAAAATGAGGCACATGGGAGAGGACAGTTTTAAAAAATTTGCCAGAAGTACTGACTTTCCAATGCGGCTCTATTTTCATAACGATGGATGTGTCAATGAGCTTTTGTACAAATCTCGAAAAATATTGCATTTCATTTTTAATGTAATTTCTAGATATTATAATTAAATTAAAATTGCTTTCAAATTTTTAAAATCATCTTTGTCGAGGTGAGATACAGTTCACCAATTTTTGAAATAAATGCTAATTTTTATTTCGTTATCGAATTATCTTCGGAACAGCATCTAATTAAATGGAAAAGCAGGAAATTATTGCACAATATCAGCATTAATAGATTAAAAATAACATATTAATCTGCTGAATCTTGAATTTACTTTTTAAAAATAGCATCTTAAGATCATATATTCAAACGCGAACATTGAATATTATAGCAAGTTTTTGAACAAACTTAAAGAATTGTAATAATTTTCATTATTACATGCATATTTAGTTTTAATAACTACAAGAAAGTTCTTTTTAAAAGTCAGAAGTAAGCATTCGTAATTTTCTAATTAATGAATTAGTACACTCCTTATTTTCTAATTAATAAGTTAGATACAAGATATACATCAAAATATGTATCGAAGGACATTTTTAAAAAATTAGGATGTGACAAGCTGGGAAATTTCTTTCAAAATTCTTAAATTTCAGAAAGAGAGTTATTACTTTATTTCGTTTTTTTATTTCCATAAAAATAGCAATAGTATAAGAAAATTACTACAAAAACTTTCAGGCACCAGAAGCATGTCGATTTAATTAGAAGTTATCTTTATTGGCATTTAGAAAGAATAAATATGTTTCAACTTGTGTAAAATGTCTCGGAATATAATATCATTCTCTCTCTTTCCATTTCTACGTAAATAGATTTTTGAAAATATTATATTATAGATTTAATAGTTAAAATATCAAAACAAATGAACAAAAAATAAGTTTGCTGATATAATATTATAATTTTGATGTTTACCAGCAATAATTGAAGAAACTACTGTCTAAAACCCACAATTTTGAAGCCTCCTAAAATTCAAATAATTATATTTTGAATAATGCTCCCGTGCTATTTTCTCGCTCCATAAATTTTACATATTTTTTTCTATTTAATCTCAGCATGATAACTTGGACCCCAATAAATATATTTAAGTTTTACATAAGGTTAGATTGCCATATGCATATCCAAAAGACTTGCAATCTATGGCATTTCGTTGATGAGCTTGATTGAAAAAAAGAAACAATGTGATAATGTGTTTAACTGAAACATCCTTAGTCATCACTGGTTTCTATTTTTACATCACAACTCTTTCGTATATTTATCCCACGCAATTAATTGCTATTTAATATTTGCTCTACGGTATTCGCATAAATGTTTTAAGAGTGTCATTCATGGAGCTAACCAAACTAGTTTTCCCTAAAATTTTCTGGTCAGCGTCTCAATACAGATATCCCTTTCACTCTTGATCGCATAAAATTGTGGCAGTTAGATGGCAATGGCTTGCATGAATTGTTCCGAATGATAGTTCCGAAATATAGATTTTAATGTGAATTTAGCACTTTTTCTAAATCTATCACAATAAATGTGCATTTTGAATGCCTTTTTTCAGGCCCAATGAATCTAAAATAAATCTGATAGGCAGACAGACGTACAAAGAGATATAATTCCGAAATTGTATTTTTTGAACTTTTGAAGATTTGAAACATGTAAATTCGTTAAAACCTTCAGCTCAATTTTTTTACAATGTGTATGCTTGGGTACGAGAAACTTAAAAAAGCAAAACAGCAAATAATAATTATTATTTAGCTAAGACATTTCTAATTTTATTAATTCGTAATTTTGAGGCAATAATAGAACTTTCAATTTAGCTCCAGGACTGCTTGTTATATTTTTTGCAAGAAACTTATAGAATTTTTGTAGTTTTCATCATTATTTTTATTATTAAATACCCAAGGACAGATGCAAACATGAAAAATGAATTTTTAGGCATTTGATTTGTTTAAATTCAACATCTCAAGGTCGAATATTTTGGCCATAAAATTAATTGTTCACTTCTCAAACGAGAAAGGAAAAGAATAAGTCTCAAAGGGCTTTAAGTATGATGTCCCTTTCATGATCATTTTCTCTACATTGCTTACCGACGCAAGAAAGAAAAAGTCCCTCGCCCATTTGTTGTGTCTGTTGCTCTACGTGATTCTGCTATCCTAATTCAACGCTCATTACCCTGAAGCTTAAAGAGCAGCCAGGCAGCTTCTCATGCATCTAAATCAAAGACTCATCATCTGACAAAAAGAAGTATCCCAATTGGTCTTTTTTGCGTGAGAGGGCGGAGCTTGCACCTTCACTTACAATGGCTAACCTCCTAAGCACGATCTTTATGAGCCCATCAGCAATGCAGCATATGGTTTTTTTCCACTGACCCTCCACCCCGCGCATTCTCTTTACCGCTCCGCAAAATGGCGAAATTCATTGTCCCTCCCTGCAAGACTCCCCATGATGAACGTTTCAAGGTGGGGGCTCGTTGTTTAATCTACACCCCCACACAACATTCGATCTTTTGCTGTATACTTATGCTTATTATTAAATTGTATAGGTATGTTTACGGAAATATATGCAATCATTTCAAAATATTTAAAATCAAAGTTTTCATTTGGTTTCTAAGTATGAAATTGTAATAGCTTCACACATTAACAGAGTTAAATCTTTGATGGTTTTAGGTAGTGAACATTATGAAGTCTCTATTTAAAGGCGTTGATTAATTTACATTTCAAAACATTTTTATGACTATTTTACATTAATATATAGTTTAAATTTTATTATTTTACGAATATGTATTTGGTTTAGTTTTTCAGTTACGATTACAGGCTGCCCAGCATTCACATTTGCACCTAATAATAGTGAAGCAGATGCGCTGATTTAGTGACGATAAAGAAACTTATAGGAACCTCATTAATTACTTTTGATAAAATTATAATATTATCCTGATATGTTAATATTTTTTTTATTTCTTAAAAGTTTTTTTTATTTGTTTGTCAACTTGAAAATTTAAATTTTTTAGTCGACCAACTTGCTACGTCCTTAGAAGTTTGCACACTTCGTCTACTTCGAAAACCACCACTGGTTTTACAACAAAATAATATTGTACGCATATAAAATTTGCACAGTCTGTTAAGAAGAGTGATACAGTTAATTTTAAAAGTTAGTTTTGTTTCAATCGGAATTAAAATACATCTGACAATACGAAAATTGAAACAGGCTTTGCGAGAAAATCAAATTAAACCGATATTTGAACAAAGATAAATTTAGTTATCCAATACGAGAGTATTTGAAAACATAAAGTCTTCATGTTAAATTCTTGAAAGTAAAAAAAGTTTTCAAATGGAATTAAAATAACTATATATTCAACATCAATAACTTGTAAAATCAAAAAAGAGAACTAAAAATTAATAAGATTTAAAAAAATTCATTCAAATGGATAACTGAAGATTAGTTAATAGAATTAGAAATCGTTTTTCAATTTACATTTAAATAATTCCTAACAAGGATTTTTTCTGTATCATATGGACTATATATTTGATTCTGTTTTTACAGAAATATCTTATGGTATTAACAAAACTTTAAAGTATGATTTATTACCTAAAATGTCTTCCTAGAATGGGGAAGAACTTTCGGTGTCATTAGATAGAATCTGCATTTATTAGATTGAGTGGATATAATGGTACGTGAACAGTAACTACATGAGTGAATTGTCAAATATGGAATTAATTATTACACAATTTATCAATCTCATTTCACTATACCATAAGAAACATTTGAGGTAAAAACTGTTGGAATAAGAAACATTTGAATACCTAAAATATGATGATGCATGAGCAGTAAAATATTCATTTTCAACATGTTAGTACCAAAAGAAGAAAAAGTGACTATGTGCTTCAAAGTCATTATCTTTAATAATAACTAATCTTGTCAAAGCAACATTATTAAAGGGTAATTTCCTGGTTATAATAATCTTGTATATTATATTATTTTTGTATTATTTTTTTTTTGTCTTTCTTTTTACCATGTTCATTTATTTAGAGTTCTAATACCCAGGTTAGCATCGAATTTCTCCTTTTAGCAGTCCTGTCAAGGCAGTTTTATTTATTATTTATTTCTCTCTCTCTCTCTCTATATATATATATATATATAACACCCGAAACAAAAACCAATATTGATACAAATAATAATGTAACAAAATAATGTTGATGCTGGTTTAAATCAACTAGAAGGAGGGGAAGTAAGAGAAGAAATACCAAGCAAAACAACTAAAACGAGATCTCATGCATAAATTAAGATAGTAGAATTTCTATAACCGTTGGACACCATTAAAAACATATCATTAACAGATATAATAATCAAATAAATCAAGTTATGCTTATAAATTGATTATCTAATAATAGATAAAGTATCAAATTTGCGCAATATACTTTTTATTTTGATTTGTTTTCGTATTGAATGCCATTTTTAGAATTTTTTAAATTACTATCGTTCCTATAAGCTGGAATATATGAAGGTTTTAATTCCTGATCCCTCTTTAAAAAAATAGCAACACCAATAATTAAATTTTCTTCTGGAATAATTAAATTTTCTTCTTTTTTCTCTTATACATACAACTTAAAATGATTTATTATCTAATTATCTTCTTGAAATAAAATTTTCATAAAAGTTCATATTAGTTTTAGAAAATCTAATAAAAATTAATTTTAAATCAAATTATTCTCAATGTAATGATTCTTCATTATCTGCCTTTGACAAAGTTTCCCTATTCGTCCAAAATTACTAATTAGTCAAACCTCTTCGCCAATAGAGTGACAAACAATAGAAGAATAACTTTTCCACTGATATAGGATGACGTGGAATGCATTTACTGGTTTGAAATCAGAAGAATGTTTGGAATTCCAAGTCAATTTTTTGCTGACCCCTCTCGAGCCGAGCGGCGCGAGCGGTTTTTAATGAAGGCAAGTTTCTTTTGACGGGTGATGGGTACTCTTGGGGGTGTAGGAGAGGGATGGACGTGAAATATTCCTTCCCAAATGCGGATCTTTCCAACTCCCGCTCCCACCTGCGCACCCCTAAATCTTAGCTGGTGGCCACAATAGAGCAGAGACAGTTTGAAAAATTTCCTTCTATCGCCTTTTTTTTCTTTTTCTTTTGTTTCTTGCGTATCCCCAATCTTTGCCAGAATTGTGATTTGTGGTTGGGACGAGAAGCTATAACATTTCGAATCTTCGCGATATTCTTCATTTTGAAAAATTATCCTGCTTGGTTCTAGGAAATTAGTCAATAAAAATTTGTCTCGATTGGAAATTGATGGAATTGTTTTTATAACTGATTTGTTTCATAAAATTTTTCTTGGAACTCAGTAGGGGTTATCAAAGTTTCCTTTTGAATTCAGCCCCTTTATATTAAATATATTTTTCAACCATTCATTTTGGGCATAAAAAGAAGTAATTTTATATAATAACATTCGAATCTTCATGCATTTATTTGAGAAATTTCTCTCCATGTTTTTAAGGAAGATTTGCCGAATATAAATTTATTATGATATGCTTCAAATTATTCGTCATTGGGATATATATATATATATATATATATATATATATATATATATATATATA
>JAPMOQ010039477.1:711417-750492 GCA_026543055.1 Argiope trifasciata
ATATATATATATATATATATATATATATATATATATATATATATATAAATGTTTTGAGAAAGTACTACTAGAGCTTTAAAATTTCTTATTAAAAATGTATACACATTATCAATATTTTATTATTGAACAGCTCTCAATTATCAGTGTTTTAATTGTTAATTCATCTCTACTAAACAAATTTCTTGCTAATTTAGATTAATTCCTATCAACATCTTTTATACCGCAGGATTTTTATAGCCGATAGTTGCTTTGAGTACTATCGTCTTCCATTCTTCTGATTTCTTACAAGATTAATAACTAAAAATAGTTCTTAAAAAGTTAATAAAGCTGATCAATATAATTTAGCTGAATGATTCTTTTAAGGCAAATTTCATTTCATAATTTATTAAGAGTTTCACTTTTAATTAATTATCTGATTTTTGGGTCAGCAAAAGTAATTCATTTCAAAAAGAAGCGAAAAGGAAAAAAACTAATTACAAAACTGACTAATTATTTTGCATTACAAAATCATTAATTTGCACTGAAATTTGTGCATTTTTCTCTATGGTATGGTGTTTCTAAATTTTGTGTGCAAATAAAAGAATACTTATGCAACTTTATTCATATTTATATTGCAGCCTTGACCTAGAAGATTAAACCTTGATTTATTGATTAGATAAGCATCTCTTTTTACTGCTATATTAATAATTTGTATTAAAATTCTACATGAGATTTTCCCACGGCTAATGGAACGTATGTATTATCCTCAGGCATGGCGCATTTTAATAATTAATTATTATTTAGTTAGATTATAGTCTAAAAATCATATTAAAGCTCAGTTTAATGTTGTATATATTAATGTATAAAATAGATGATGGACATTAGAAAATAAAAATTGAGGATAAATTGGAAGGCATTTGATTTATAAATCTATCTTTCATTCATTTAATTTTTGCTGTTTTACGATAGCAATTTTTGTATATATGGAAAAGTGTTGCATCATTGGCCAATTTTCTTCTGCAATATTTATTTCTACACTTATAAATTTACTAATACCGGTCTTAACTCTGGTTAGTTGTGCACTGACTTTATATTTTAAAGGATCCAAGTTTCCAATTTTAAAAGGTTAATAATTTTTTTTAAAACTTTCCATGCTGGTCAAAGATACAACATAGTTTTGTATATCCAACCTGGGGAGTGTTTGACTTCAACATATAATAAAAACATATATGAGAAAATGACTTTCAATAAAGTAAAACAATAAGATAATTATTTTTATTGAAATTCAGCATTATGACATAAGTACAAGTTATTTACAAAATTTATAATTTTCAAACACGCTGTGAATTTAAGAATGTATTCATTGTTCTACTTTTAATGAATGAAGAAATGTTTTTATTCAAGTTTAGAGTTTGGAAAAATTCCTTACCATTTTCAGAAGCGTTTGTTTTCCACAGAAAATATGGAGTAAGCTCACAGGCTATATTTTCTCTCCTTGTTCCTGGAAATCTGCGATGGATCTATTTCTTCTTTTATTGGGGATGTCACACTGGTAAGAAAAGCGCAAGATTTAAAAAGTTGTAAAATATCAACTTATATAAATTTTATGCCTTCATATATATTAGGTTGTTCGGAAAGTAATTTCGTTTTTTCCTGACAAAGAATTTAATTGCATTTTTCGCACCCAATTTCATACTTAAACCGCAAAATCATTTTATGTTTTAAGAGCTGATATAGCAAGGCTTGAGTGTGAAAAAGTGCAGCTGATTCTTCGCAGTAGTTTTTGGATGGTGCCCTTTTAAATATGGAGAGCAATAAACAGCATTTTCGTCCTTTTTTTCTTTTTTGCAATAAAAGGTAAAAATGCTGTTCAAGCCGGAAATAAATTAGCCAATATGTGTGGAGAAGATGTGTTAACAGTACATCAGTACCAGAACTGATTTGCAAAATTTTTCCTTCAAATGAGGAGGCCAAAAACCACCTCGATCAGTTTTTTTTACAGCAAAGACCAAAACTTTTATGAGCGTGTAATCATGTTACTACCAAAAGGTATTAGACCAGAATGGCAAAAGGTATTAGACCAGAATGGCAATTTTATAGTTTAATAAATAATTTATTCATTAAACGAAAATTTCTTTTCATTTTGACACAAAAATACGAAATGACTTTCCGAACGACCCAATACATTTTTGCATTATCCAGTTTTTTGGTAAGTTCAAATATCTCTAATGGGCTATGGTCAAAAAATCCTAACTTGAACTTTTCTAAATAATCTAAATATCAAACCACTTAGATTTTACACAATTTGATAGAAATAGGCTTAAAATGCTAATTTTATTCTGTAATTTTTTCAAGTATAATCTGTAGAGTAAAGAAAGGGCAAGATTTACTCCAGATTCCTAAAGCATATTTACCAATAATCGATTTCAGTGGATTTTCAAATTAAAATGGAAAACCTTAGATAGGAAAAAGCATAATCTTGGAAAATAGATAGTTCATACGGCCAAGTAGAGAAAACATAACAATTTATAATCTAACAGTTTATAAGTATCATTTTCAACTAAGTATCTCTAGTAATAAAGAATATTTTGCATTGGATTTGATCAAAGAAACATTACATACAGGAATGTTCCTTTGACCACGCTAGAAAGGAAATGCATGGTGGTCAGAGGTATAACATGCTGGTCAAAGGTATAGCTTGATATAGTTTCACATTTATATTTCCACAATTTACTTTTAGTTAAGAAAACAAAAGTCTTAGTTTGCGCAAAATAAAAGTAAAATATTTAATCTTCCCGTAAGTTTCAAGCACAAACTGGAGTGGTCAAATGTATAATAGATTATAGAAACAACAATTGCTTATTCATTTATATCTCTGACTTCTCAGAATTTTTTATAGTACCTTTCATATTTATTCTTAATATTTTCTCTCTCTTGATATTTTGTAAAGCATTTATCAAATGTTTAAATAAATTTTTTAAAAATCAGTAGGAATATTTTAAATTTTGACTTGGGAATAAAATTAACCTAATATATTTATTTTTTAAAGACTTTTTGGAGGCCATAAATTTTGCAATACTATCTAACTCATTGTCTATAGTGGAGACGGTGAAAAATGCAACTATGTATTATTATATGATGAGGAAATTGAAGAAAAGTATTCAGTTAAGGTTTAAAAAATATTAATGAGCTAAAATTTTGGTTTTTAAATTCAAGATACCTTATGATGTTGGAATATATTACACATGTTACACTAATAAATATCATAGCATCTCCAAAATATTGAACACGGAAGTAAATGAGACGATAAAAAGTTCAGGCAAATTGCTTTCAGATGGCAGCTTTCTTCAAAACCAGAAACTTTCTTTTTTCTACAAAAAACTAAAAGCTTCAATACTAAAAATTTACTTTCCTTTTAAAAGAAACAAAATTATTTTGTTTAAGAATATGTGCAAACCACGAACAACATTTATGTTTTAAAGATTTGTGAAAATTCTCTGCCTTTAAAACTTTGCATTTACATTACATATAAACCAACATCTCCCCCCCCTGCTTTTAAATAATAGATTTTATAGATTTTTTCAAAGAAAATTTAGGAGCAATTCTGTGTAAAAAAATGTTAAATATAAATCTATATAGTAAATTTCTTCTTAATTTACTTTCTGCCAAATAAATTGATGTTAAATAATTTTTGATTAAAGATTCTGAATTAAATTTATTTACCATTAAGAATTCGCGAATTTTTTTTATATTCTCTGAAGAAATAATGACTGATATTGTATTATCGTATGATTAAATAAAGTTTTATGAAGTACAAAATGTTTTATTTTTATAAAAAAAATTGCAAAAAAGCAATCCCGAAAAATAATATTACTATAACATTGGAGTTTTTTTACTTACTTCCTTTCTTTACCTTTGGTAAAATATTTTGCCAGATTCTTGTTAATTTTTAATTTTACAAAGAATTAATCTAATCTCCGAATAAATCATAAACATTTATTGGGGGAAAATATTGCAACTCGTAAATATTATATTAAGCTATTAAATTACATAAAGATTTATTTTACATAATCACTACTGTTATAAGTAATAAGCATTAAATTGAAGGATATTTAAAAAATCTCTCTCAGCTCCCGATTAATTTCTTTCAGATTTATTTACTTTGTAACCTGCCCATGTAACCCTCAACCCCTATTTACATACAAGAGCCCATAAAAACACACAGAGACACCAGGACTGGTTTATCTGTTTGAAGAACCCGTAACAACCAAGTCCGGAATAACGGTCGTTATGCGAGAGCGGTGGTTCTATTCTTTCGCTCCCTTTTTACTGAGGGTAGGCTCTAATTGGAGACAGCTGGGGATGTCAGATGATACAATAACTACACCTATCCTCTTACCCCATTCGATGGGGAAAGAAAAAAAATCGAGTTAAGAAAAAGAGTATAAAATTTGCCTAGATAACTTTTCTGATTTTCAACAACTTTTGAAATACTTTTCAGAGAGTTTTAATTTTTAAAAATTAGGAGTAAAATGTTTATTATAAAACTTCTACAGTTGGGTTGAATTATTAATTAGATAAAGTAAACAATTCCTTAGGAGCCACCCTAGTTTAGGGGTCCCAGAAAACTCAAAATATATTTGAAGTCATTTTTCCAATTTTTTAAAAGATATTTCAAATTTTCATTTAATAATAAATGCTTTGAAATCGAACGCATTGAAATTAAAATCACATATTGTTCAGATGAAATTCGGAGCTTTATTCTATTAATACATAAATTTGAAAAATTTTATAATTATGTTTTATTTAATCAGGTTATTTTATAAAAAATGCTATTTTAGAAATTATTTGGTCCTATTATTAAAATTTGTCAAGAAAATTTTATCATTTTTTTTCTACTATTTGCTTTAAAATTTCAGTTATGCATGTTTTTTATAAGCCATATACTGAAATAAAACTTTAAAACTGATCTGCAACCAAATATCTAAACAGACTAAAGCGAAATTATTTGTTTTTTTTTATAAAAATTATTATATAAAAGTAGTTACATAAATATTAAATTAAAATTGATTGAAAATATTTGTTTCGAAAGTTTCATTGACAAGAATATTGATAAACTGATTTTTGAAAAACCTCGAAATTTCCATTGCATAGAAAACTTAATTCGTCCCTGTTTGTAATAAAAGCACGCAATAATTCTGGAACAAACAAAATAACAACAAAAGGAACATAATTATGCAGATATGAATCAGAATAATTATACTACAAAGCGTTACATTATCCTAAATTTTACAATTCATAGTTTTTGCAAATTTATTTACATGGCAACAATTATAGAAAGGTTTTTTTTCCAAGTCTGTCTGTCGAAGACTCTTCTCAGGCCAGCTGCCCTAACGGTTGTTTTATGTATTATGTCGCTGGATAGAAGTTAGCTTTAATTTTATATTGCATAACAAAATAGAAAGAAAACAATCTGTGAAATAAAGTCACAGAAATTAATCGAACAGCAGAAACGTACAAAGAAAATATTGATGGAAAAACTGGATAAATAAAGATTTCTGAATCTTTTAGATAATTACTATTAATACTAAATACATGTCTAAATATTTCAATATAAAATAAGAGTAATACAATGCGATACAAATATAATACAAAATAAAATATCATAAGAATATACAGCGTAGGTATATTCTTTTATGATATTTTCATTAAAGTCTATTCACCTTGTTGAATAATTAATAAAATTCTACTTTTTAGTTTACGATTTTGTAAATGTATGAACATTTGTAAATATGACTCACGATGTCAATTTTGCATGTTTTTAAACAGTTGGTACATAATTGAAAATGAATTTTTTGTTATGAAACAAAATACTTATTCAGTTATCTATACTGAATTATGAACTCTTTGTTATAATCTTATCGTATATTTTCACCCCATTGTTAATTGCTGGAGCTTTTTGCTTAAAAATATTACTTTTTAATACATCTGAATTGTTCACCTTAGAAGGAAACAAAAAAACCGTACTTTAGAAAGGTTGAAATTCTTGCTTCAATTCATACTTAAAAGACAAAACGCACACAAGTGGTTTCAATTCAACTTATTATAATAATTTGTTCTATTTTGTTACAGAAATCAACAAAAAAAAATAATAATAAAGGAAAATTTAGTCATCTAGCTTGAAACACTGTACCATGCCAATGGTTTTATATTTGATTTGTCTCTCTTTATTTGATTTCTAAGGTTCATTTTTAGTAATGTAATAGGATAAAGCGTTTCCAAAATATGCAGTTAATATCACAGCAGCATGTTTGTGTAAAAACATTGCAATTAAAAAATAATCAAAGTATTGTTGCAAAATGTATTTCAAAAATTTATTGAAACTGAAAACTAAAAACAAAAAATGTGCCAAAATAAAGCTTGAATTTCCCAAACGATTGCGTTAAAAAAAGGAAAGTAAAAGTATCTTTATGATAACATCCGAAAGAAAATGCCAAAATTTTAATCAATTTTTAGTAAAAAAAATCAAATTAAAATTGTTAAAAACAGTTCTTTAATCAGTAAATATTGTCTAAAATGTAGTTGCATTTCAAATTCGATAAAATCAAGAGAGCTATCGGGTTTTTTTTTTTCTTGTGAAGCGTTTTAAACAATTTTTGTCATCAGTCATGTTGCTTAGCGTAAATTGTGTATAATTTGGTAGCCTGTAAACATTATCATGTTAAACAATCAGACTTTACGAAATCCTCAGTCTTTATGAATCACATGGTCCGAAAAGTCGAATATCTTTTAAAAATAATGCAAAACATATTATTAATATCCAAAACATATCCTAAAAAATAATGTATGTGAGATACTTCTTCTAGCATACTGGTGACCACGCCGCCACCACTGAACGTAGCAGTATCGACAGGATTTGTTGTATGTGAGATACTATATTCTTTCTTATAGAGACTTAGACTATTTCTTTTAAAGGAATTGGATGCTATACTCTTAATATTAGAAAATTATTATCTTTCAAATTATCAAAATTTTTTTTTTTCATCAGAGTAATATTTAATACTAATCTAAGCAAAATGTCTCTAAAAATGAGATCGCAGGAAAAAAAAATGGCAAGAATAACGATGTCTCACACAGTAATAATAAAATTAATTATAGCGATTTACGAAATACAAGTTTCATTTACCATCATCAATTTACCAACTCCTTTTTAATCATCATTCTGTTCAAAATCCCCACTACCACTCCTAAAAAAACAAAGGCATTTTCTCACAAAATCAAAGATCCTATTATGATACAATAGAACAGTTAAAAAACATATATATGAGGGTAGTAAATCTTACGAAGCATCTGGAATTTATATGGTTTCTTTTAGCATGGGTCATGGTAAAATAATGTCAACTAAGGCGAAGATATTCGTGCGTTTCTTTTATCCTGTTTCTAAGTTTTATGATGCTTAAAAAAAATGGGGGGGGGGGATAAAATAGCGTCCCAACGATATTGTCAAGGAGCCCTGTTTCTTTATTTTGACACGTGCAGGACTCCTGAAATATAAACCTTAGCTACATGTGTTCCATAAATTCTTCATGACACTTTCCACAATCGACGTAATTAAGATCGAAATGTCTTTCGAAAGTTTTTTAGGAATATTTTTTACGTCTGTGTTTTAGCCTTTCTTTTATAACAGAGCAGCTATGCCTTTATACAAATTTTAGTACATCACTTCGTCATTTATTAGCGTTTAGTTTTAACAATAAATGTTAGGGGAGGAAAAAAAGAATGGGCAAACATTTTCTTTGCATTCTTCAATGAAATATTTTTCTTTTTTCTCAATTCTTCATTGCGTATTTTTTCTTTTTGATCTATTTCGGTTTAATTATTATGGTGTGAACCGTTATTGTTTACCTCAGCCCTCTTGGCTCCTTTTCGGCCACAATAAATTGGACTCGAATATGACTTTTACGAGAAGAAATCAACTACAAAAATTTATAACAATCTTATTCCTCCTTCATTCTTTCAGAATTATCAGAAATGAGTAAACAAAAACCTGCTGGATTATTTAGAACGCCCATAAATTCGAAACTTTGGCCATCGACCTTTTTAGCCCTTTACCAGAAGCTCGAACTGGAAAGAAATTGATATTTTTGATTGAGTATACCAGTACAAAGTGAATAGAGTTCTTTGCTCTAGAAAATGCTATTGCACAAAATTATGTGAAGAGAAGATCTTAATAGAAGTGTTTCTTCGCTAAGTATTACCACGAAGACTGAAAACGGTAATCAATTCTTTAGTGCTGCAATTTCCTTGGTATCAAACAAGAATTAATTCTAGTTTATCATCCTCAGACGAATCCACCAGAAAGAAAAAATCGTGATCTCAAGCCCAAACTAGCTATCCTAGTAAGTGATGCTCACGATACCTAGGAAGAGAAGTTGACGATGATCAGATTTGCCATGGTCACACTGCAGCGTATTTGCTATTCGGACTTGAACTAAGAACAACAGGTGATGTAAATTACGATTTAAGAGGTTTCATTGAAAATGACAACTTCGTAGCTGAGATAATGCCTTGCTCGAAACAATTTGCCTCCTTGACATCCCAACTCAGAGAGCAGGTGAAGTAAAAGCAAGATCAAAGAACGAAATATTTTGATAAAAATAGAAGCCAAATGTACTATCAACCTGGTGACAAGGTCAGGGTGAATTTACATCTCATAAATAGTAAAAACAACAAACGAAGCAAGAAATCTTTCCTAAAAAGAGAAAACCTTTATCTTGTAATCACAAACTGATCTTCTACCATTTGTGACCTTTCGATACCCAGTACAGCAAATTAAGTTCTTGGTATTTACCATACCAATATTCTGAAACCGTATGAGCTGCCTCCAGAAAGGAATATAAGTCCAGTAGTTCCCATCAAGGGAAGAGGTAGGCAAAGAAATATAGTGCTGACTCATTGCCGAGACGTAGTGCTAACCAGAAGGGGAGTCTGTAACCGTAACTGTTTACCTCGACCTTCTAGCGGCCACTGCCTTGAACAATCAGTCCATGTCTTGAAAGAGAGCATAAAGCATGATGTAGTCCTTGAATATTATTTTAATTCATATATGTTAAACGTTATTGTCCTAAATAGTTTTATTTTGTCCCCGTGTAAATCATGTCCTTTAATGTCATTAAATATATTTTAACTTAATTGGCATGATTTATTAATTTTAATAATCTACCCTGACATAATTAAAATTTTGGCGCCTTTTCGGTCTCAGGTAGATTTTTTAAAGATTTTTATGTGGGAAGGGTTTTGTCCAAAGAATGGAAGTGTAATAGCAACAACCACATACCTATAAATTATTGAAAACAGATATTTATTTGAAACGCTTAAAGCTCTTCATTACATTCACTTCCAACATGTATACCAATGTAATCAGTACTAATATTATACCAATGTAGTTAATACCAATATGTATTATAATCGATAGAAAATCTATAGAACTTTTGAAGTATGGTTCGAATAAAATTACCTCGAATAGCTGTTTTACTATGGGAATTAAATTTCTTTTACAATTTGCATGCTTTTTTTTCTCTTTATTCTTTTTTCTCATATCCAGGAACATTTTAAGAATGCACAACATAATGGTATAGTAACATCGTTACTGCACAGTTTTAGAACGCTGACATATATATTTTAATAGCACTTAGTAGCTTCTTGGCAGTTATGCTTATGAGAACGAAATAACCTATTTTTTTGAGGGAGGGAAAAGTTAAGGTTAGATTTAGAACTAATGAGTAGTAAACATACTTAATCCACTTTATATCATGCCTGTAATAAGGTTGCCACTATTGAATATACAGTGGTGAGCAAAATTATGGACACTTTTAAAAATCATTATGTTTTCTAACTTTGTATGCTTATAGAAAATGTTAAAGTTCACAAAATCCAAACTTACATGTCATTTTAAAGAGAATTTAATGTTGATTTCAATGCAAAAAGGAAATTTCACATATTTGAGGCCCCAAAAAGTTATCCCACTTGATCTGAATAATAAACACAGTGATGTAGTGGATTATAGTTTGTAACTTTCCTGACAAATCACTGCTCTTGTTTTGGGAACCAATAAAATATTATTAACTGCTAACAGAAGCTGATATTATGTTTAAAGTTGAAACAAGTAATTATTGTGCCTTTTTCTGTGGAAAGAAAAAGGCACAATAATTACTTGTTTTAATAGTGTTTTTTATGTAATCAATTACTTGTTTTACTTTAATAATTACTTGTTTTAATTGTGTTTTTTATGTAATCAAATTGCAAGTAAGAAATTTTGTTAAACACTTTGACACTTTGTAGAAATTTTCGTAAACCTTTCTAAAATTTAGTCAAGAAGCGACGGTATCAAATAAAAGAATAGATTCGATACCAATAAAGAGAACTAAGATTTATATGAATGTGATCTTCCCCATGCTAAAATTGCAAGACGGGGTGCGGCTCAGTGACTACGTCTGGAGTCCGAAAGTTTTATCTATATCAGGAGATAAATTCTATAAAAAGCAAAGTAGGAAATGCCTGGAAAAGGTGCACCACATCTGTTCATGACAAAAGAATAAAAATACAATGTCTCCAAGATAGAAGAATGTCATCATCTACCATCAGAAGTCAATCGAATGACATTGATATTCAAAGAAAAAATCCTTATCTCAATTTACAGCAATATATAAAGATATTACAGTGGGCAAAGGAACAGATTAATTGCACAGATGATCTGTGATCACAAGTTATACGGAATGATGAAACAAAGATATCGTTATTTCGCAGTGATGGCGAAAATATGTAAGACAGAATAGGTAAACAGCCACATTCTGACTGCATTCAGGCAATTATGAAGAACACAGATAGTATTATGTTTTGGTCATGCATATCAGCAGGCAATATTGGTCTCCTTCAATAGGACGTTAAACGCAAGAAAGTACATTTACACTATTCTAGAGCCAAAACTTACACTTTCCATCAAGGATCTCTTTCCCTATAATGCATCATGTATTTTTCAGCAGGATTTATACCCTTGCTACACAGTAAAAATATCGGAAGTGTGGTTTAATATAAAAAGCACTAAATTGTAATCTTGGTTAGGAAACCGTCTTGATCCCAAAATAATTGGGAAGTTATGACACCGTTTGACAAATTTTATACATATGAATTGTTCATCAAATAGAATTATTTGAAGTTATAATTGTTTCCCGGCATCATCAATAACCAAGGAATAGTTTAAAACTTTCGTCAACTCAATAAAACATCAGTATGAAGCTGCAATAAAAATTAAATACTACTCCACTAAGTACTGATCCACTGAAGTCTTCAGCATCTAATGTATTTCGATAATTATTGTTATTCAACTTTTTTTTTTGTATTATGAATCTTTTAATTTTGCTTTTTATTTTAAAAATAGCATTAAATTTTAAAAGTTTATGAAACTTTGCATTTTCTATGAGAGTACAGATTTAGAAAACATTAAAATTTTCGAAAGTTCCCACAATTTTGGTCTCCATTGTGTACTAATAAAATCTTGTATTCATTAATAATTTGCAAGTTATAAAAGAAACATTTCGTTACAGTACGTTTTCTAAAAGTACTGCCAAATATTGCAGTTGGTTTCGATGCTAATAATATTAAATCTGCAAACATATATTAAAATTTTACAACCAAATAACATTTACGCGAACAATGAAGCATGTGAAAAACATGATGTTCTAACAAAGAGATGCAAAGGGAGTAAGAAATACGCGAGTATCTGGAATAGACATATCGTCATTGGTCTATTTATATAGCAATTATTAGTAAAATAGTTTGTATTGTACTATAACATTATATTAGTAAAATATTTCGAGAATATATTGCTGTTAAATATCGGTATCATGCAGGTATCGGTATTCCACAAAGTATGTTAGCATTCACATAATGGTCATTTAACATTCGCACGAAAATATGAGCATTCTTAAATTTTGATCTTTCACGGCTCACACAATTATTTTTGTTGAGAGTTTTTCATTTAATTTAATTACTTACGGACTGTATTTTGTATTCAATTTTTTATTCGTTCATTTCATTTGAAGTTTGTGATTATATTATTTAGTATTTCCAGGGTTTGTTATCTCCATTCAAAATATAAATAAATAAATCTTACATTAAATTATCTTTGAGGTTTTTTTATTATTTGTATATAACAGATCTGGCTGATTCAAAATAGAATGAGATTAATAGTTATTAGCTAAAATTAAATAATTTTATTTATGAGACAATTAATCTACTAAAAACTTAAGATCTCAGAAGAAAGATGATTAAGAGATAATTTTTTTATTACTCTATCCTTATTACATAGGATCTTGAATTCAGGATATGTAAAAATGTTATGCTTTTATCTAATGTATTATTACTTATATTTTAAGAAATACATTAATTTTTTACCCATTTATCAATTATTTGTTAAATGGAAATCATAATTAAATATTTATGACAATTTCTGTTGCTATTCTAATCGAATTTTTGTTTTATATTTGGGCTTAGTTTTAATAAAAATGTCTACATTTTTAGAAATTGTTTTTTTAAAAATATTGAGGAATATTCAGTTTATTTTAAATGCTGAAGTGCCATCGAATTCAGGATAAACAGTATTTCGTAAATATGTGTTGCCACTGTTTCATATCTGTACTGGTGCAGACACAATTTTAAGACAGACAAATAGTATTGTTGTCATCTCCAAAGATAAACTTTTTCAAATGCACGAAATTTTCGGTCTTAGTTCCAGCTTTTCAAGCTCTTGGAAACTTTAAATTTGATTTTTTAAAATATTAAATTATTTTCAAATTCACTTAATCTATAAATATTTCATGCAAACTAAAACTTAATTCATTCAATGAGCAAGATCATCAGGCTGACATAAAAGTTTCCTGCTACAAATTTCCTTCAATCTGCTTTTGCACAATTCTTAGCCTGAGAAAAAAAAAATAACATTTTTTTTACTGTTTAATCTCAAAATAAAGTCTTAAATAGTAACATAAGTTCAGGAAATTATCGAGAATATGGCTCTTTAGCCATATGCTCTATCTTTGATGCTTACCTTTTTGAAAACTCAGCTGTATCGCTACGAAACAGTGATTTGGCAAATACTGGTGATACCGTATCTTATGTAGGATTTGCATTAAGTCGATTGCAATCTATCCAATATAAAACTCAAACAGGCAGAAATTGTACAGAAGCAAGTACTTGCGCTGTAGAGACAAGAACTTGCAAGTGTCAGCTCTTCCAGCGCATGCCTAACCTTATTAGTGTCTTATAACTAGCCTTGTAAAAAACCCGCCCTTTGCTTTGTTAATCAATCAAGAATGAAATAAGTCGAGTAATCAGTAAGAAATATGTATAATATACAGTTTGACGTCAGGAACCCAAAGGCCCGAATGTTGTGCATATTACTTATTATAAGCTATTTCTCAAAATGTCTTGCATAGACTAGAGGACGTCATGACTGAAACATTAACATATGCTAACAAATAACAATGAATGATGAATCTTGAATTCGCAAATCAGTAATTACTAGTATTCGATAAATCAGTTTGATGAAATTCGATTCCGTAAAAGTGTTGGTAAGATAAAAATATGGAAGAGGAAAAGCTTCTATGAAGCTGTGAATTCACGATGGCAAATTAAAATTCTTTATTATCGCATTAATTCAATGTTGTTGCAGAGTGGGGGTATTTTTTTTTGGTAATGCTTTATACTCCTGGCATTTGTTTTAAAACACTATTCGAAGAAATGCTAGTATATGCTTCTATTCTACAGATTAGTTTTAAATTAGACCGAGGAAACTTTCAGTCTATGATCTCTGTTAAAATCCATACATTAGTATTCCAATGAAAATATCTAATATGATTTGGGAAATCAGGAAAGAAAGAAAGCGTGCGCATCTAATCAAACATCAGTATATCAAATTAATGTTATTTAACTATTATTAATATTAATTTAATCTTTTAGATTAGCTGCGTATTATTCTTTTGAAGCCTTTTCGTAAACGTGAAATTCATGCTTCTGATTGTGCAGTCTACAGACGAATCGAGTCCAAACCAAAGATTCCCCACAATTTCGCATTTGTTCTTAAAAAGGGAAATAAAAAAATGAATACTACACCTTATTATTCATGTTTCTTAGAAAACTAATTTCCATACCCTTTTCCTCTTCATTCGCGCCATTTCATTCCATTCATTGATGATTTTAATAAAAGGGAAAACAGCAAAAGTACAAAAAATTATATCTTATTTTCTTAATTCCGTTTTATGCTGCTTTGTCTAATAACTGTATGGGAATAAAGGAGTTTGATAAAAAAAGACAATTTATGCGACCATCAAAAATTTCAACTTGGCAGTTACATAGCAAAGATAAATTTGCAATAAAACAGATTTTTTTTTTCATTTTCTCATCATTTTGACTTTAAAAGGTAAAATAATTGACTTTATAAGGTTCTGAAGGCTTTTATGTTATCCCGCCTTTCTTTTCGTCATTATGTTTCAGCCATTTGTAAGGTAGCCATTTGCAAATCTATATTTAATAACAGACAATACTTTAGAATATTTTTTATTCATTTTAGAAATTTCTTCATTTATTTAAATAACTAGCTCCATTTGATATCCTAAAGCAATTTTTTCTTATGAATAAACTTTTCGAATTTCATAGAATGTAAGGAGAAGAAGAGAGAAAGAAATGCTTTGTAAGATTCATACTTCTAAGAAAAATTCCTACTTCTAAAACTTTATATTCAAAGTAGGAAAAAGATAGCCCTTCCAAAAGTTTCTCGTACTTTTAAAATATCTTTTTACTAAGAAGCCCTGTTTACAAATAATTTAAACTGCAAAACGGAAAAAAATACTTTTAGAAGGAAAACTAAAAAATAAAAACTACTAACCAATAATTTTTTGTTACTTTTCCTTCTGAAAATTTATTCCGATAAAAATGTAAACAAGTTTCAGGAAAGTCATTATGCAAATAGAAATGCTAGGCGAAATAAATTGAAAATTCCCGAAACATGAGAATGTTTTGTTGACTTTGAAATGTACGAAGTACATTAAGTGAAAATTCATTAATTATGTATCTTTTTTTTCCAAAGAATTCCTACTTTTAAGGAAAAGAATAGAAATAAATAAACGGTTGGAAATGCAGCTTGTTTTTAGCATTAAAATAATCCATCGTTCGTATCTAACGATTTTTAAGAAAATGATTTTACAAACAGAGAGTATTTTCAATGTAATATTTAGTTTTTTTCGTCAATTTTATTTATTTATTTAGCATTAATTTTCATGTTTTTGAACTTTTATTTCTTATTATATTCCCCAATTAGAAAAACTCTTCTTTATTTAAGAGAACAAAATTTTGCAAGAGATAGTATAATAAATTTTAGTGTGGATGCTTCATTTGCGAAAAAAAATGTATATATCTTAAATGGTATACTCATGTCCAAAATTAAAGTAACAAAAAGGTTTTTCAAAGTAATTCTAAATGGCTACCAGTAAAATTTAAATTAATTATTTTATATATATTGGGAAAGACTGGTAACACGATATTAACCTTTGTTGAGGGAAAAAATGTTATTTAGCATTAGTTTTTGAGGAACTGTTAAAATTAGTTCGCATAGGCATTTCGGATTTTTGCCTGCAATTTTGTAAATTTTTTTGGTTTTAATGTAATTATTAAAACAAAAAAATTAACCTGTTTCCAGTGAGAAGGAGTTCTCGGTCTGAGGGCAGCCATAAGGATACTGCTCATGGTGGCTGCCTTACTTTTTCAGAAATAGCCACCCGGGTCAGGCAAGATATCTATTATTCTTGGAGGAGGGCCCCCGTGCATGAATGGTGTGCGGAAAGTCCCCTGGCGCTGTTTTGGTTGGGGTTGACAACAGGCGCGATCAGACAAATCTTTCTAGATTTCGGAGTGCACACACTCGTGTACAATGTTATGTGAAGGGCCACAAAACTTATCCCATATGTCCAAAATGCAATGCGACTGAAGTTGCTTTACTCATATTTTGGTCTGCATCGGTTTCAATAAAGGCAAACTGTTTTCAAATCCTGAGGCAGTGTTACATTGTTTGAAGGCGTTCGGGCTCATGGACTTGATTTGATGTTACTGTTAACTAGAAGGGATAAGCCACAACATAAGTTCTCATATTCGTTTAGACGATTCCTTGAGATGGAGAGCCGTTGAAGCTGAGCAGTCTTAAGCGGAGGTGGCTCGATGGTTACAACTGGTACTGAAAGTGGTATCCAGGTTGTGAAATTAATTCCAAACAAGTGGTACGGTTACAAGAAAGACCGTCACAGAGCAACGACGCCTGCACAGGATCGCCTAGCGCACGACGCGACAAACGCACATTAAGCTCACGACGGCATAGGCTGACAATGGCTCCTCAACTTACTCGTGACCTTGCTGCTGCGTCTAGAATAAGAATTTCCTGACAAACAATACACAGATGTCTAGCAGAGAGGGCCCTTTATATTAGGCTACCAGTTGAGTGCGTACCGTTGACTTCATCCAACAGTAAAACCAGGTTGTTGTGGTGTCGTACACATCAGTCTCGGACACACCAAGAATGGGGGTATATTCTTTTCAGCGATGAGTTGAGATTTACCACACAGGGCACTCGTCGGACTTCATCTGAAGAGAGCGAGGAGCTCGCTGTCATACCTCCTCGAGAAAAATCGACAGATTTGGTGACAGAGGAATCCTTGTCTGGGGTGGCATAATGTTGGACCGTCGTACACCACTGTACGTCTTCGATGCTGATACTGTCTATAGGGATGAGATGTCTATAGGGCATATCTCTGTAGGGATGAGATCCTTGAAGTCTATGTGAGGGTGTTCCGGTGTGTTTTTGGCCCAAATTTCATGTTTATGGACGATAACGGGGGTCCACACAGAGCGTTGATGATTTTTTTTGAGGAAGAAGATATTTGATGTATGGACTGACCATCGAGGTCTTCGGATCACAATCCTATTGAACATGTTTGGAGTGATTTCGGAAGGGCCGTTGCATAGCGTAACACCCTCCTAATTCTCTCCAAGAGTTAAAAGCCGCGCTTTTGGTAGAATGGGTTTTGTTGCCCCAAGCATTTATTCACACCCTCATACACAGTATGAAAGCTCGTTGTGAAGTCTATATAGCAATGCATGGTGGTCACACTCCATATTTGACAAGCTTTTCCCGAAATAAATGCTTTATCTCTGATTCATAATATAATACTTTTCGTTATACCCTGTTTTTTAATTCCCAATTAAAATCTCTCCCATGTTGTTATGTGTCCAGTTTGTTTCTCTCGTTGTAGTGTATCTCTGTGCCAAATTTCGTAGTAATATAGTGAATAGTTTCTCATTTTTTCATAGAGTTTGTTTGTGACCTTAATTTTGGGTATGAGTTTATTATCAGTAGTCATAACCGCAACTTAGTTTTGATGATGCTATCAGCAACAAACCAAGTCTGAATTAATTACAATTGCTTGTAGTGGTTATATAATTCATTTACCTTCTGTTTTGATAAAACAGATGGCATACCTTTTCAACATAAGGTATATTTCCCATGATTCTTTTGAGGATTATTATTAAATTGCATTCTGAGTATAGTGTATTTTTCTGTACGAATTTGTTTCTCTTATGAAATGTGAAGCTTAGAAAATAATTAAATAACTGTTCCTGAAACTCTATAATTTTCAGCAATCTCATAATGAAGTTATGAAGACTTCATAATGAGTCGTTATAACTTCATTATGAGATTGATGACTTCATTATGAGTCATCTTTATAACTTTATTATGAGTCAATCGACCCTCTACTCACTAGATTGTTATTTTGTTTTGTTTTGTTTTTTATCCTTTACAGACAGAATCTGTGCAAAAACCTATACAGAATGAATTTCAAATCAAACGAGGATGGATGCGGATTGAAATTCAAAGATACATGTACCTGTAGTCCTCTTCTTTCAAATATCTGCAAAACAGGTGAATCCTGGTGTAAATGGATACCATAGAAAATACAAAAATGACTGAATAAGTGTACAAAAAAAATGCAAAAATGTTAGGGAGCCTTAACATTTTTAGACTGACTACCTTACTATTTTATAGTGTGTGTTGAATAATTTCGCATCTACAAGCATCTTCAGATCAAATAATTCGCATAATAATTAGTCACTCTAAAATTGAAATCTTTGATTAGCTTTTCTTTTAAAAAATTCCAAAATCCTTCCTCCATTTATTTTAAAGCGCTCGAAGTTAAGCACGAACTTAGATTCAAGTACATTAAGATATGGACTTATATTTCCACCTTTTTTTTCACGTAAAATTAATTGAAATCAAATTTTTGGTTGTAGTTATAAATTTAAAAAAAAAAGAAAGAAAAGATTATAACTTTTTATCATGATCTAAAATCTTTTTCTCAATTTGTCAATGATGATGTGTCAACAAATCAGCATGGTGCAAGTTATTTCTTTTCCATTTCACAACTTTTTCTTCCCTCCCCCCTCACGTGAAATACTCTTATCTGGATGAACTCAACCGTTGAAAGATATTTACGAATGTATTTCTGGATCGCACATGTACGAAAATAAACGGATAGATAAAAAGATATTTATCTTTTACATGGATAACATATGTCAATTGCTGTTAATGACGTTTCGTTTAACGTATGGAAGCAAGCAATGAGAGTTTGAAAACTTTTCCCGCATAAATTCTTCAGATATCTGATAATTGGAGATAAGGAGTAAGAAATTAACGAATTTTATCTTTATTGATATCTTAATGGCTTAACGAGAGAGAGAGAAAAAAAGGATAAAAAAAGATCCATTTTAAAAGTGAACAGATTGCGATGAAACTCTGAAGATGATTTTATTAGACTAAATATGTATTATATAAATAAAAAAATTGAATGCACTTTAGAGTTTTGACCCGAGTATAGATTATTCTGAAATCCTCAAAGATGGTTTGGGAATTAATTAAGAACATTAAATCCGTTCTAAAAAATGAGTGAAAGTTTAAGATTTTTAGAATTGCGATTTTCCTGAGTGGATTAAAAATATGAAGTTTTTTGATTTGACACATTTCTAACATAATATTGGAGACATTTTTCCATGCAAATGTTCAAAAATACTACTTATTCTGCTATTATATATACATTTTTTAAGCTAATGATCAAGAAAGTTTAGAAATAGCATTATTGGCAATGCAAAACATATCGATTCATGCTATAAAAACATCAAAAATTGTTCACTAATTTCTATTTTCTCCTTAAAAGAAATATCTAGAGCTATTTCTAATTGTTTATCTTCGTTCATTATTAGTTACTCTAATATTTTATTCGTAAGTTTCTAACACGTGGAGGTACATCAAATGATTGAAAGGAGAATTTTCGTTAAATTTTATTCTAAATATTTCATTTTCTCAAAAAATATTAAAACAACATTAAAAAGGGAATTCCAAGCATTATTTTTCCATTCTTATTATTTCACAAAATCTGTATCAATAAGGCACTTTTTAATATTAAATAAATTAATAGAGGAGAAATGAAGTAACAAATTTATTGTTAAATTAAAAAAAATACATGAATACGAATAAACCATGTAAAATTCAAATCTAATTGTCGATTTGCATTTCTACAAAATTATATGGGGAATTTCCAATTCACAACACAAAGTTTTGCAGAATATCTAGGCTTCGCAGTAGGGAATAAAGTGCGTGCTGTGTATGTTTGAGAGTGAACATGGATGTTCCTTCAATAAAACATTAATATAAAAACATTAATATTAATATAAAATTAGTACTAACTTTTCAAGTATTCGAACTATTATTTCTCGATTATTAATAGTTAAAAATCCCAAAATGTTGCAACAAAACTATTTGTGAGCACGCCTACATACTTTAAAAATAATTTTACTTTCTTTTTAAAAAAACTTTGCGAATTTGCAAGAACGTTAAATGATTTATTTTTAGGTTATAATTACATATGTACAGTCTTCAACTATAAATAAACTTTTTTTGCTTACATCTACATCCTCTCTCGCGGTCATACTGTCATTACTTGCGCAGTTAGCTTGTCTGCAGTTGTTGCTCTCGAAAAAAAAGCAATTAATAAGTTTTTTAAGATGTTCTTTCTTTTTCTTTTTTTTTAATGTTTAATGGAGGCTATCAAAAAATTATTCCTGATTTTTTCTAAGAGTTAATCTTGCTAGTAAGAATAATATTTAACGAGGACGGCTTTTAAATCGAGATAACCATACCGATATTGTAAACAAAATAAAATGGCTAGATAAGTGTGAGGTATAAGAATATCAAAATCTATGTTAATAAATTATTAAATAAATAGGTAAATAGGTTAGGTAGTATGCACTTGATTGTTTTGAATGGCCGAAATGGAATTTAAATTATAAATAAGTTTAGGTAAAGCAGTATTAGATACAAGGGAGAATTTGCCGTTCAGATGCCTAAACCCTCTAGATTAAAAGCGAGCCACAAGCAAACTAATTTATAATTCTTATTTTCCTACATGCCAAATAAATGAATTAGTAAAATAATACAAACTATATCAATGATTAAATTTTAGGATAGTATCAGTACTTCATCATTCATAATTGATCAGTTTCTATAAATTTTTCTTTCTTCATTTAGTCCAATAATGATAAGAATATTAATAAACCCTTTCCTATTATCTCTCTCTCTCTCTCTCTCTCTATATATATATATATATAGTGATTAGATGAAACATCTATTACGCAAAGATAGCATTTATAGTTATGGAATTGCATAGTACCTATTAGAAGCTCTAATTTGATTTTGACATTGAAATGATATTCATTCTAAAAATGATAATTCCATAAAGAAAACAATTATCATTCTTCTGATCTCACATTCCCTAATAATATCAATTGCATATCGTTGTCATTATTTATATTAAAATGCTAATAATAAAGTAAATGGATTTTGTTTTAACTTAAATCTCTTTTTAATACAGAAAAAAAACCCAACTATGATACTCTATTAAGCGAAAATTGAAGCACATAATCTCATTTTGAGTCCTTTCATTTCTTGATGCAATTGTTCGTTTCAAGTCACCATTAAATCACTCGTGTAACTGCAACTTTAATTGTCCATCTTAATGCGCAACGAAACATAATTAAAACTACGCTTTTCTCTTTTTTTTATTTTTAATTCACAGAGAAGTTCAAATAACAAATGGATAGAATTGAATATTATAACATCAGCAACAATCTTCTCCGTGAGCATTAAGTGAAAAAAAAATATTTCACGCTTCGCGGTTTTTTCATTCGATCTGTCATCATAAGAATAGCTAAAAGCTTACAGGCTGAGCAGACTTCACGCTGAGTTAATTTTCAATCAACTCTCGGCCGGATCTTTTTATTATGATTATTCCCCCCCTTTTTTTCGAACGTCCTCCTTCTTAAACAAGCATTGTTCGAAAATGAAAATGGTTTATGATTTTTGGTCAGACGATTTCTTCTCGCTTGGTCAAGGTCGGGCTCAAACAATTACTTAAACTAGTCGTTGGATTTTTTTTTTTTTTTTTTTTTTTTTTTTTGTTTCTTGAGAGCAAACATAACGTTCCGTAAGTCTTCAACAAATGTTGCTGTCATTATAATAGCAAGATTTGATTCAAGCGTTTTGAAGTATTAGCTACTAAAGGTTCAAAAGGTAATCTGTTAACTCTGGGTATAGTGTATCAAAATTCCTCCCTTTTAAATGTAGGGAAAAGTATTGATCGGCATTTGCTGAGATGATTTGTGCAGTGTATTTAACTTAATTTTTTAGCGTCTTTATTCATAAAAATTAGTCAATAAATGATAAATTCTAGATTGCTATCATCTTGACATTTTTATTTATTTACTTATTTATTTTTATAAATTTTCGCACAAATATGTCGTTTTTAAAATGAGGTTAACAATGAGTTTTTTGTGTCGTAATCAAACAAATTTTCTCAAATGGTGTCAATAAAAAATTATTCAAAAAGTGTTCACATTTTTTTTTTCCTTTGTCAGCTTAATGTTCGATTCAATAAATCTGCTATTTTCTAATTAGAATTTTGTAAACAATTATCTGGTACTAGTTCTCATGCTCTTTTTTTACTATAAATAAGTTAATACATGATGAATTAAGTTTGCATCATTAAAAAGTTGTTAACTCTGAGTATAATGTATCGGAATTCCTCCTTTTTAAATATAGGGAAAGGTATTGATCGGTATATTCTCAGAACACTTGTGTTTAGCTTGCTTTTTTCAGTATGTTTATTCATAAAATTAGTCAATAAAATAGAAATTCGAGATTGCTCTCACCTTGACATTTCTATTTATTTTTTTATTTTTGTAAATTTTCTCTCAAGTATGTCGTTTACAAAATAAGGCTAAAAATGATATTACTGTGTTTTATGCAAACAAATTTTCTCAAATGGTTCAAATAAAAATTTAAAAAATACTCAAAGAGTGTCATATTTTCTTTTTCCTCTGACGGATTGATATTGTTTTTCGATTGAATAAAACAGACATTTTTTAATTGTAATTTCGAAAATTTAAAATCGTTTTAGAATTCTGGTAAGTATTGACTAAACATGTCTTTTCTATGTAGATTCTTACTGTATATTTTGTATAATATTTTTCATATATTTCAAATATTAAAACGAAAATTGTTTTAAAAAAATGACAAACGAAAATTGATTAAAAATATATTTAATCATAAATATTAATTCAATAATTTATATGTGCAAGAAAATGTAAGTATTTTTTCATTAACAAATCATTCGTGATAGTGTAATTAGAAAAAAAAAACATTAAAGATTTCCTTGTTTTGTACAGGTGCCATCAGTAATTTTTCAGATTCACGTAAAAAGAAAAGATAACTCTACCATGATAAACAAAAAAAATTACGACGAATTGATGAGTTAATTTTTGAAGCAAGTGAATTATAGTTATGATTGAGGTTATTTTAAGGGTAATTCTAAGGAATTTTCTTTCACAATTCTATATGTTAGAAGATTTTTTTAAAAATTTCAGAATATATTTAGGACATTATTATGAGCATATCAATCTTAACAGATTTTGGAAACCACTAGGTGGAATAATTTAGGAGCCTTTTATAACTTTAAGTATTTATAAGAAGCTATTAAGTATTAAATAAGAATCTAAGCACGTATAATCCAAATATTTTATAATTTTAAACTAATTTCTTTCTAAAAAATTTTATACTATTGAGAAAATAGCTAATACATTTTTATATTTAACATTAACGGAACATTCATCGCTTTGTTTAAAATCATACTCACCACAAAATAATTATGAAATTTAAGAAAACTTAAAATAAAAAGTATTATTGTATTTAAAACAATCAATTCACACTTCAAAAATACAATATATTAGGCTTTTATGTGTTGTTATATAGTGTTATTAATGATCTAGATTTAAAGCCCTGCATTGACTTTAGCATGCATTTACTTGAATATTATCATTAATAAGTGCAGTTTAAGATTTTTTTCCTCTAAATATCACTTTTAAATATTTTTAAATGATATATATTAGTCATATGTTTAAGTTACGGTGGAAATATGTGTAATAAATATATTTAATTTATAATGTTTCCTTATTTAATTATATTTATATAGAAACCGATATCATTTATTTTATATTTTAATATATTTGAAATTAGAATAATATAATTTTTGAAGACAGAAATAAAATAATTAATGTCATAGATTTTCAGACCTTCCCTTTTCTTGGAACAGGTCACACCACCTCTGATTATATTCAAATAAAAAAAATCTGGGTTAGATTTAACTATAACTATATTCTCATAAATATAAATTTCAATTATAAATCTCTTAACATTATGTTAATCCAAGCTTTTCTTTAAAGCTTTTGAAAGAATGCTTTTTTAATTTTTAAAAAAATGTAATTTTTTTAATAGGTGTTAAGGTTTATGGATAGAATCTTATATTACCTATAAAAGTTTTGAACTTAATGTCAATTTTGAAAGTTAGATAAATAAATAAAATTAATAAGAATAAGAAAGGTATATTTTTTTATGAAAAAAGATAATTCCAATCCAAATTTTTCCCACAAAAATGTAAAAAAAAAAATTGCACCAGTGAATCACTATTTTTTGATTCATGCGCCACTTTTAATGCTTTTATTTACTTTTTGCCTGCGAAAATTTACGTTTTGTTAGTTCTTTGGCAAGAGCTCCCACAAAAACTTGGATCTAAAATCTGGAAGGCCCAGCCTTTGTGTATTTGTACGCGAACCATTGTACCAGACAAGGAAGAAAAAAAAGCAACAGAAAAAAAATATCCATAGATCTCACGCCAAAATGTAAAGCAAATATTTCTCAACATCCCTTGAAGGTACAAAAAAAAAGCCTTTTTCAAAGTGCTAACATTCCACAATCCACCCCCATTAAAACGGATGTAATGCATTTACGCACCTGTGTGACGTTTAGACCAAATAATCCACCGATTTACAGGGTTGCTTTTACTTTGCAATAACACAGGACTTACTCACACATGGATTTATCGCTTGAATCTAACAAGTTTGGCTTGGACATAAAAATCCAAATCAAAATCAAAAATTGGAGAGCTCGAATTTCTTTCTATTCTAATATATTATGTTTACAATTTTTATTAATTCCAAATTGCATTAAAGTACAAAGATTATTGACCTGTTAATGGAATCGATTTATGTTCACGCGACACACATCAAATGATCTGCTACGCTTTAATTTAGGATTCATTGCGCATCTTGTAGATGGTAAAGGGCGTGGTGTCACTTCAACTAGATGTTTGATGACATCGCAGTAGTTTTATGTGACACTTGCGTCGGAAAAATTGACACCATTTATGTAAAGTGACACAAATGCTGATATTACATTCTCATATGGAGCATTTCCTGGGAAAAATTCAAAAATTAAACTATAAAATTTGGTGAAATCAGGCTTTGCATATTAGATTGAAGAGAACATATTGTAAATTTTTTTAAAATAATAAACATAGCCTTTTTACCATTCTTTTTTTTGTGTGTTATGTTTACATATTCGTCCTATAAAATATAAATTTCTTGAAAGGGGGAGGTGTATGATTTGATAATAAATTTCACTTATGAGTTTCAGTAGATACCGGTCTCATATAAATCAAATTCGCCTTAAATAAAATGTTTCGTTGATGCAATATGGCAGTTTCCACTTCAAGTTTCATGATTGCCATACAACCAGAATTAGAAATTATTTGGTATGTGCAAAGTAGCTTTCACTAAATTACATAAATATAGCTAGCTCAATTTTTTATGTTTAATATTAAGTTTTGATTAAAAGATTCAATATGTTCCCTTCAACTTTTAATTCGTAAATCTGTCTCCGTATGTTTCACAAATTCTTCCAAAATTTATTTATTTATTACCTTTTTATGCCTTAAAAGCAAACATCATAATAAATTTTTTTTGTGTTTCATTTCGCGAGGTGAAGTGAGATTACGGGATGGTAAGTGATGACTTTCTATCTAACTGCAGTTTAAAATTGCCAATTACTTCCAAAATTGGTTCAACTGCTATTTCAAAATGGGTTTATCATATAATTAACATTGTCTAATGGCATTTCTTGTATTTTTTATAAAAAAATTCATCCAATTTCTTTCTGTCAACAATATGTTAATGAAATTACCTTATAAATCATGTGCTGTAATCAAGTAGCATTACATTTAATGTATCACAGTGCCCTGAAATTTGGCAGATTTATCAAAGATTATTTTTTTTTTAAAACCAAACGAAAACAATTTTTTAAAAACAATAATAAAAGAAATTGCATATTTTAGTAATTTGCTATTTTCATCATATGCAGATGCAAGGACAGTCCAAAAAATTGTAAAAAGTTTACATACTATTCAAACTTCATTCTCTCAAGTAAGAATTGTCGAACGCGATATGACATGGATCTAAAATATTTACGTTACCAAATAATACCAAAACCAAACATTTATCTTAACCCCTATAAATCTGGCCCATAAAATCTATTGTCATTTGGGGCTTTAAATACCCCATTCAAATCGGATCACAATGTATGGACACATAATAGGAAGAGTGAGTTTACCGGCCGATTTGTAAGGCATATTTTACGCAACTGGAACTCAATTGGAAGTCAACAAAAGAGAAATGAACGGGGGAGAGGATCGTACCCAAATATTCCACACCCTTCCCCTCAATCCGCCACTGAAGTCTGGGGGTTTTGTTCAACACGCCAGCTTACCCAAAATCATCAATGAAACATCCCCACACACCACCGGTAGCTAACAGTGCAAGAGCAAATCCAAACTTTCAGCACTTCAAGCACCATTTATTTACATGGCTCTTGAACCTTGGGTTATCTGGGTGCTACTGACTCTCCCCTCGGCTGATCCCACATGGATATGTTTTCGTCCGGATTTGGAAGATCTTTTGGTGGCATGAGTCAGATTTTTATCGTTAAATGGATTGAGTGGGGGCTTGTGTACGTACCGGATCTTGTCACAAATCGGCGTGCTCCGCGTGTTAAGAAGGTTTTTTTTTCTGGTTACCAATAGCTAATGTTATCGGTGGAAGATCGAATTTAAATAAAAGGGATTGATTGGCATTGACATGAGGCGCGCCGTGCGGTTGAGAGTTGATACCCATCCGAGACAGACAGGTGTCTAGAAAACAAGGTAATCGGAGTCGTTTATCTATGGAAGTGAAGTGTTTGATGAACCTTTTTATGAGGTTTCATCGAATAGATGGGAAAGAAAAAAAATTGCTATTAAATAAACATGACGTAACAGATATAGTTCCTAAATCAACTACGGCCAGATGGTACAGACTTCGTATCGAACTAAAATACGATTGAAATATTGATTAAAGAGGAAATGTGTTGCTTTTGTTGATTAAACGATGAGCTTCCTTTTTTAGCTTTAGAAAAAAAACAAAAAAGAGAGAGAGAGAGAGGGAGATAAAATTTTTAAAAGCATTTAATGTATAAAATGAAAAATCAAACCAATCTTCATCTTAATGACATCCAGTCATGAATATTTCATGAAAGATATATTTGCCTGCATTACAGTATTAGAGTATTTATTTAAATAAGTTGGAATTCATATAATACATTGATAGACAGGAATTCATATAATACGCTGATAAATAGGAATTTATATTAGAAAAGTGCTTGGTTAAGTATAGAAATCCAATGACATGGATGAAGAAATGCAATAACATGGATGAAGTAATATTTTGTACCAATGACATAAAACGAAGTCATCGTATTTTATGAATGGATGTTTTTTTTTTTTGGCTATAAAGGAATATTTTATTCTTTTTATTCAAATATCTGATATTTAAAATGTTTATAGACTTCTTTATTACTCTTGAAAAATGGCTCGCAAATTAGTTAAAACTCACTAAACCAAAGAGTCAATTTTAACTGTTTAACTTTACGAGCTTGATCAGTAGTATTTGCATAGTGGCAGCATAAATTAATCTTTGTAGAATAGAATGGTGAATGCAGTCTGGTTATCTAAAATGTGAGTATAGATTGATTAAAATACAATATTAAGAAATGCTGTCGAATGTGCTTTTCTGGTAATCAAACTAAATTTTGTTTGATTTTTTCAACATATCTGGAAATATATATGTGGACATTAAATATTTTCTGTTAACAGAACACCATATAGTTATTTCTTGTCATATAAAGAGTTAATTTGAATGAATTACTGTAATTTATTATAATATAAAATATTTAAAATTAGATAAAATAAAAAAACTCAAGAACTCGATGTAGGTAATAATTTTATAAATAAACAACCTTCTTTTAGAATAAACCGAATGCATTTCACAAAGTATTTTTTTTCCCCTTTTTTCGCATCATATTTAGGCTTATAATAATGGAGATGCAACTAAAGTTATTCTACAAGAGTCCAAACTTTTTATGTTTTTGTTCAATACATTTAGTGGATATAGTTTAAATTAAATAGATAGTTATGGATAGGAGAATAAGATTCATAGCTGAGAAATGAAAGGAATCGGCAAAATCAGCAACAGAACAAATATGACTTCTGTTTCTTTTTATGTATGTGTGTGAATCATTTCGATAAATGTAAACATCGAATATACGAACAGTACATATTACTTCTGTACCCAGATGGGTAGTATATTAGTATATCAAAGGGTGCTGCTGTTCATTCTTTCATCGGTTCCAATAATCTTTTAAATTCAAAGAAGGAATAATACTAATGAAAGATATTTTTCTAACTGACGATTTCAATTTTATATTTCAGTTAATTATGTCCAGAAAGATTTTATATCAATTAATTAGTAAAATTTCACGAAATATTTTAAATATTTAAGTTTTCTTTTAAAAAATATTGCTTTCTGATGTAAAAGTGCTTTAAAAGAAACTTTTGTCAATTTATGTAATTTTCTCTTTAAACCATGATTTCAGAGATTCTTCGCTAAAATGATTTGTTAAACCTACTAAATAAAAAAAAATTAGCTAGAAACATTAAAAAAAATGAATTATTAAAAAAATTTTCTCTGCCTTTAACCAGACTTTTTTTTTCATGTATAAGAAATTATACAAATGGAAAGCATTATAATTAGTTTAAAAGATACAACTCGAGATTTTAACAGTTCTTTATATTTCAGAACTTCTTGAGTGTCAAAAACAAATTTTTAAAATTATGTTTGTCCCTGAACACCATAACTCTAAAACGCTTTCAATTAGATAGAGAAAATTCGATCTATAGATTGATGTATGCTAATACATATTTGTTCGATACTTTGGCATATATATAAGAGCAATCCCTTTAATAAAGGAAATTTAGTGTGCGAACTTGTGACTGCCCTTGTAGTTTCATGCAAAATTTTGTTTTAATCAGTCATAATGAAAGGAGCCCAAATTACATATTCAGTTTTCGGTTTCTTGTTCATTAACTTTATGTCAGTTTTTAATCGTAAAATATCGCTCTATAGATCCAGAAAAAACTCTTGATTCTCACCAAAGACCCTATATTTTGTTACTATTGTTTACGGAAGATAGATATGAAGCATTACCCGAGTTCTACAATTTTGCATAGAAGAATGAGTCTAACACTTTATTAGAGAGCATGAAAATTTTTTTTGTGGAGACGATTCTTATTGGTTTAACTTTATAATAAGATCTGAATTTTTTTTTAATAAATGATATAGTAAAATGATTCGTAACCAGCATCAAATTTATCGACAATAATGGCATTATTGAAGTCATAAATTTGTGAAAAATCTAGGCTACGAAGATTGGAGTAAAAAAAAGTAATCAGTAATAGAAAAAAAAATCTGGAAATATAAACATTTGCAAGAAGAAAGGCTTACTGTAAGAGAAAGAATTATGATGATGATACACATAGAATAGGGGACACTTATAAAATTTATAAGGTAGTATGCAACTATCTCAGCACATAGCGTTTAGAGGCTTCATTCTTTACACAATAAAATTCTAAAATCCTTCAATAGTTTAGTAAATTCGCAGGCATACTGTCATAGCATTAGGAAAAAGTGTAACTTTTATGGTATAAATTATGTGATAATTTTAAAATGATATATGATTTAGCTATTGTGATATAGGAAAGCACGAATATGTGTGTTATTACAAATAATATAGAAGAGTTTTGGTATTTTTTAATATAATTGCATAATAATATATAATTGCAACAAAATATGCAATCTTTAATAGCAATAGAAAAGAATATGTGTGTGTCTTATCTCTCTACATAGCATACTCTTTGATCCAAAACTAAAAAAATTGGTACAGATATGCATTTGAAGATGCAGAGTTATTAAGACTTGTTTCATGAAATTTTAATTAGGGTTTTAATTAATTAAAAATTGGATTTTTTTTGTGCTTTTTCGAAATAATTTAAGAAAATATTGTTGTACAAAACTAAGTTGCACAACGTTTCGGAATGTATATAAAACAATTATTGTCTTCCTTATGATTCGACTTAAGTTGTCATGAAAAGTTTTCTTGCATTAAGGCTTTTTATATTTTTTAAAATCTTTAATATTTAAATAACAATAGATTTCATTGCATGGCTATGAAATTCAGACTATTTCCTGTATTTCAACAGATATCTAATTGTGCAATTTTATTCTATAATCGACAGTTTTTTTTTTAAAGGAAAAAAAAAGTATTGACATCGCACAAGCAGTTCATGCGAAAAATTACAAAACGAAATTGCTTTCTCAAAACACAACATATGGTTTAAAATAAATAGCCCATTTTATAATGACATTACGAAAACCTAGAACTCGACTTTATTAATAATTTCATGTACACGAGAAAGGACAGGTTAACACAATATTCAAGCAAAAAAAAGTAGAGCTGTTAAAGTAGCACAGTTTTAATGCCTGATACAATTTGATGCTTAAAATTATTTTATCGTTGAAGCAATGAATTTCAGGTTATGCATATAAGATTGAATTGAAATTAAATACCGTCGATATCCTGCAAATTAGCTATCTAGATAGAAATCCGAATTTTAAAATTTATAAAACAGCATTTTTAATAAACAGTTTTGTTATTTAGAATGAAATGCTGCATTTATTTCATGGTATCGTTCCTAATGATTCTAGAAAAAATTATGAAAATGTCATTGAAAATATTAAATAATTGTTTTCACAAAGAAATTTATTTCCCACCTTTGACTTTATTAATTAAATTTTGAAAATTTTACAAAAAAAAAAGTCAGTTATTTTTATATTTTTTTATTTTGAAAATTTACAAAATTTTAACGCTAATTCTTGCATTTTGCATTCTAAGTCTGTTATTTATTTCAAATTCAAACATTCCGATCTGTTTTCAAACAAGTACGATATTACCTTTTTACCATTGTCTTTTAAAATTGTTTCCTAATGAACTGAAAGATTTATATTACCAATCAGAGGCCTGAATTTTACTTCTTTGCGGATTTGGTAAGGAATTGTATTTAGAAATAAATAACCCTGAAAAATATTTTTATTTAATTTATTCTTTTTTATATATTTGTTATAATTTTTAATCGTCTGTAATTCAACAGACAAAATTATAGATAAAAAGAAAAATAAGCGTGCAAAATCAACAATATTTTTCTGTCTTCGTTTTCATGGCTTCGTTTTATGTTAATATAATTTTTTTTTATTTTGCAGAAGCTCATCATGTTACAGGCAACATCGTGTGGGTTCTGCTAGTGTTTATTAATTCAATATTATAATTTAATGTTTCCAATAAATTTTAAAGTATGATTATATCACAATGAAATACAATGCATAACCACCCACTTTCTAAGTCTCCATTTTTTTCTTCCAGCACATGCTAACATTCATTTTACAAATTTTTACTGCTCCAAAGGCAATGATTAATTTGGTTAAATGACTTTTCATCAAGGCGAGCCAATCCCCTGTTAGCCACAAAGCACACAGCTTGAGGACACCCAGAGTACGCTACTTTGTCCTCTTTGCGCCCACCATATATAATCATGATTAAGCGATCTTCATGAGATACACCCACGTTTTGTGCTCAAATTGAGTTATGGAATCAATAAATGCTCAATTAGAGACTCGGTTCTCAATTCGTTTTCGGTGAACTCTCCGAGCTTTTCTCTTTCCCCTCCTCCCCTCCCCCTCTCGTCTGCAACTTTATTACCCCCTTCTCCCTTTCCTTCCTCTGATAATCAGGGGGTCTGAAACCATCAGCGACAGATGACAGACATTAAGGCGGGCATTTAATAATGGGGAGATGAGGGGTCGTATTTATCGAAGGTAGATTTGAGACTTCTGTTAGAGTATGTTTTATTAAACAAATGAGGTAGATGTAGATTAAATTTTAATTTATAAATAAAATTGAAACTTTACTATATTACAAATTTAATATATTGGAGTTATAATAAAAAATAATTATAATAGTATATGGGCCATTATAAAAATTCGATTTTTTTGCTGAAATTCGAATTGAAAACTAAAAAAAAGTACAAAAAGTATCTAAACAAAAGTACAACGTGGGAAAACAATTTTTAATTTAAAAATCACAGTAAATAAATAGAATGAATAAATAAATTTGAGAGATTTTAATTCATATAGGGAAAAATTGTTAATTAACGAGTCCTGATATTACTAAGTGAATGAATTAAAATTGCTAAAAATATAAATTATTTTTTAGCAACTTTAAAAATAATTAATTCAAAAAGTAAGTAATGGAATTAAATAAGTATATGTGACATTTTAAATGGAACAAATTATGCATATAAAATTTGAAAATAAATAGGTACATTCATGACTTTAAAAGATTTTTTAAAGTAAGAAATTTTTGTTAATGCATCTCTGAATTCAAAGAAAAATAAAATAAAAGAGACATGGAAGTATTCACAAATATCATCAATTCAGAAAATTTAAAATTTATCTTTTTTTTCACATTTTATGATTTTGATATCCCATTAACCAGAATAAATTTCAATTAAAGAATATATTTTAGTTTGGCATAAATAGAAAATTAAAAACCCAAGGAAAACTGTAATTCAAATTAGTTCAACAGCATTAAACATGCTCACTGATTTAAAAAAGAATGCCTTTTTTCCAAAGATCGTTATAATATCAAAATGAATGTGTTTATTCTTAGTCAAGAGATACATTTCAAATTGATTTGGTTCCATTAAATCATCATGGATTCGCTGTATCATTAAGCTTCAAGAAAATTATATAGTAGGTGATCTAATAAGTTACATTTATCATGTGGCTTGTTTCAAACCGAGTGAATGGATGAATTATTGATTGCGATTTCAGCTCTTAATTTCTATCAAGTTAGGAAGAATCGTAGTGATCAAGATTATATATAACACGGCTTTTTCTTTTATATGTATATATTGTATACATAACGCTGTATATACAGTCATTTTTTTTTATGAGATACTGTTTGTCTTTGTTGATTGATTTGACCGTGATATTGGTTAAATTTAAATTCAATTAAAAAGTTTAGATATATTTTTAACTCCGCAAATTGTTTAGCGTTAAAGCTATATTATTTTAGTTGCCTTATACCCGTTCTCATAATTATGTATCTGAATCTTTTTGTGGGATTCATTCCCACAACATCACATAGCATTATTAATAAGCAAATACGCGATACATCTTTCTAAGTTCTTCAGTATCGTATCGTCGTTTTTTAAACATTTTGTAAATTACACACATGTGAAATAATCTATTCCCGCAATAAATTCCCATTTAAATTATTCCATTTCCACAACATCAAAGCAATATTAAAAACATAAATATGAGGTTCATCCAAGTTCCACAGAACTATAACTTCATTTTTTAAGCATTTTGTAGATTAGACAGATATTTAAAATCTTTCTTCATTATTTATTATCTATGAAAGAAAACTGCCTGATCAAAAGTTTCATGTAAAAATAGAGACGATTTAAATTTCGGAGTAGCAATGTAATCTATTGTTAGAAATTAGACAAAAAATATTTTTTAAATAATAATACTAAAACTTCGAAAAATTTGTTAATTATTATATAGTTGTCATTGACATTTTTTTTAAAAAAAGTTCTAAAATGGCGTAAAAATTATTTTTGTTCTTTAATATTTTCGTAAATCATGGTGCCGAAGTTTCAAAATTTATCTTTATTAATTAAATAAAATTTTCATTGAAGTCAAGAAATTACTCACCAGGAGCACGTTTACACCGTTCAAAATATATATGCAATAAATTTGATAGTTTTAAATCATACGATATGTCCTAGAGAGCTTCAACACTTCTTTTCATTGTTACTATTAATACAGATAAAAGTAAAGTTTATTTATAGATTAAGATAAAATTTTATTTATCGAGATCTTTGGAGTAAACTTTTTGATTTTGAAATGCATGAGAGACATTTCTTGCATTTCCATGCATAGAAAATATTAGATGACGTATTTAAAGGGCAGCAAGCACAAGTTGTTCTTGTAATATTCATATCTTACAAAAAAAAAAGCAATTGATTTTCAATTTCAAAAAAATATTTTTGAAAATTTATTTCTTTAATGTATATTACGCACTCAAAAGTATTAGAGTTCACGATGTTTTCTATTTAAATTTCGAAAAATCAGTAAGTCTCAGCCTCCTTAATCAAAATTTTCTATGCTTGATCTCTCGGTTTCTCAAAGCAAAGCGATATTTTTTCCACTTCATATTTCAGTTACATAGGTCTGAAACTAAATAGTTCATAGTTATCAATAATTTATAGGTATCAAGAACTGAGCATTTTAAAATAATGAAAAAATCTTATAAAAATTGTCTCAACATTTAGAATGCAACAATGAAACCAAACAAAATACAGAAAAAGATATTTTAAGAGTAGATAGTAAGAGAAATTTCTTCATTAAGATACTAAACATTTAAAAACTAGTCTGAATTCAAATTGTTTCTCAAATAGTTGCATCTGAAAAGCTGGAAGTAAATTTATAATAATGAATGAAAATCGATCACTGTCATTACCTTACATTTCCAAAATTCTTTTATTTAAAGTATATTAAGTTTATAATAAATTATTTAAAATTTTCACAAATAAATAGATTAGCAATTTTTTTGAGTAATTTCAAATGATTTATTTCATTTGATAATCGTTACCTGATATTTTATCCCGACTTTTGATTTTGATTCGCACGCAATCTTTAAAAAAATTGTCTGTTTTCATTTTCATTTATTTATCAATAACAAAGATATTTTTGGCAGCTTCTCATTTCTGTGTTTTTAGTTTTTTTTTTTTTTATTGTTGAGTTCAACATGCGGAAAAAACTGCAGACATGTGTTTTACTTTTTTTTTATTTTCGAAAGGATGTTGAAACACGTTAATCATTAGAATGAAATTCATTGAGTTGATTGATATAAATCACATCGGAAATAAAGAGGTAGTATTTTTCAAATGATTGTTGTAGCTAATTTCACCATTTCTCAGTACAGGAAAAAAAAGCAGAAAGCATTTTTTTATTTTTGTATCATTATTTTTTTTAAAAATTGACATTTGTAGAGGCTGGAATTTAAAAAAATATCCTAGTGTTTGAGTTCCGCGTTAGTTGAAAAAAATTCCGCTTTAATTGAAGAAATAGTGATGAGGCAGTACAAATATATAATTCGTGAACAGAAGAAAAATTCGCAATAATGGTGATATTAATTACAAAGATATTTTTGGCAGCTTCTCGTTTCTGTGTTTTTAGTTGGGTTTTTTTTTTCCCCACTTAGTCGATTACGAAGTATCATGAAAATATAGTAACCACCAAAAAAAATAATTCGAACCTGAGATTTTGATTTGAGACCACATTTAGACCACTTTTTAGACCTCTCTGAGTTCGCAAAACACATTTTTGGAAAATGGCCATCGTTCTATATGTTTGTCGGTGACAAAGATAATTAAAAAAGACTTTATTCCAGACTGATGAAATTTGATATACGGTCTTTTAACAAATTTGCAATTTCCATCAAATTATAAATAAAATCCAAGCAGAGGAAATCTGTCTGTCCATCTGTTTGAATATAATTAACGCGATAACTACTAAACAGAGAGTCTTAAATAGATAAAATATGATACACAGAATTAAAATCTATAGTCTTGAAGCCTTTTAAATTTTGAACCAAATCTAACTAAGGATGGACCATCTGCTGGTTTAGTTCTTTTAGAAACAAATAAGGTCGATAACTCAAACACGGAATGACTTAAACATATCACATTCAGTATGGGATTTCGTGATTACAATTGTAATTCTGTGTCAAATTTTTGTTTCAATCGTTTTGGGAAAAATGTGTCTAAAACAAAAACTCGTTTTTCGAGTACTATTAACCGCATGCTAGGTATTAATTGCCAGATTTCTCCGAGATGGAGTTAAAATAATACGGTAAAATCAGTAGAAGTTCTATGTTCAAGCTAAAGGTTAATAGGTTAATATTTTGTAACTATTGTAAGCCAATGGCATGTAAAACATCCTCTGGGATAATTCCTTCATTACTGGGGTCCTGGCTTAGGGCTTCCTGTGATCTGGATGTCCAGTTTTCGAGTTCTGATTTGGACATGGTTGTTCTTCGCTTGTGTTCTTTTTTTGAGATGTATGAATCAGGCCCTTTGTATAAAGCGGTTCTGTAGGCGAATGTGGGTTTCATCTTCATTTGAGCTAGAAGTCAGACTTCTGCCTTTTGGTGCTCAGGGGTCTTTATCCTCAGAATTTACTGCTTCAATGTACCGCGTTAACACAGACACGAAATCATCAACAACTTTATTAGAGAGAATACGAGAAAGTTTTGGAAAGATCACTCTCTCTAGTTCTAATGGGCACTGTCAAAACCTTATGAAATTAGGTAAGATAGCATCAGAAAAAATGCATTAAATCTGTAAATGGAATGGAAATTATGTGTTTCGGTGATAATGGCATCATGCACATCTTTAGTGTATCTTAAAAAAGTATTAGTTTTTAATTGAGAAAGACTGTTAACATCCATTATGAAACAAGGGCTTTGAGAAATCAAATTATCGTTTATTTTCTTTCCTTTCAAAACTCTTTGAAATTGAAAAATTATGGTAATAATGATGCAGTTGGGCCATACTTAGTTTTTTATTTTTTGTTCATAAGATTAAAAAGGTCTAGAAAGGGGAAAAAAATGTTTGATAGTAAATTGTAAAAAAAAATTCTTATAGAAAAAAATTGCTCGGAATGAAAATGAAAATTTAATTAATGCAACACCATTCCTTACTTTAAATAATTTAGGAATTTAATAAAATATATTATTTCATACACCAGTATAACTAAAGACATCTTTGCACTTATCTAACACATTTCAATTTATGATTTCCTTCTCATATGACTTAGATAACACGTTGTGATAATTTAAAAATTCGAACATTCTCTAGCTTTGTTGCAATTCAAAATTTCAAATACAATGAATATGTCAATATCATTGTTTAATTTGGGCATTGTCTGTACCAAAGATGGATACTTAATCAAACCAAATAAATAATATTGCTTTAAACTCATTTACTATTAATCTTGTGTTAATTAAAACTTTGCTTTCCCTTTTATTCCATCATTTCATAGTAAAGAATAATATAAATATTTACTATATTGTAATAATAATTTTCATCAAATATTTCAAATAATATTGGCAAAACAATCATGTCATGAATTAGGAGATTTTCTATAAATCAATCATGAAGCGAATAAAACGCGATGTTTACATTTAAAAAAATTACGTAATAGGAAGATAGTATCAAACGATTTTTAAGAATAATTACTTTCGAAATATATATTAATAAAAATTATAAACAATATGTTTATGCGACAAAACTAATTATATGGTAAACAATTATTCTAAGGTTCCTTTGTTTTGTTTTTGTTTATTTCTGTTGACAGTATAATAAATAATTAAGACTCTTATTCATTTTTTTTTTTGCTAACATAAAAAAAATGAAAAAGACAATCTATTAAATAAAAATATTGTTAACTTTGAGCAAAAACATGGTCTCGGAAAAAGTTACGATCTAACTGCCTTGCCAAGTAAACATCAGTATACATAAAATTGAAATATAACTTAAAATTTGATGAAAAATGAACAAAAGTAAAATAAATTCTCACCAAAAGCTGCTACTGCTCGACTTTTGAATATTCATTGCATCCATTTTAAATGCGGCATGCGACGCTCTTAACAGAATGTTATCAAGTCAGCAAGTTTTTCACCCGGTGGTCAGACATTCCTAGAATTCTTTTCTTTTTTATAGTCTCGTCTGTCAGGAAAAGGATATAAAATTTTACAAGTTATGGCAATTTTTCCACGTATTTGGAATAAAAATAATTGTATTGTGTCATTTAAGAGTAGAATGTATGTTGTGCAACTCATTCCATTTAGATTTTGAAAATATTTTATGATTAATCATTGTGTTTTCATATAATATTACTTTTCTACCTTATGCTCACCATTTATCTTCAGTGGACTTTAAGTGAATTTATTTTATAATTGTTCCAATGTTGTTTCATACTTTAAGTTTTTGTTTTACATCAAAAGGTGAAACAAAATAATAAGAAGATTCACAGTTTTATTGAATATGATATAAAGCTGAACTCTTAAAATTTGGATCACGATTGCACATGGGGATTTACAGAAATGTTAAATTCTCAGAAGCTCTGGTAAAGTGCTCTTTTCTTTCTGATTTCTGCAATATTGATAAAGAAAAACTTTTTTGCCATTTTATTAAAAAAGTATTTTCAGAGAAATAAATTAATTCTTTTTAATATTTATTTTATAGTTATCAATAATTATTTTTTTATTTTCTTATTTTTCATGCAGCTGGAAATATATAATTTGCATATAAAGAATAAATAAATTAATTTATTATCTTTTTTGGTCATATTTGAAAATATTTTGTAAATACAATCTTTACTTATGCTTTTTTGGGAAACGATATTTTGTAAAAATGATCCAATAAGTAACGTTTTAATGTTGTTAAAAATAAGTTATAAAAGATTATGACAACAAAAACCGATTGCAAGTAGTCTAACATTATCAGGTTATATTATCAGGTCACGTACTGAAATAAATAGCTTTTTTCCCCTTAATGCTTCTACTGGATTATTTATTAAAATTAAAATATTTATGAGAAAATGATTTTAAGTAAATTACATAATAAGTAAATCAATTTATATGAAGATATATTAAAATTTGATTGTAAAAAATATGCTAAAAAGAGAGAGATTGATGAAAAGGGTGAAAATTTTTCTTATTTATTGATATTGATTAATTGGGTAATATTTAATCATATAAATAATTTATATAAAATAATTTGCTTCAGGCGACTAGTGTGTCGATCAGAATTTGGAATCTCTTGGCTGCCAAACTGTTTACATGAAATTGATTATTATCTGTTGTATGACATTTACTTAAAATGTCTTACTTTAAGGAATCAATCTATAGGAAATTGCTGCACATGGAAACTAAAAAAAGTTTATATGCTTCGAAAAATAAAAAGGGAAGTGAACATTCCTTTTTAAGGAAGTAAAAGGAAA
>JAPMOQ010039480.1:0-13803 GCA_026543055.1 Argiope trifasciata
TTTATTTTATGTTTATTTCATGTTACATAGATTTTACATAACAGATAAGAAATTTTATTTTGAGTAGTATAAATTCAATTAATAAATGTCTAAATTAACATGTGTTTTTACTTTAAGTTTTTAACAGTAAACTTCACTGCAGTTAGAAATTTGCAGGAAATCAATATCAGGTAAGTAGGGGGTCTATTCAATACGGAAAAACATGGCAAGGGGTCTACGACACAAAAAAGTGTGGGAAACTCTGGTCTAGATTTTTGATCTCCATTGGTGACAGTAATATGTCTTAAAATTTCTTTGAATGCCTCGAATTATTTTGGAAGTTCTTTGAGTTTCCTTTTAAGGGAAGAATATTGAGTATGAATATCTAAACATTCACTTTCCAAAGTCGCGGTTTTGACACGATGACTTAACTCGTTGTGTGGGTTTCTGTTTATTTTTCTTCTTTTATTAAACTGAAGGAATGAAAATGAATATTAAAGTGGAAATTGAAAATCGTTAATATTTTCCTGATTGTTGCTAAACAAGACTTTGGTTTCTTAAATATTAATATTTTCAAAGCCATTTATTTAAATCACGATTGAACATTCTTTATATAGATTAATTTAAATTCCCAAGGTGAGAACAATTCTGAAATGAGATTATTTTTCGAATGGTATTATATGAACAAATACCTAATTAATAAACCGTAAGACGCCCTTTTGGAACCATTATTTTAGGTTTGTTTTGGAAAATTTTGCAATTGGAATGAACTAATGGTAAAACATACTGCAATGTCCCAAAGGAAAGTATTTCATGAATTCATTTTGATTTTACAAGGAACAGGTTTTTTCAAGGTAATAAAGCCTTTTATTTTTTTTAAACGTTTTTAATATTTCATAAGTTTTTTTAAAAAACATTATGTTGGATAGTTATCTCATTTAGCTCTCTAAATTTTATTTCTTCAAAAATTGTTGTCTGAAACCTAATTCGTTTTCATTATTGTGCCAGTAAATAGTGAAACAGAAATTAAGATACCTTCAAGAGTATTTTAACTTTAACAGTGATTGCGCAGTAATTATCGGAGACCTTTGAGAGGCAATCAATTTTTAATTATCAACACACTCACATTTATTAGTTTAAAATAAAACTTTGTGACCGAAAGGGTGCCAAAATTTTAATTCTGTCCGGATAAACTATTAAAACCAATAAATCATGCCAATTTAGTTAAAAATACATTTAATGACATGATTTACACGGGGACAAAACTATTTAGGACAATAGCATTGAACATATATGCATTAAAATTATACTCATCATGCTTTACGTTCGCTTCCAAGACATGGACTGATAGTTCATGAAAACGGCCGATAGAGGGCCGGGGATACCAGTTACAGTTACAACTTTTTAATTTTATATTTTTATGAAAGTTTATTCGAAATATGTAATATTTTAATGAATCACAGAATTTTTTTGTTCCCTCTTTAAAAATTCATTCATTGAATTTATCACCTGTTTCAGAATTTTAAGAAAATTCTTTATTTTCCTTTAACATATATGTCAGTCACTTTGGTACATTTTTAATTTAAGTTCATTTCTGAATTTCTTTTTTAAAGAAATTTCTTATCGTTAGTCATTTTCTTACTATACGCCTTATTTTATGCAACTGATACTTATTCAAGGTTACTATGCTTGACTGCGAAATAATCTATTTAAAATCGAAATTTGCGTCACGACATAATGATTTATTGCCAAATAGAGAAATACAAGAAGTAAATGAAGTAATAAATTTTGGTTATAATTTTAGAATACATGAATAAGTTATTGTGTTATGAATTAATATAGAATCCTTATATTGAAACTAGGCTTAAATATTTGAAATGAATTTACATCCATGGATTGTATATTATTAATTTAAGAAAATTAAAGAATGCATAAAATGTTTTTAAAATAAACTACAACTATGGAAAATAAATTATTCTAGTTGATTTATTAATTTAATAAAAATATTTAAAGAAAATTTTAAAGTGAAATATCAAAAATTTTATTATTTTCCACTCTCGCGTATGATTCTGATTGGTTTATTATTAAGTTATTGTTTTTACATCATGTATTAGAAATCGTTTGGCTTTAAGTTATTTCGTCATTTTCTTTGTTCTGGTTTAGTTTGTTGTTGTTTTTATGAATTTTTCAACATAATTCATTAGATTTGTCAGCTGAACAAGAAAGCATGGAAGATGAGTAAGATGATTTTTCTTTATGTATCATACAAGTGTGATTTTTTTTGTTTGTTTTTAAGTTTTGTAAAAATAATCGTAATAATGATTTCCCTGATTTAATTCGAATGTCCGTTGGTATGTATTAATCTTATGATTATCATCACTAAAATGATATTCAGCTTCTTTTTTCATGGAATTTCTCTAATTTTATTTCTGTTTGATAATTTAACCATTCTTTTTAACAGCATCGTGGAATAATTTTATTGATTGTAATACTATTTCCAACGAGGCTTTCATTATAAATATTTAGTTATTATTTCTTTGTTTTTTTCGATTTTTCCGGTTTTAATATATTCATTATATTTATAATTACTTGTATGCTAACATTAATTTATGTCCATAATATCCTCCATTTTGTAAAAATTTAAAATATATTTAGAAACAAGTTAAGCTTTAATCGAACAAAAGAATTGTCAGAATTTAGTTGCACAATTCCATGTTTTTTACTTGGGTGATGATTTTAAGAATAATTTTTTCTCCTTGGATTAAATTCTCCGCATATTATAAAAGAAATATTCATACATATGATTCAACAGTGAGATATTAATCAATTTTGTTTTAATATTTAAACATTGCTGAAGAATAGGCAAAAACAGTAAACCGCATTTTCATATTTTATATTCTAACAACCGAGGAATGATAAATACAGAATATTAGCTAAACAAGTAGTAAACAATAGATAGGTTTGAATTTCATTAGAATTACAGTGTATTTTAGCAAATTACATTTGAGCATATTTCCGAAAATAAATTATTAATAGTCAAATGGTAAATTAACTTGGATCTACAAAAATACTTTTTTTTCTATTTTTAAAATACAATTTTTGTGCTATTGTTTTCTGCAGTTATCATTGAGATTTAGCTTAATTTTTGTTACTTAAAATTTCAAAAAAGAAATTTTTTCTATGGGAATGCTATTTTTCAAATTTTGTGTATGATAAATATGTCATCATAAGGCTACATTTTTAGTTACGTTTACTTTATTATTATTGTTATTATTTTGACTTAGAAAATTGAATAATTGACTTGCATAATTGAATAATAATTGACTTGTCTCATTTGTATAACCTAATCAAAAAATACTTTACAATTTCTGATATTTTTTTAACGATCTTATTTTCCGCTTTTCAATAAAATGAAATTCTAAATGGTTACCTTTAGCATTTAAGGCTTGTTCCTTGTTCCTTAGGAAATCTATTGGAGCTACTACATTTCTGGATCTGCTACAGTCTCTCTCTCAGCCTGAATTCTTAAAATTCTTAATCGCAAATTCTCAAGATAACCTATGGGATTAGGAATTTGTATAAGACTGGGATAAATTATTTTATACTCTTTAGTCTGTTTTAAAAACGTGGTGCATAAATGTTTTTAGTTGGGACATTTTTTTTTTCAGGGTTTTTTTTTTTTTTTTTTTTTTTTTGTCTTATGAGAAGGAAATTGTGCAGTCGATTTTAAACTAATTTCTTGATAACAATATTTTTTCCGAAAAGATAAGAAAGCGATTTCATATCTCATTATCATCCAGTTCTCTGTTATATTTGAAGCTACAAGTCTCTAACTCACAGGAAGTTAGTTTAAAATCGATTGCTGAATTTTTATTGAATAGGCGGGCAACAAAGCGAGTTAATAAAAATCTGTTGAAATGAAATTCCAGAGAAAAAAAACCCGTCAAAAATAACTAAGTACATCAAAATTGAATTTAGTACGAATAAACAGTTATTGAAATGCTGTTAAAATTCAATAGTGACGCATGAAAGTTTCTTTCATCTGATTAACTGTAATTCGAAACAGAATATTTGTATTCTTTTCATAAGATAGTGGTATCACCAATCGATCTTCTGAAGAAGCAATATTTAGAATCACTCTTAGCCTTCAACTCTTAAAAGCATAATTCAGTAAATTTTTGAACGAACTACGAGATTTCTAAACTTTAATGGATAAAACAAAAAAAATGTATTAGTTTTTAACTAATTTGTTTGATCATAATTATATAAATATTTTCGCACATTTATTTTAGAAACCACTATTTTATCATTTGTAAACTAATTTGAATTTCATAACGGAATATTTGATCTTTACGGTTTTAGTTCATGCTTAGGGCTAACTTTATTCTCCAATATTCAACTTAAGTGTATACATCTTCTGGTATGATGATAAGTTTAATAGAAGTCTTCACATTTCCAACCACTTTTGTTACATTAACATAATATTTATAGACCTGTTTACTAATGGAGTCTTTTGACGAACACAATATAGAATGCATAATCGGAATCGTAAATCTTATCTTGTTTGTCATTTTTGTTCATAAGATCATTGAACTAAGAGTTAACTGTATTTTTTAGGTTGTTAGTATTCACAAAGAAAATATATATGAATTAAAAACCATTTTAATTTTCAATCAGTAACTTCTCAGGATATGAATACACAAAACTTTTACTGTACTTCACTAAAAAGTTTATTTTTTTGAATCTTTACAACATTCCTATCATAGTAAAAAAAATTTCCTTTTGATTTTAATTATTAAAAATTTTTTAAGTGTTTTGCAACGATACTTTCTTGGTGTAGCTTTTGGATTTGCACTCATTCAAGATTGGCGATATTAAATTATCTTTTTTTTTTCTTTTTATAATCACAATATTGCTGTTCTGCAAGTAAGAATAAATAAATTAAAATAGACGCTTAAAATAGATTTTAAAAATAAAATTTCAAAAATTATTTGTTCTGGACTAGAAGTTTAAATCCCACCTTTTTTTTCACTGAAAGTTGAAATCATTTTATACATCTGTAAAATGCTTTCCATACTAAATAATTTTTGCTTTAAATAATTTTAAATAATTATAAATAATTATAATATTAAATATTTTTAAATAATTTTAACCCCATTTAATATAAGGAAAAAGTAGACGGAGAATTAAGGAGTGTGATTTTTATAATAGCAAAAGAGGAATTAATATTTGGATAATGAATTTCTAACCGCTGGTCTTTCTGATATTTCCTTTGAATCGTCATTAGAGAATGATTTTTATTATGGAGATTTTATGAGAAATAACTTAAACATAATTGCTTATTTACAATGATATATATTTTAAAATACTTGTTATTCTATTCTTGTGCTCTCATTTCTTCTATTACTACTAATTAAATATTTGAAAAAAAAAACTATCGTCTGATATATTATTTTCCTTAATAAAACTAAAAAAATAAAATTAAGAAAATTTATAATGGCTTGTCTTCTGGAATATATTCTTTATCAAAAATATTCCAATATTTCAGCTTTTTTTTGTCGTCTAATAAAACAATTTTGTTCTTCATCCGTCTGAGATTATGAATGGATGGATAGATGGATGTTCTGTCTTCCTGTATATATATTTATTCAGCTTCGGAATATTTCTCATGATCCTGCAGCAGGTGTTGACACCAGTTTCAGGAAGAAGCATTGATGCACAATGATATACATATTTCTGTGTTTCAACCTTACTTTATTGAACGTGCAAATTTGAGTATTAGCATTATATATTAATGCTTTGCTTTTTATTTAAAAATGACAATGAATGAGATATAACGTTAAAATGAGAATGATGATAAGCGTTACAGCCTAACATGTATTAATGAAAGAGCAGTAATGGAAAATCTGTGAACCAAGTCACTAATGAAATGGTCTCATGAAGGAATTTTAAAAAAAATTGAAATTATTTAGTTAAGGAAATAATTGAAAATTTGAAATGTACAAAAACAATCGAAACAATATATATATATAATATATATAATACACAATATATATAATATATATATTTAGGAGTTGACTGAACTGAACACTCAGCAAAACATTATATTTAGAGTGATAAATCATTAATCAGAACTGAAAATGAAAAACATTTTCTTGTTAACACAATAATTTGACATCTTTTTTATTACTAGACAGGACAGTTTTCTTTTCGTTTATCTTTTGTTTTCAGTTAGTATCACTTTAATTATTTTTCCAACTTGTAGAATTCGTTATTAAATTGTTTATCTTATACTTTATTTGGTATCAATGCTATAATCATTAAAATATTTTGCGGTCACCCTTGTGTAAATGACGTAGAAATTTATCACTCAATTTTTCTGAAATAGCGATTCTGTATGATAGTTTTTAAATTCAAAAACTTTCCAGAAATCATATTTGTGTTTAGATATGAAATCATATATGAAATATGTAACATTATTAACTTGTTAAAATTTTTAAAAAATGTAAAATTTTGACTTACTTTAGCATATATTTAAATTGTGTCAATTAAGTATTTGATTCCGAAAATTTCAGAAAGTTGAAATCGCCGTGCAAAAAATACAGCCGTTTCAGTTCGTATACTTTAAAATAACAACAATGCATTAAATTGATTGTGAAAGCTCATGTGAGAATATTGCAATCTAAAATCTTTTTCTTTTCAATTCCTTCCTTTCTCAACTCCTTATTGTTGCAGATATCGAGATTAAACAAACGTTATATAAATGTCAAGAACACTGGCTTACAATTACAATACAACTGCCTTCAAAAACAGAGCGAGATGTATCAAGATTTTACGTTCTTGAGCAATAGCATTGTCCATTTAAAAAGTATTCCAGCCGGTGATTGTTTGACACTAAAATCCTGCTCTTCATCTTTATTTTAAAGTTTTTCTCACAGTAAAGCATTTTAATAAATCTTTATAATCGTTAACGATTTGTTCACATTATCCCTATATTTATTTATTTATATATCTTGTTAAATTTTTCAGACGTTAATAAAATATTTTTTCTATTCCTCCACTCAAGTTTAAATACATTTTTTATACTTGCAGTGGATGACACTTGTTGCTAATACAGTTTTTTCAAATATTAATTCTTTAATTAAATTGAATTAATTTTTACTATTTTAAATAGAGTATTGAAAACTGAAATCAACAGACAGTAGTTAAATCGGTAAAATGCAAGGATTTCGGTATTTTTCACGTGAAGATGGAGTTCAATTCTTGCGAAAATCAATAATTTTTTGATACTTAATATTTTTTTGATAATTATTAAATAAAAAGTTACTAAAATATAATTGTTCTTTTTGACATAAGTAGGAATTGAATTATTTTAATGTATTACTTGTTTGATTAAGGACTGGCATACAGACAATTGTGTCCAAAAATCTAATTCGTGTTTTAGATGTGTGTTTTTTTTCAACCGAATAAAACACAAATTTGACAGAAAATTACATTTGCAGTCGCAAATTCCATATCAAAATTGATATATTTTTAAGTTATTCCGTTTTTGAGTTATCGCTTTTACAAGTTTCTGAAAATACAGAACAACAGACAATTAATCGCTTGTCGGATTTTAATGAAATTTTGATGTTCAGGCTATAAACCTTACAAATGTGCATCTTATTTTATTTATCTAGCGCTCTTTTCGTTTTTTAGCTATCGTATTATTGGAACTGCCTGGCGGACAGATTTCCTTTGAACGTAGTCTTCGCAAAATTTGGTAGAAACCTACGAATTTGGTATAAAGGCTATTTACCAAATTTTATCTGTTTAGCTGAAAGCGTTGTTCATTTATCTTTGTCATAGACAAGCAGACATTTTCCAAAAAAAAAAAAAAAAAAAAGGTATTTTGAACCTGGAGGAGTCTGAAACGTGTAAACGGTCAAACGAGATTGGTCAAAAATTCATTTGAATTTTTTGACGATTTCAACGTTTTCTGTATCCTACGTATACAAGAAAGTAAAAAAAAAAAGAGAAAAAAAAGATTTATTTTATTCAAAAGTATTAATTTTTTAGCTTTTTCTCCTTTAAATATAGAATAAGAAAATAAAACTAATGGGGCGAAAAACAATTTGCCTTTAACAAGATTTTTGTTGTTGGAATTTTTTTTTTTAAATAAAATATATCTGTTTTCATTGAAAAAAAAATTAAGAATTTTCTACTTAAGTGTCTAAAGTTCTATGAAATTAAGCCAAATCTCAACTAAAATGAGATCAAGAATATTGTGAAAATATTCCTACATAATATTTATGTGTAAGAACTTTTACCTTGTTTCCAGGTATACATAATTCGAAAAAAATTTGTTATTAAAAATTAATTAGAAATCATATATAGAGTTTAATTTGTTTCACACAAATTCCTCTCTGAATTATTTCTATCTGTCTCAGTAAAGAAAATTGATTAGAATATTCTCTGTTCCTGCTCCCCATCTCAACTAATGAATGAATTAGAGCTTGCAGGCAGATTCTGTTGTAAAGAAATCATGAGTTAAGTGAACATTGTTTTTCTCCCATCTAGTTGAGTATATAAACTAATAGATGGACCTTGTCCGCTTGCATGTTGGTCAAAGTAAATAAAATCAAGAGTTCGAAGAAATTTTATTCTTCTATACACTTAAACTGCCATTCAATTGTAAACGAAAAGGTATTTCATAATGCGCAGTAAATGCGACGCCTTGTGAGAATAACAAATTTTCCGGACAACACCCTGAAATGGAGGACTCGGCTTCCAAAGGGCATAACCGCACGTAAAGATAGTTATGCTTCTTTAGAAACAGGTCATTTCTCTCGCCGGTTTTTATTTATATGGAAGTGGCATTGTTACTTAGGGCTTCATCTCGTAAATTTAGAGCTTGGATTATGAAAAGTCCTATTGTCTGAGGAAACTTACGAAAAATATTGCGCAACTTTTTTTTTAAAAAATCAGATGCAGCTGAATTGTATTTGAATTGACTATTTTACGATATAATCTTAGACAAATTTCGCATTTTGTTTCTTATTAATCTAAAAAGATTCATAATATAAAGATAATATGAACTTCGTAAAATGAAGTTTAGGATTTAAATGTCTTAATGTATTATAAATTTTAATCTAATTTTTAGCAGCCGCTCTGATTTACAGAACCAAAAACTTCTCCTCTTTCACAAATTGGTTAGATTATTAGTCCTTATTTATTTATTTTCCTATTCTATTTGTCATGTAAAAACATGACGCTTTTTTTTAAAAATAAGGTTTGTGATGTCGAAACAAAGTGATCAAATACAAATATGAAAAACCACTTACCATCTAAAATAATTATGTATGGGGATGAGTGTCATCAGAACCGCAGAAAATGTGAAATGCCAGAAAATATTCGGGATTCAAACTTTTGAGTTTAGATTTTGAATTATTACATATACTTTTAGCTCAAATCATTTTTCTGAAAATACTTTTATTTAAAGTTTATAGCAGGGATCTGACTATTTTCTAAAATATTTCTGATTTTCTTCGTTTGTGCCACCAGTTCAAATTCGTATATGGGTAACACTTTGATCGATTTGATTCCAAGTTTAATGGGTATCTCATTTTAAATGATGAGCACCACATTTTACCCAACTAGATCTATTCGTTTTACAGGGAATACGAAAACTTATATCCGGAGTCGGAACTGACAGAATTCTTTTTAATGGATTCTATAAAAAATTTGATAGAAATCTACAAATGTAGAGTAAAAGCTATATACCAAATTTTACCCTTTTATAATAAAGCATGTTTGAATTAAATTTTTCCTGATATATATACACATAATCCCTAAAATGTGTTTTTAGGATTGAAGGGCGTCTGGAATATAGAAATTCGTCAAACTTTCGACCTTGAATTTTTCGGATGATTATACTATTTGCTTTGTATATTCCGTGTACAAGAAAGTAATCTAGTCAATTTACTTAGAAGTCATTAAGTAATAGTAAATTAGCCAATTTTCTGCCGTACTCAGTAATTTTTATGGGCTCTTATCGTATTTATTGTATACCAATATAGTGTTTTTGTATGTACAATGCTTTGTTCGTAAAAACGAAGTTTATAAATTTTACACGTTTAGAAATTCGAAATTAGAATTTCGAAAAAAGAAAAATTTTGCATTTGGAGGAAAAATAGGTGTTTGAAGAATAACGAAAGTGATGATTGGTGGATAATATCTTCGACAAGTCCTAATAATTTGAAAAGGGAAGTTAATTTGAGGTATCAAATAAGTTAATATTCGACAGCTGAATACTTTAATTATTAACATAAATTGAAATATTTTGTTTTAATAAGATAATAACATGTTTCATACGCTACAGGTTTTCTTAAAACATGGAGGTGGTTTCCTATTACTCAGCATATTTTAGTTGCTTTTTCAACTAATCTGTTATTGTTTGTTTTATTTTTACCGTTAAACCACAGAACTGTTTGGGAGAAACTTGTAAAGACAGCTTTGAAGCAAGATACTATTTTTAGCTGCGGTTTTGCGAATTACGGTCAGGTGATAACATCTGATGATAATCAGCAGTTACACGATAATACGGAAAGACTTTGTGTGTTCAGGGGGAAATTGGCTGACTATCATCAGAAACGAATTGTAATCTATGCTCAGATGTTGAAAATCATTGTATATTTATGGAATTTTATTTGCTTAGATACAGTTCTTTTTATAATTTTTTTGAAAAATATTGATTTAAATAATATTGGAGATATGGTTATAGTTTCTAACTGTTTAGTCTTTACTATTTTATTCTAGGGGGGAAATACTTGTTTTCGCAAGTTAATGATTCGCCATAAAAAACACACACTTCTGTCCTTAAATGCATAATATGTATCATTTATTGTGGATAATGGGTTCAGTTAATATGCTTCTTAAGATCTACACATGATATTAGGCTTATATAATCATTGGAAAAGGGGGTCCTGCAGTTTAATTTTTAACAATATGCCGAAACTTTGTTTTGCATTTCTATCTGATTAATAATATGACAATAAATAATTGCATGAATGGTTACATTTGATCAATAATTTTTAATTCCTGTTTCCTGATATTCGATAAAAGAGCTAAGATAATTTTGAATGCTCATTCATAATTGAATTCTAATTGGAATTTCCTTATGTGAACGGTTTTGACTCAATTATATTTTGTACAATTCTTTTTATCGCATGCAGCGTATGTATTACATTAAATCCAGCTAATTACTAAAATGACAGTTAAAATGCATATTTAGTACCTTAAACTTTTACAATAAAGGAAGGAAAAACTATTGTAGTAAAAACATTTTTTTTAAACCGAATAATACTTGTCAGAGAACCAAGAGAACTGCAACTGTTGAGTTGAGACGTGAGTAAGAGGCAGTGACGTAACAAATGGATGTCACAATTTTATTCACGCTGAATGCTTAAAATGACATTTATAACAACTAGAGAAACAAAATAAAGGAAGATTCTTTTCTGTAGTATAATTGGATCTATATAGATATTTTTTCTTGCAATTCTTACAGCTTAAACATTGCTTTCTTATTGTAATCCGCTGAAATATTATTGAATTATTATTTAATATATCACATGTAAACCATGAAAAATATTTTGTAACATATACAAAATTCCAAAGCTGAATCATTCTGTTTTCTATCCTTAGATTTATAATAAACCTGTTCAGATTCAGAAACAAAATTTATTTTATTTTGGTGAAGCTTAATCACTTCCGATTCAAATTTGAATAACAAGTTGTTGATGATGACAGCAAATTAGAATAGCACAAAGTAAAACAAGATTATAAACGTTACAAAATTAATGAGTTAAAATCAAATTTAGAAAAAGTACTTTCCTAAAAAAAGTAATATGAAAAAAAGTACATAAAATACTTTAATGAAATATTTAGAAACCGTTATTTTCGACGGAGTTGTTTGTCTAAAAATTTAACATTTAAAAAAAGAAAACAAAAGTTTGTTTTCACTACTTTTTTTCAAATTTTTTAAAATCTATACCATTAAATAATTTTCCTAGAAACAATTATACTTACACATTTTTAAGCAATTAAATATATAAAAAATGAAAACATTGAACTAAACTTTAAATAAGAATAAAACGTTTTGGGTTTAAGAGATTTTTTATTTTCTAATCTTGTTAATGCATGTTTTATTTATTAATAAGAAATCAAGTATTTTAATCGTGATCTTTTATGTTATTTTCATGAGTTTCTGTAGCCATTAATTTCCTTGTTTATATGTATAATGAAATTTGGCGCCGGTTTTCTTTGCAACCAAAAAACATTTCGCTGAACATGTCTTAAGTCGATTGTGGACTTCGTGGGGCCTGAGTGGCATTTTCTCGCTATAGCTGGAAGTGCTCTAAATTTAGACCTACTTAGTTATTTATATCATTAAAGGTGGATTAGATTCGACGTTCACGTTTCTGTATGAACAAATTTCTATTATTTATTCTGTCGACACGCCCCTTGTCTATCAGTTTTTCCCTAATAAATAAATATTGCAGCAGGCATAATATCTTGACGTGATCTTTAATTTTACTATGCTTTCGCTTTAAGAGTTGCAGTCTTATTAAGCTGATAAAAATAGTAATAAACAATATTTAACGTCGAAAGATATTAACTCATCCAAGAGCCATGCTGGTTCTTAGAAGATTGTTTATATCATTGATAAACATAATGAATGATAATCATTTCCTACTTTTAAAATGCATGAAGTGGAATTGTGACAAGCTAGAGTGTTTTTATTTCGCAAATTCTTTTATACTCCAAATGATAATGTATCTTTAGCACTGACTGTAACAATACTTCTCTGACGTACTGAAACAATCATTTGAATGGTTAAGATGTATTTAGTGTTAGAGTTAAGTTGTGAATTTTAAAAATATTTTTAAAAAAATCAACTGGAGTAATATCGCCAAAACGTTCTCGCATACACTCTAATAAAGATGTTATCCTAGATAATCCTTCCTCAGCATTGCCGTATTATAATTAATATTAAACTGTGGCAGTTTTGCAAAATCTATCGTGTCATCTTTGGCGATTTGTTTTGGCGATTAATCCTTAGCATACGGTTATTAAAATCCGAAAATCGAAATTGTATTTTAATCTCGTTTTTTCCCGACAGGTTTAAATAAAAACGTAGTCACAAAATCCCATATCAAATTAATATATTTAAATCATTTTGGCGTTGAGTTCTCGTGTTTTCTATGTTTCTAAAAGTATAGACCGACAGACGGTCAATACTTTTTCGAATTTGGTTAAAAATTCGATGGGTTATGTTAATCCTGTTTGTCGAATTTTATCTATCTAGCTAACTTGGTTTTGTAGTTGTATTAAATTATGTTCGAACATGTGAACAGACGAACTTATTTTGAGAAAAATTACTCAATTTCATAGAAATCTGCAAATTTAGTGTAAATACCGTATGCCAAATTAAAACTTTCTAGCTCGAAGCGTTTTTCCCTCACATAAATGTCCGTCTATCACGTATAAAGACGCAGAAGGAGATTTTTTCAAAAATGTTTCACGACTCAGGTCTAAAATGTAAAGATTTGTCAAAACCTGGAATTGGAATTTTTTGACGATTAGTATACTTTTCTGTATTATATATACAAGAATGTAAAAATTTCTTTTGGATAGTTAAAAATACCCAAATGATACACCTAAATGTTAAGACAAGCTGAATCCTTTTACTTTTATAATTAATGAAAATAATTCATTCTATATTCAAGTTTCTTTGGAATGTATAAATAAGTATCTATACACTCCAAAATTTCTTTGGAGTGTACT
>JAPMOQ010039486.1:0-10605 GCA_026543055.1 Argiope trifasciata
AGATAAATTAGTATCACAAAAGAAAAGACATCAAATTTTGTACAATGGTAAGTCAAAAACACAGCAAAACAGAAAAAACATGAAAGGAATAAATCAGGTTCGTCAATATAATTGAAATTTCACATAACATATATTGTAAAATAGACTTAGTAAAATAAGTCAAACTAAAATCCAATAAAAATCACCGTAAACTGACAAACACAAGAATATAAAATCAAATTCAGAAAAATAAAAAGGTAGAAATAAAACACTCACCAAACTGAAAAAGCACCTTCATATAACAGTTGAGAAGAAAGCGAACGTATGAAGAAATGAAATGCCATATCTTTAATTGTATATCCTAATACTTGAATATTTTATCCGCGTTAAAAGTTAAAAACGCCTATCTTGTTCGGTCATATATAACGTCATCAAAAGAACTTTAGGAGCGCTTTGAATCCCTGTCTGAGGGTGACCCTTGAAAAAGTCCTTAGACCGGATTCCTTTTTTTTTTTTTTAATTGTTTAATTTTGATTCCTAGGCAATAATTGTTTCGATCGTACTAACATTTTTTCTAAAGTTATTCAGTTCATTTGTGTTTTAGTAGTAGCAGCATTAGCGCTCACTAAATACAATGTGCATATTTTTCTAAATATTTTCTAAACATTTAAAAATTTCCGTAGATAATTTCCTTACTTTATTTTGTTTCTGGATTGATAGTATCTGCATTTGGCTGGAATTAAGCTGCAGTTGCGCTTTTCCACTATATGCATCTTTTTACATAAAAATAATTTATATTTGGATTTGATTCGAGGATTCTAGTTTGTTGGGGCAAAGAGATTGCTTTCTTTTCAGGTACCAATAAATAAAACTATGCAAAGGTCAATAAAAGAATTTTTCATAGCGCATGGCCCGTCGCGCGCTTTAACAAGGGGCATTGTGGATAGCTTTGTGTTGGGAGCATTCACGGATAAAAAGTTACTAGCACAAATGTTTTGTTTAAAAAAATTAAAAAATACTAAAAAATATCGAGTTTGTGACAGTAAAAAATGTAAAACTTGTCCACTAGCTGGGAAAGAACAGATAAAAAACGGAATTTCAAAACTAGACTTTTTCTGTAAAAACAAAAATCCCATTTATTTACTAAACTGTAAAGAATATAATTTAAATTACATTGGACAAACATGTACAGAACTAAATAAAAGAATTAATGGACACAGGTCCGCCATTAAGAACTTTATCAAAACTGAATCTTACGATTACGAGTTACTACACTTCCAATGTCATAATTTCGATAAAATTAATATTTATATATTGGAAGATAACATCACTGATTTAAATAAAAGATTAGATCTAGAAAACATTTATATATGTAACTTAAAAACTCTATTCCCTTATGGTCTCAATAGCAAATTAAATGGAGAAGGATACGGGGATTTGGACAACATCTGCATTTATGACAAATTCAACATTTTTAAAGATTTTCTAGATAAAGATAACTGTAGCAAAAGATTTAAAAGAGGTAATGGTAAAGGTGGTAACTACAATATCATATTTGAGGATTTTCAAAACTTTTGCAATTTAGAACATAATAGTGAGAATATACTTAAAATTAAAAAATATCTTTTTGGCTTTAGAAAAAATAAACTTAAATGGTTCATTAATAATAAATTTGAAGATTTAATTTTCAAAAATTCTTTTACTAAATTCATAATTTTGGATTTAATCAAATTTAAACTTAAAATTAGGAAAAACGATTTATTATTTAAAAAGAAAATTAATTTAAATAAAGAATACTGTGTGGTGAGATTTCTAGATATAAGCTTCGAAAACCTAAATTTACCAAAAACCATGCTTAATAACAAGGATTTCTTTCCTTTAAAGGACAGTATAATTCCATCAATAGCTTTTAGTTATACAAAAACTCTAAGAAAAAGAATTTGTAATTATAATTACTATAGCAAAAATTTAAATAAAATAAGCAAAATAGACTGTAACTGTAACAAAGATATGTATAAAGATTATGTAGATACTGACAAAGGGCATATTATAACGGGGATCCTAAAAATCATAGAATCTAACCTTTTAAGAGAATTAATGGAAAGATGAACTAAATTTAGAATGAGAGAAAAATTAAACATTAAGAAAACATTAATTTCAATTGGTCAAGATCTGGATATTTTTATCTCTGAATTATCTAGAAAATACCATTGGCCTCCAGAGGGTTTTCAAGAATGGAAAGTAAGGATTTTAGAAGACACCAAAGCCAAATTTAATGCGGGTAAGGTGGGAACCAAAGAACGAGGAATTTATTTTAATAAAATTTTAAAACAAGAAATAAAGAATTTAAAAGAGAGGTTCATTATTACTGTAATAGATAAGTCGGCAAATAATTTCTGTCTAATCTGCAAATTTTATTATAAAGAACTATTAGTTAAAGAATATAACTCTAATTCGACTTATAGTTTAATTAGTACCAATAAAAAGGAATTAGATAAAAGGATGCTAGCTTTCGCTAAAAAAACCAAAATTAAAACTTGCTCCCTAAATTATTCTTATTTATTCCCAACTGTAAAATTTCATAAAAACCCAATCAAATTTAGATTCGTAACTTGTAGCACAGGTAGTTATAATTATTACATGGGAAAAAGTTTTTTTAAATACTTGAAAATTATCTTAAATAAAATTAAAAATGAAGATAACTTTATAGTTAATAGTAACAAAGTTATCTTAGACTTTCTAAAAGATAACAATATTAAAAAAATTAATACCTTTGATTTTGAAAATTTATACACTAACCTTCCTCACGAAAAATTAATGGATGTATGCATCTTAATATATGAAGAATTTTTAGATAAATATATTATCACAAAAAACAATTGGCTAGAATTATGTAAATTTAACATCAAAGAAAATTACGTTTTTAATGGTATTAACTTCTATAAACAAGTAAAGGGAATACCAATGGGAGGAACAGCTTTTTCTAGTGCGTTAGCTAACATTTTCTTACATCGCTATGAACAAAACCTAATTAAACTCAACTCAATTAAAGGCTGGAGATATATAGATGATTTGCTTCTAATAAACGTAGATAATCCTAATGTAGTAATTAATTGTTACCCAAAAGACTTAGTTTTAACTAAAACAAATGAAGATCAAAATAAAGCTAACTATCTAGATTTAAATATAGAAATATCTAATGAAAAAACTTTAATAGGCATTTACGATAAAAGGGATGATTTTAACTTTAAAATAATAAAACTTAGTAATTACCATTCAAATTTAAACTCTAAAATTTTCAAAAACCTAATATTTTCATAATTTAACAGAATTAAAAAAATTTGTAACAATAAGAATTCTTACATTACAGCAACTAATAATCTACTAAAAAACTTAAATACTAATGAATTTCCAAAAAACTTTTGCAATATCGAACCATTAATTAAAAAAACATTTATTTAATTTCTAATTAAATAACTAGTTTTACTCAAAAGATGGCGCTCCTAAAGTTCTTTTGATAACGGTATATATGACCGAACAAGATAGGCGTTTTTAACTTTTAACGCGGATAAAATATTCTAGTATTAGGATATACAATTACAGATATGGGATTTCAATTCTTTATACGTTCGCTTTCTTCTCAACTGTTATATGAAGGTGCTTTTTCAGTTTGGTGAGTGTTTTATTTCTACCTTTTTATTTTTCTGAATTTGATTTTATATCCTTGTGTTTGTCAGTTTACGGTGATTTTTATTGGATTTTAGTTTGACTTATTTTATTAAGTCTATTTTACAATATATGTTATGTGAAATTTCAATTATATTGACGAATCTGATTTATTCCTTTCATGTTTTTTCTGGTTTGCTGTGTTTTTGACTTATCATTGTACAAATTTTGATGTCTTTTCTTTTGTGATACTAATTTATCTCCAAAACCTCAATATTCTGGGATTTTCGGGTCACGAAGGGTCAATTGCTTGACGAAAGTCAGACCCTTTACAGAAAAAATCCCTGGTTTGAATCCCTGTCTGAGGGTGACCCTTGAGAAAGTCCTTAGACCGGATTCCTTTTTTTTTAATTGTTTAATTTTGATTCCTAGGCAATAATTGTTTCGATCGTACTAACATTTATTCTAAAGTTATTCAGTTCATTTGTGTTTTAGTAGTAGCAGCATTAGCGCTCACTAAATACAATGTGCATATTTTTCTAAATATTTTCTAAACATTTAAAAATTTCCGTAGATAATTTCCTTACTTTATTTTGTTTCTGGATTAATTTTTTTATGTTTCAATTGTTTTATATAATAACTTGTTCAGTACATTAAAAGCTCTTTGTTCGCGGGGTAAATATTCCATAAATATGCCGCGAATACAGAATGGCAATTTATATGGGATTATAAGGGATACGCTCCTAGGTGACAAAATAACATTATATTATATATATTAAATTGAAGTTATTGGGCATTTTGATTCATAATCTTAAGACTTAGGCAATGGTTTGAAGAATTTTGTCTTTTTCTCTTGCTTGGCAGTTTTAAAAGCTCCTTCCATTCAGACGGATACGCAGCAGTTGCATTAGAAATTTATCGCTGAAAAATAAGACTTTGTTCCATAGACGGATCAATGTTCATAAAGAAATCGCAAAGCTCATTTGCCATCCTTAAACCTTCACTAAGATTTTTCAAATGAAATGTCACACTTCCAGTGCTTGTGGAAGCCTCTTCTTCAATTGGCTGTGAATTGAACATTTCTTCCAAGTCGGTTACACTCAGACCTTTATCTTGCGATTCAAGCCATTCCTGAACGTCGATTCAATCTATTCGAACCCATCTCGTCCTATTCCATTCGCGATTTCGGCTATGTTTGCAGTTTGCATTGAACAACATACTTTAGACAAAGTTGTAATAAGATCTATTTTACTTTTTTTTTGTTAGTCCATTGGACGGCATTAACAAAGGATATTGGGTTGGATACCTATAGGAATCCTTTTATTATTATGTACTAGCCGCCTTTGGCGACCAGCTGGTTCGCCATGAGTAAAGCGTTCTAAAATTTTTAATTAAATCACATATTCATTAGCCTTGAAGTAATTCCGGGCATTGATTGACCTGAAATTAGTATTTTCTTTAAGATGATGCACGGAAAGTTCTAAAAGTACACCTTTTCCTAGTAATATTCTTTAATTTTATAAATCCGTCAGTTTTAACCATCGGTTATGCTTCCAAAATATTAAAAAAAATTTCGATGAAGTTGCCAAAATATTAAATATGTTTTTTTAAAGAAAGCGAGAAAGGGGAAAAAAGTATTAAATTAATGATATAGATATTGCAAACGATTACATAAATATGCCATTAAGTCGGGATTTCAATGCATATCCTGTCTAAATTCAATCAAGTTTACCGTAAATGAAGAAGATTTATTGAGTTAATGGTATACATATTGCAAACGATTGTAGAAACCTTTGCTTTGCATTTATTTTTCAGAGAAAATATTACATTTTATATTTCTTTTATTTTATCCAGTCACGTGTTGAAAGTTGCATTTCTGTAGATTTATTTTGCGATGATATTTTTTTTATTTGAACTTCCGGCATTCTTTTATTTTATCCAGTCACGTGATAAAAACATGGTTAAAATATTTCTTTAAAAATTCATTAAAAATAGAAGTTTACATTATAAATTTAAAAAACTGATACCATTAGAAAGCTAATTTTTTTTATCTTTAAATTGATATAAAAATCATGTTTGTGCAATAATATTTTCGGAAGTTATAGCGGAAAAACGTCGAAATTTCGCTTAAATTTTAATTAATTCAAATTCTAATTAAAAATTCGAAAAAAGGGCTCCGAGGTGCACATTCCGGACCTCCAAGGTATACATGTACCAAATTTGGTAGCCGTAGGTCTAACGGTCTGGCCTGTAGAGCGCCAACACACACACACACACACACACACATTGAGCTTTATTATAAGTATAGATGTACTTATTAGATCCGCGAATAAAGAAATTTTTAGCCTCAAATATTGGGTTGCATTTTTTTACTCCGCAAATAATGAAAACGCGAATGATGGAAGCACGAATAAGGAGGTTTTACTGTAGATGAATTTTAAGAAAATTTTTTTATTGCACGTATGGCGCAGTATAGCCAAGAATGGCTCTTGTGCCAGAAAAATTCAAAGCAACCACCACATTTCCCTTCGTGGAATTCGTATTTCTGGAATTGTTAGATCCAACGATCACTTCCGTAAATAGTCTCAATTAGTTTTGTCCTATAAGCAGAGAATAGGATCAAGATTGGAAACGCAAGTAGTTCCGAAAAGCTCCGTTCTAAGGGCACTACATCCGCCGTTTCTTCTCCTCTGTAGCGCAAGATAAAAGGCTGGCGAAATGTCAGTGTTCATTGCTGATGCCAGCGGCTTTGAGCTTCTTCTTTAACATGAGTGAAGGAGACGAGCAAAATTCCCGGATGTTCCGGAGGTAACTTTGTTCCTATGTCTTAAGTTTATTATAAGACAGACTGTGATGCCATTCTAAGTAAATGTTTTTTTAAACAATGTCGAATTACGCAGCTTTGTGAGGACATGCATAAAAAATGGGACGAAAACTTTCATATTTCAGCCTAAACTTGATTGAATATTATTTCTATAGATCTACACTAATATTATAAATGTGAAAGTTTGTCACTCCATCACGCCAGAACGGCTGAGCAGTGTGGGATGAAATTTAGCACAAACATAGATTAGAATCAGGAATAGAACACAGTCTACTTTTCATTCCGGTTCATTTTTTATTTATTAAAAGCTAACTTCAGCACCAAACAGCTGAGGCCGAATCCCGCCAAAGATAAATAAAACTCCAGCTTTTTTGTTTGTTTGTTTGTTTTTTCCAACAGAAATGAGGCTAGGCTCAAAAGAATTTCAACCGATTATTTCGAACGATTCTATTTATTTTCTTTGTGTTTGATGTATTTAATGATGTGTACATAAAATTTGATACACATTTTTGATAGATAAGTTACAGATCCTTATCAAATCTGAACCAAATCCGTTAACAGACTCGCTGTCTGATGGCCTGTACATTACCCTGTTCTGTTAACAAAATTAAAATTTGATGTGTCACCTTGATGCTAAAATTTTAGCCTTATAACAAATTTCGGGTTAATCAGTGCGTTCATATCCAAATCCAAATGCAAAAATGCGTTCATATCCAGTTTTCTTCACCACTCAACACACACCATCGTGCGCAAGCACGCACACATACAAACTAGTGAGATGGATTTAGAAAATGAAAATCTAAGAATTCGTCTCGTTCAAAACCTAAAATTTCTATACAAGAGTATGGGGGGTATCTTTGATAAGGAGGTCTGCAAGACCATCCCTTTAGTGCCATTCATGCGTTAATTTGAATTTTTTGTTAGTATTATTAAAAAATGATTTAATATTGAAAGGGTGAAAAATGTTTCCAATTTTTGTGTAAACTTTTTAAAGCAAATTGTAATGTTTAAAAAACACTTTATGATTATATCAGCATATCTAAAAGAAATTCAATTCTTAAATTGGAACCGTCTGCAAAGAATTTTACACAAAGCTTAACTTATTAAATATGGTAATTATAATAATTTAACGCAATAATTAATAATAAAATTTATAATTAATAAATAAAAACGTAATAAATAATTGGTAATTAAATTATAATAAAAAGATTTTGCAAGAAATTCAAGATAGTATAATAAGACAATATTTGTGCAGCAAAAAATATTGACTTTACGTCACTGCGTAAGTCAATCAATGAATAAATGTGGGTAGGAATGTCCATACTGTTATCAAGGGAGACAGGATCTGTACACAATCGTTTCATTAAAATCTTAGACTGAGGGGCATAAAAAATACCGGTTGCTATGGCAACGCCCCCTTTTATTTACTTACTGTGTTATAAATAACACGCTTTCTTCTTAAGAGAGACACAGAAAAAAGTGTAACATAAAAGGGATTTGAAGCTCTTATGAAAAAGAAGAATCAGAATTTCCTGTCCACTTTGTCTAGAAGCCTGTCCATAAACTATTTTGAAAAACAGAACAAACTGACATTTCAGAAGGATATTCTTTAGATATAAGCAGCAGCTGCAATTCTAGAACAAGACACATTCAGCAGCTTGAAATATGTCGAGTTTTTAGAAGGTGCAGGCTTCATTAAATTTAACCAGCATGTCAATTTAATCCGATCATTTAACCAGCATGTCAATTTATCCACCAGGCTGCACACTCTTCTAGACGACAGGGCATGTAACTTCTCAAGCTTGTAAAAAAATTAATGTTGAAAATACGTTGGTTTTTTTGGTCTAAAAGCACAAAGACATCAGTTGGACCTTTTCTGCGCATGCGCAATGAACATAATTTAAAAAATAATACTAATTCAATTGATATTTTTATAGAATGTTTTTTTTTAATATTACCGGGGGAATTAATAATGGCAACAGTTGAAAGAAAAAAAAATAAAAGGAGTTATGAATCTATAGTCCAAAGTTTGGTCCAATGATAATTCTATAATCTTGCTTCATCAATCGTTATATTTTATTCATTATTATAGAAAATATAAGAAAAATACACAAAAAAATCGAAAACATTTTTTTTAAAATTTAATATTGGCTTTAAACTAATAAACCAAAAAAAACTCTTTTGAAATAGTGAAAAAGGATTTTTCTGCAACAATATACTATTTAATTTACGTCATTTAACATTTCAATATTTCGATTCATTTTATTAAACTCAAAATTGTATTGAAATTTTGAATTTTTTTTTTCTTAATGAGTATTTATTATTGTAGAAAGCAATTGATAATTCCAAGCCAAACGGTCGACTCTATATACATATTGATTGATCTTTGAATCTTGTATATTGCCGTAGATTGACATAATCTAGATTGAAAGTATTATCACGTTAAAAAAATTATTGATAAAGAAGAAAAAAATGGTATAAATTTTACTAATAATAACTGTTTGCGTGCGTGCGTGTCGCACTACACAGGATAGAATGTTTGGGGAGAAGCCATCAAATGTGGCGAAAACATACATGAAAATGTGCACATTGGAGCCATTTTTTTAATTATTAAAATTTTATTTCATTAAAAATTAAATGAAATTTTAAAGCTTTTTCACTGCGACTTTGAAACTGTTATAGTATTAAAAAAAAATCTTTACATTATTTTGCAATTCAAAAGTCCTATTTTCAAAACAATCATAAAAATTTCTTTAAATGCGACCATTTCAAAACACAGTTCCTTAAGTATATAAGAAATTTTGAACGAATAATCCTTTGAGTTATAGAACAAATTACGAAATATATTCGATGGTGCACATAAAAATTCAATACTGTGATCGAAACGGCGCCAAAAGTCTAACTCTGTCAGGATAGACTATTAAAATCAATAGATCATGCCAATTGAGTTAAAGATACATTTCAAGGCATTAAAGGGCATGATTTACAAGGGAACAAAACTATTGAGGACAATAACATTTAACATATATGCATAAAAATAATACTCGGGGATTATATCATGCTTTACGTTCGCTTCCAAGGCATGGACTGATTGTTCATCATAACGACCGATAGAGGGCCGAGGAACAGTTATGGTTATAGTACGGTTACAATACTGAATTATTTAGCCCATAACTCCTCCCCTATATTTCGAATAAAAATGTTTAGTTTTAGCATGATTTTTTCCCCAACAGCTGAAGTTAACATTTTAAGAGATTTAAAAAATTAGCAAGACGCATTGCACTTTGAGATCAGAATTATGAAACATTTAAAATAATACGCTTTACATAAAAATTAAAATTTGAGCGTAAAAATGCATTGGTGAAGAAACTATCAAAAGCAAGCTACATAAAATATTTAATTGAAAACGTGAGCCATTATTAATCCCAAAGCACTAGCTGGTCGCTATAGGGGGCTAGTCGAATATAAACCCAACATTAAAAGAGATATTTGGTAAAGAAGTTAGAAAAAAATAAAATAGGATCTTACTTATAGATAGTTTTTATAAAATGCAATTTTTCAAACAGATAACTCGCAAGACGGATCCAAGACGGATTTTCGATTGTAAGACGCAAGACGGATTTTCGATTGTATTTACCCAAAACTATTTTTCCATTATTTGTATTATCATAACACATTATTATAAGACATGACAAGATATTTTGATCTCATTTCTGCCCTTGAGAATAAAGGAGATATATTTTTTGGCGATATTTATACATCAGTCACTAATATTAAACGAAATAGAGGATATATTCGCAAAAAGTTTCTGTAATAGTCTTATGAATATTTTTCATCATCATTATTTATAAAAGAACATTTTTATATGCAAATAGCGAATTTTTACAGCAGACACTACTTGCATACAAAAAATGGTCTGTCATAATATAGCAGAAACAATCTTTTATATACATTTTTCTTTAAACAGTGACTGTCTTTTAAAGAGAAGAAGCCCCCATTAAAATAAAAAGATTTATAAAAATTGCGAAGAGTTATTTTATCGAAACGATCGATGCCCACAATGTACGTCTCCAACTATATTTAAGATCTTCTTAATCGATGAGAAAGTATCGAATGCATCAAAATCAAAAACGAAA
>JAPMOQ010039500.1:0-32505 GCA_026543055.1 Argiope trifasciata
TATATATATCATTGATTTCCTTATAATGATGACTAATTTTTACACAATGACTAATTTTTTTAAGAATTAAAAACATTTTTTAAAACTTGTTTGAATCCGAAATAATTTTTAGTTTCGTTTCCGTAATTTGTTTCGTTTTCATAATTATATTCACTTAGATTTGTTTCATTAATAGGTTCTATTTCATTTACTTTTCATTTTTGTGAACTTTTAGTGTTTAATTCCGGATTAAATTTTAATTTCGATTTCAACCTAATTAGTTTTTGTTGACTCAGGAAACGTATTTTAATGATTTTAATGCTTTTATGGTTTATATACATACACCCACCCACCCACACACACACATACACACACACACATATATATATATATTGCAACTTTTCAATTTTTTTCTTATTTTAGTAAAATTATTATTCATATAGTATTAAACAAGTTAAACGCAAGAAAGTTACCAGTAACTTTTTTACTTGTTACACTCTCAACCTGGTGATCTATCTAAAAACTGTAAATAATATACTAATATTCAATGTAACTTCTCCATATTTACATTTTTTTTCAATATTTAGAAAATTATTTTTAAAGAACGAACAGAAACAAACAGATAAAAACAAAGTAAACAATAAGCAGAATTTTATTTTTATTATCGCAATTTTAAAAAAATTCTGAACGAAACATATCTTATAAAATGTAAGGTATTACTTTGATAAAGCATTCCAAGAATGTATGGAAAAGAAAATACAGTTCTCTATAAAAAAGAATGCTTCAAGGAACTTGAAAAATTCTGCTATAAAGACACCCGTATTTACGAATTGCTGTCATCCAGAAGACTCGTCCGCCGATTCTATCTATGTTACGAACTTCGATCAAGAGAAAAGGAAAGCTAGCGATACAGCAGAGTGTTTTTTGGGATAAATCAACCGAAAAAAAAACTGGAATGCCGAAAAAAAGAAATAATATTTCTCTTTCGACATCGAATAGAAGCATCGAATATTTCTGAGCAGAATGAGCAAATACGGAAAAAATTCAACTCTTGAAGGGTCAACATTTTATTCCACCATTTTTCACGCAAAACTAAAAAAGGAACGAACCTATAAGAACAAACCTGGTAATTATTGTTGACCGTTCACCACTTCGCATGCAATGACGCGCATATAATGATTGAATTTTCAATCAGCAATTAAGTGAAAAGTATTAAACAATTCGAAATGAAAAAAAGTCACTCGAAACGTATCATTATTAAAGGAATTAAAATAACAGTGAATATTCCACTTAGGAAGCTATTCAATTCGTCGTTTAGTGAGGAAGGTGAGTAAGTCCATGTGTCAAGTGGTTGAAGAAGTTTAGCCACTCTCTCGGTGAAAAATTGGAAGAGAACGCCGGTTGGCTCCACCCACTCAGCGAGTTCCTTCCACCGTCGCGCGTCTCCGTTCGAATCCGTTCATTCTTCGCTCGCCACCAGCGCGCGCGAGAGAAAGGGAGTGAGAGAGCTCCCGCGATTTCTCACGCTCTTGATGAGAGAATCCCCGACTTTTTGGAGGATGTTTCGACGCCGTGTCAGACACGCGGCCTCCAAGTCGACGCGGATCGATGCCGGAGACTGGCCATCGTACGCGAGGACGTACAATTCGGTATTCGAAGAAGGGTCGTCGTATCAGAACGGTTCGAATTTGGAACTCGGTATTGATTTCAAAGACGATGCCGAGAACGGAAACACCGAAGTTGAAGGACCGGAAGGGATGGTCGAGCTGTACAGAGTCGTTGTTCCTGTCCTCCTGACGGCCTGCTGTCTGTCCTTCCTCTTCAACATCACCCTGGTGTGCAGCGTGAGGTGCCTGAGAAGGAAGACGTCCCCTACCATCTGCCTGAGTCTGTCCCTCGCAGTGGCAGACGCCTACGCCTCCCTCGTGGTCGGACTCGGATTGCTGGTGAACAGTCTGCTGCCAGTAGTTTACGGAATCGAACCGGGACCATGGAGTCTCTGCTTCATTCTATCGCTGGAAGCTTTCAGACTGGGTGGTCTGGTGGTGTCTGTCTTGCATCTGCTAGCCCTGGCCGTCAACCACTACATCGGCATACTCCGACCTCTCCACTACGCTCGTATCGTCACCAGAGAAACGACGATGGTGGGCATCGTCACCATGTGGATATTTCCCGTGGTCTTCTTCTTGGTGTACTTTGCATCCATCCCGAGCGACGGATTTCAGTCCGAACGATGCACCAGCTACGATTTTCTTCTGTACTCGCCTTTTCGCGTGACCACGTCGGTGCTGTTCTTCCTCCCCCTGGTTCTGATGACCCTCATGTACTCGCACATGTTCGTCGTGGTGCGCCGACACCGGAGAGAGTTTCTTCGGTCCACGAGGCAGTTGCACAGAAACGTCAAAGCCGTCGTGACGACTCTACTCATACTGGGGACCTACCTTTTAGGGTGGATGCCGGCGGTGATGTTCTTCGTCCTCACCTGCCTGGACTGCACCGTGCCGTTCACGACGATCCCGTTGTCCGTCCGGGTTCCGGTAGGCATCTTCATCAACGCCATGATCGTGGCGAAGTCCTTCGTGGACCCGGTCATCTACGTGGTGCGGATGCCGGAGATCAAGTGCGCCCTCAGAGCGATGTGGGTCACGAGGTGTGGTCACCTGGGGGAGTATTCCACCCCCTCCCACTCCAGGACGGACACGAAAAGACTGACCCTCCTGACATCTCGTCGGAAATCGAGATGGAGTGCCAGGAATGGTTCTCAGAATGGCAAAAACGAGTTGCCGAATGCCGCTAAAAACGTTCTGTCGAATGGCGTCGTGAAAGATGCCGCCGTTCTGTGATGTGCACGACTTTTTAAAACCTCTTGATCACCCCTCTTCGATGTGATTTTGTGAATAATACTTCAGTGACCTTCCTGAAAAACATGAAACCTTAAAATGTTTCTAAATTTTCCATTTGTTACTTCTCAAACGCACACATAATGATGATTTGTTAATGAAATAAGAGACCTGGTAAGTACAAATGTGTGTTAGACATTTTTGGATGTTTCTTTTGTACTGCAACCGTGAAAAGAGTGTATTTATGTAGGTCTACATGACGGAAAAAAACTATTTTTCTCATTTAGTTACCGTGTTTATTTGATTAATATTCTTTTTATAATGCTGTGATTCATTATCTTATAGTTGTAATTCATTGTTCAATAGGACCCCCTCTCATTGGATCTTCGATGTTTTAAATCAGCCTAACTTTGTCACACGCATCAATTTTTAAATTGCAAAATGTAATGTTTACATTCATTATTTCACACAATCAAGGATTAAAAAATAATCATTCATGAAACCATTCAAACTTGAATTTTAAAACAAAATATTAGAAATAATTAGGTATATCTAGCACTCGTTTTTTAAAATGCCTTTTTTTCCTAACATGTTATTCTAATTGTATATGCTTATCTGGTAAGTACATCTTCGTTCTAAAATGACCTCCCGACAATTATGCAAAAATATGGTTGAAATGAAAAATTTCCAGAGCTTCAGTTCGAAATAGTTATATAGTTTTTTTGCAACTGCTGACAAAATTGCTTTATTTTTTTATGTTATTTTTCAGAATATCAATAAGTTACAACAGTTGGTTATGTTTGATGCATTACGCATGCAATAATGTTGAAAAAAAAATGATTTTTCAATTATGATTATCGAGAATTCGCTTCCCTTAAAGATCAATTTTTAACATTTTGAGGCCCTGGGTTATGGATATGTGAGATCCTTCTTTTTATAACTGCCAGTTTAGTTTTACTATTTTGACTTTATCAGCATGTTAGGTTTTTTTCTTCTTTTTTTATGAAAAATTTATGAAAAACATAAGTTTTTATTTATTTTCTTAATGTATTTATTTCATCCTTCCTTAAAGTGTCTTAGAAAATGTATAAAAATTCACATTACTACATAACATTTGTTATGAAAAATTTCTGAAGAAATAAGTTTTTATTTATTTTCTTAATGCGTTTATTTCAACCTGTCTTAAAGTGTATTAGAAAATTAGAAAATATATAAAAATTCACATTACTAGATAACATTTGTTATGAAAAATTTCAGAAGAAAGAAGTTTTTATTTATTTTCTTAATGCGTTTTTTCAACCCATCTTATAGTGAATAAGAAAATTATAAAATGCATGAAAATTCGCATTACTACATAACATTAGTTATAAAACATTTATGAAAACATAAGTTTTTCTTTATAAATTTTTTTCATCCTTTTTTAAAGTGTCTTAGAAATTTAAAAAATACATAAAAATTCACATTATTACATAAAATTTTTTATGAAAAATTTGTGAAAACAAAAGTTTTTCTTTATTTTCATTATGCATTTATTTCATCCTTTTTTAAAGAGTTTTAGAAAATTATAAAATACATAAAAATTCACATTATTACATAACACTTATGAAAAATTTGGGAAAAAAATAAGTTTTTATTTATTTTCTTAATGGGTTTTTTAAAACCTGTCTTTAAGTGAATAAGAAAATTATAAAATACATGAAAATTCACATTACTACATAACATTTGTTATTAAAAATTTGTCAAAAAAATAAGTTTTTATTTATTTTCTTTATGAGTTTATTTTATCCTTTCTTAAAGTACATTAAAAATTATAAAATACATAAAAATTAATATTTCGACATAATATGCATTAGTTAATAATTTTTCTCCTTAAAATTGTTGCATTATGCTTCAATTAAATGCATTGAATTATTCTAGTAGATTATTTTAAAAAATCCAAGCGAACGTAATATTAAAATTAGTATTTCGGGATAAAATACGCCCAACTGTATGACATTAATATTTCAATATATTATAAATATTTGATTAACTGTACTTCATTGAATTATAATTTTATTACTTCAGATTAAACAGACGTTTTAAGCTTATTTTATGGTTCAAATAATATCAATTTTTTTTTTTACATTTTCATATTTTTGGCAGTTATGTCAATAACATCTTGTGTTTTAGATTTTCACTTTACATTAATAACATCTGTTTCCGATTTTCTTCCCCTCATGTTAACTCAACTGCAAGCTAATTCAGAGTGATGTTTTTAATTTGTGAATAATCTTAAATTTCAGTTACCTTTCTATAAGTAAAAGATTTATCCTTTAATATTTTGTGAGATTTGAAAAATTCATTGGGAACCAAGTGACTTTCTTATAGTTTTGAAACTACTCGTTTTCTTCTAATTTATATAAAGTTATCATTTAACAAACAGTAATATTTCATTTCATTTCTTCCTATTACTTGAAACTTCTCTTTTTTATTATATGTTTTTTTTTTTTAATATTCAAATTCGTATATTTTGTTTCTTGAAAATTTTGATGTGAGGCATTTTATCAGTATTTTATGATCGTATTTCATTTATCTATTTATTTTGTACATTATTTATACTCTTATAAAATATTTATCTGCAGTGTATCCATGCATATGACCTCTTCCATTAAATGAAATATTTTTCATTATGTGTTAAAAGTTCATTTTGTCTGAAACAAAATTTTTATTTCATTCAAGGTATCCGACTACGTTGAAAACACTGGTATTCGACCACACTGACGATTTTTTTTTAAATGTTATTTCTTGTAATTCAGATTTTTCTCTTTTCAAAACTGTTCGTTCTTTATTAGAAAAGGAAGGTATAACGTATTATCCAGAGAAATTTTAAGCAACATTTATTTTTCAGCTAAAATTTGTCTTTAAGTTCAATTTTAATTTTCATAAAAATTATCTCCCATTAACATGATATCCCCAAAAATAACGGTGGGCCGCGGTGGCCTGGTGGTAAGGTCTCGGCTTTGGAACCAGAGGGTTTCAGGTTCGAGACTCGATTCCACCGAAGATCCGTGGTTTGAGGGGGTCTCTTGCACGTTAAATCTGTCTGGCCAAAGTCCTCCCGCTGGTGTGGTGTGGTGTGGAGAGGGGGGTGCCAGTTCAGGTGTCGTCCTCGTCATCTGACCGTGGTTCAAAATTACGAGGTCCATCCCAAAATAGCCCTCGTGTTGCTTTAAACGGGACGTTAATATAACTGAATTGAACTGAGTCCAAAAACTAATTGAGGTATTTACATAAAAATTTCGGCGGTTGTTTTAAATAATAGGGGCAATGAAGTGAACAAAAAGTTTTATTGTCAATGAAGTACTTTTTCTATTATAGGTGTTTTAGAAAAATTAAGTTGTGAATTTGTGGAAAAAAAATGCATATATACGTATAATTTTACTCATAACTTCTTTGCATCTCAAAATCTTTCTTAGGTTTTGGTTCATTTCAATCCTTATTATATTATATAGCATGTGTATAAAGAAAAATAGGATTGCTGCATTATAATTTTGTGTAGAGTGTTAACCATTTTGCTTAAATATCGTTAAGATTTACAACAAATTTTCCTACTTCTTGAAATATATTATATTCTAAAACAAGTTAATTGTATTTTGTATAATAATTGACACATCTAAAAACCGTAGTTTTTTAAAAAGTCAATTTTTCATAAAAATTTTCTTCGAACATAGTCGGATACCTTAAATGATAATTTTTATGGGAAATGGAAAAAAATTTATGGAAAAAATGCATGTATTCATATATTTTTTAACCGTAACTTCTTTGCATCTCAAAATCTTTCTTAGGTTTTGGTTCATTTCAATCATTATTATATTATATAGCATGTGTATAAAGAAAAATAGGATTGCTGCATTATAATTTTTTGTAGAGTGTTAACCGTTTTGCTTAAATTTCTTTAAAATTTACTACACATTTACCTATTTCTCAAAATATATTATATTTTCAAATAATGTTTTTGTATTTATAATGTTTATAGTTGATAATACATCTGAAAAACAAAAATAGATTTAACAAATCAAATTTTTAAAAAAATTTCCTTCGAACGTAGTCGGTTACCTTAAGTTCAATGTCATTATTAGAAGCGGCAATGTATTAATTTAAGTAATTTTTTTAAAAAGCTTTTTATCATTTATATAACTGAATTTCGTAACATGTTATTCATGTTACTTAAATCACATATTACTGAATTTAGCAAACTATTTACATTAACCGTTTGAGTGCCACAGGCCTTTCTCATTTCTCTACCGAAACTTGCCAAACGGCGCGATAGCGCTTGTTATATTCCATTATTATAGCGATTTGTAAATGAATTTTTTATATGAATAAAAGTATGTAAACGTATAAAATGTAAAATTACTCCAATTTTATCTTTTTTTTACCGAAGATTGAAAGGTCACCGTAAAGTTGTGCATCGAGAAAAACCGAACCTGCTGTGATTGTGGGCCCAGAGCGTTACAGTTTTCAGAAGAGAACAGAAGAAGCGCGATTGCGCCGCTTGACACTCAAATGGTTAAGCACTTGATTTATTTTATAAATTTCTTACAATTATTGAAATTTGGGTCATTATTTTAAGAAAAAAATAAAAGAAATTTGAATAATGTATTGCTCATTTGTCTAGATTTCGCTTCATTTCTTGATATCATCCAATGCATTTTGAACATGCACATTTTTATATAACGAATTTCACAAAAAGGCATAACAACATAATATATATTTTTTGAAAATCTCTGCAAAAAGATTATTTGAAATATAAATAGAATAAAAAAGATAACGGAAATACCGCATTAGAGTTAATATTGAAAAAAAATTCTTTAAATAAAATGAGAACACAAAAAAGATTTTTCACCAGTCTCTGCCAAATCGTGCAAAAAAGTACAAACTTTCCTCAACATCAAATTAAGAGTACAATTAGGTTTAAGGTATCCCACTACATTCGATTTTTTTTTTCGAAAAATTGGAAAAACATTTTAAAAACTATTTATGGTTTTTAGATGTATTGTTAATTATAAGCACTATGAATACAGAAATTTTATTTAAAAAATATAATACATTTTGAGAAATAGGAAAATGCGACGTAAATTTTAATAAAATTTGTACAAAACGGTTAAAACTCTACACAAAATTGTGATGGAGAAATCCTATTTTTTTACGCAAGTTATAGAGTATAATGATGAATTATATTCTATAACTTTGTACACAAGTTATGGAATATAATGAAAAATTGTAATGCAGAAATCCTATTTTTCTTTGTACAGACGTTATTGAATTTAATGATGAATGAAATGAACCAAAATCTAAGAAATATTTTGCGATGCAAAGAATTTATGGATAAAAATTTACATATATATGCATTTTTTCCATAAATTCACAACTTAATTTTTTAAAACACCAATAAATAAAAAAGTATTTCACCAACAATAAAACTTTTGGTTCATTTTATTGCCCATATTATTTAAAACATACGGTGAAATTTTTTTGTAAATACCTCCATTCGTTTTTGAGATATCATGTTGACGGCGGAGAATTTTTAAGAAAGTTCAAGTTTTATGGGAGCTAAAGACTAATTTTAGCTGAATAGTCTGTGACCCTGGATAATAGGCCAGGCCTTCCTTTTCCTAGAAAAGACGAATTGTTTCAGAAAATCTAAATCTGAACTACAAGAAATAAGAATTTTTTTTTAAGTCGCCAATGTAGTCGATAACTAGTGTTTGTTAATACCTCTGTTAATTTTTGAGACATTCTTTTAACGGTGGATAATTTTTATGAAAATTGACATTTTGAAAAAATTGAAGACAAATTTTAGCTGAAAAATATGTGATTCTGGATGATAAATCTGGCCTTCCTTTTCCTAGAAAAGACAAACTGTTTGGGAAAGCAAAAGTCCGAACTACAAGAAATAACAATTTTTTTAAAAAATTTGCCAATGTGGACTATAAACAGTGTTGTTAATGTATTCGGATACCTTAATATATTTTGTTATTAATACTCTTTACAAAATGACAGTTTGGATATAGCACCATATTTTTTTTAATTTACTAAACCAAAAAATTGACAAAATATCACGAAAAGCAATAGAATTTATAGCTACAAACTGTGTTTGAAAAATAATTAATAATATCGCAGAAAGAAATTGTACTAAAACGAAACTGATGATCCAAAAATAAATTAGATAAATAAAATGTTTGAAATTTAAACTGGTGGAAAAGTAGTTTTTGCGCGATATTATATTTTGCTGCTTTCTTGGGTGAATATTAAAACTTCGAGTACTTTCAGTGAATTAAGGCATCCGACTATGATCAAAGGAAACTTTTTGAAAAAAATGGATATTTAAAAAATTATTTAAATCTATGGTTTTTAGATGTAATGTCAATTACAATACAAAATGTTATAAACACAAAAAAATTATTTGAAAACATTTTATATTTTGAGAAGTAGGAAACATTGTAATAAATTTTAAGGAAATTTAACCAAAATGGTTTACATTGTACACAAAATGGTAATGCAACAATCCTATTTTTCTTTGTACTCAAGTTATAGAATACAATGATGAATAAAATGAACTAAAATCTAAGAAAAACCATGAGATGCAAAGAAGTTAGGGATAAAAATAGACGCATATATACATTCTTCCATAACTTCATTTTTCTAAAAACGCCTATAAAGGAAAGAATATTTCCTCAATTAGAAAACTTTTGGTTCATTTCATTTCCCATATTAATTAAAACACACTCTGAAATTTTTATGCAAATTTCTTTATTAGTTTTTGAGATATTATGTTAACGGTGGTGAGTTTTTACGAAAATTAAAGTTTCAAAAAGGATGAAGTTAAAAAAAATTTTAGCTGAAAAATATGTTTTGCTTAAAATTCCCCTGATAGATAGGACAGGCCTTCCCTTTCCTGGAAAAGATAAACTGTTTTGGAAATTGGAAAGTCTGGAATACAAGAAATAACAATAAAAAATTGCCAATGTGGTCGATAAAAGTGTTTCTAAGGTAGTCGGATACCTTAATATAGCACTTTCACAGCTATTGATATTAAATGCACTGAGTTTTGATGCGTTATAACCTTGCCTTCAGTATGTATTAAGGTATCCGACTATGTTAAAAACACCGGTTTTCGACCCTATTGGAAATATATTTTAAATTGTTATTTCTTGTAGTTCAGGCATTTCTCTTTCTAAAACTGTTTATCTTTTTTACGAAAAGGAAGACCTAACCCATTATCCACATTTTCACACATTTTTCAGCTCCAAATTTTAGTTTCCGTAAAAATTCTCCTCCATTAAGGTGATATCTCTAACACTAATAGAGGTATTTTCATAAAAATTTCAACGTGCATTTTAAATAATACGGGCAATGAAATGAACCAAAAGTTTTATTGTTGGTGAAATACTTTTAGCAATACAAATTTTTAAATAGCAATACAAAAAAATTCTCCAATGTGTTCGACAACCAGTGTTTTGAACGTAATCGGATACCTTAAAAGTCACATTAAAAACCTTTTTTACCAACCATTTCTGGTCGACGAAGAGTTTAAGCTAAATTTGTTGAACTCAGTCACAACGGTATGTTTTAAAGTGCATTCTTTGCGAGATTATATATCGCAATCGACTAGAATTCTCAAAACATCACGTAAAAATAGTAAGTACAGTAAAAGCTCTTTATTCGTGGAGTATATGTTCCATAAATATGCCTCGAATACGGAAACCGTGAATACGGAATGGTCATTTATATGGGATTATAGGGGATACGTTCCTAGGTGACGAAATAAAATAAAAATAAAAACAAATATATAAAAAATCCATTTAATTGAAGTTTTTGAACATTTTGATTAATTATCTTAAGCCTTAGGCAATGGTTTGAAGAATTTTGTAATTTTCTCATGCTTGGCAGTTTTTAAAAGCTCCTTCAATTCAGACTGATACGAAGCAGTAGCATTAGCAATTTGCTTCTTAAAAATAAGACTTCGTACCATAGACGGATCAATGTTCATAAGGAAATCTCAACGCTCCTTTGCCATTCTTAAATCTTTTTTAAGATTTTTCAAATGAAATGTCACGTTTCCAGTGCTTGTTGAAACCTCTTCTTCAATGAGCTGTGAATTTCACTTTTCCTCCAAGTTGGTTTCAGTCAGATCTTCATTTTGCGATTCAAGCAATTCCTGAACGTCACTTGATTCTATCTTTCAAACCCATCTCGTCCTATTCCATTCGCGATTTTGGTTATGTTTGCATTTAACAACATACTTTAGGTGAAGTTGTAATAAGATAAGATTTTTTATTAGTCCATTTGACGGCATTTACAAAGGATATTGGGTTGGAAACCTATTAGAATCCTATTATTATTATGTATGTACTCATTAGATCCAAGAATAAAGAAATTTTCGGCTGCGAATCTAGGAATTGTGTCGCATTTTTTTAATCCGCAAATAGTGAAAATGCGAATGAAGGAAGCGCGAATAAAGAGCTTTTACTGCATATATCGCAATCGACTAGAATTCTCAAAACATCACGTTAAAACAGTAGGGTGCGGAGAAGGATAATATTTCTCATAGAAATAAAAAAAAATTCCGATAAGGGAAAAAAATTCAACCAAGGTACACATGTTTCTTTGAGTAAACTATTTTTCCCGGGAACATTGGATCAATTTTTAAAAAATAAATCTTCTTTATCAACAAAAACTCGGGAAGATAATGGAATTACCGGAAATTAATCTGAAGTTTCTTTTTTCTTTAAAAAAATGGCAGAAGAATAAAGATTTGCTCCAGCTTATCTTTGAGGAACGTTGTCTGTCTGCTCGTTTTAATTGGTTTTGCTTGCTTTGTATGAAGATTTTTTTTATCCAGTTCGCTTACGTCACTTTGCATTCATTAATTTCCTTACATTAATACCAGATAAGATGAAATGTCTGCTTTCATCAAACTTTACGCATTTATTTCCATACATTTTTTAATCAATTTGTGCAGGTGTAGGAAGTTTATTTATTACAGGCTATGAATGGAATGTTATTTCAAAACCTACGGAAAGAGTCGATTTTAATAGGTTTTTATGGAAATAATTAGTTTTTTATAAAATAATAAAGACTTAGATTTTATTTTTATTTTTATAGAATACTACTATAACAGTTGATAATTGTTTTCTTTAACTGTAGAAACGTTATTATTTTTATTATATTTTACGTGAAATATTAACGAAAGTTTTCAATAAAATTTGCATCATTAACTGTTTTTTCATACTTATTTTAACATAGGAAATTAGTGTATTGCGTGCATCTATGTACATATTGTTTGTCATTAATAAAACACCGAAATAAAACCATATTTAGTTCTGATATTTAATTCTAACTTGAATATTTCCTTTTTATAAAATGTTTTTCGCGCTATTTACTTTTTTAAAGATGCAATTTAAAAAATGTGATACACAATATTGCTTTTTACGAATTATACAACAATAAAACTCCGAACTAACTTCATATTTAATTTTGATATAAATCGATGATTGTTGTTATAAATTATTATTTTAAGATAAAAAAATTGCAATCCGTTTTCAGACTCAGACGGAACATAAATTTAATAATTTAGATTATTTACAGTTCGGAATTCTAATTTTGATTTGTAGAATTAAATAAAAAATTAAGTAATATAATTGGCAATCCGGTTATGTATTCGGACATAAATAAATATATATTATGGACATAAATAAATTTATATTATTTTTTGGAAGAAGTAGTCAAGCATACATAACTGATTTTAATAACCAGAAAATTGAATTGAATTCATTTCTTTGAATTGAATGATAACATGCATTTAAATAAATACAATTTCGAAAACCACTATTTTAACACAACAAAAGTCTTCAAAAATTCAATTTAAGAAAGGACGTTTTATTTCCTAAGGAAATTTTTTAGTTCACAAGGAATACAGATTGATAATTTTAATGTAAATACTACCTGTCAAATTTACATTGAAATCCGTATAGGAAGAGTTCTAAATTTCCATTATAAGGCCTTCCATTTTAAAAATGATCTTTAAATCTGAAATTTTCCTTATTATCTTAAATTCGAATGTAATAAATTTTTGCTCGTGTCAATACAAAAATACAGCAATCTTTTATTTATTACAAAACCGCATTCGGTGACCTCTAGGATTCTGGCTTGGAAAATGTTAATTCATTCTTTTGTATGTTAGATGCTTTCGTAGCAAATGAATGAATAGCAAAATAGCAATAATCTTTTGTAAGAATTATTTCAAAAATAGACATTTTGGTAGACATTGAATTCTGTCAGTCTGTTAACTTGCATAAATTTAGACATTTTTTTTGAAATAAGAAGTGATTAAACTTCACCGTTCTCTCTGAATCGAAGCATTTACATAAAAAACATATACAGGGTTATCAGTGAATAAGCCCTAATTTCAAAATTAAATATATCTACAACAAAGATCGATAGAATTATGCGGTAAACTGTAAAAAAGCAGTACAAAAATTTAGAAAATTTAGTTACGAAAATCCTTAACAGAGGGCGTTGTAATCACAATGCCCATAGACGCTTTCAGTGTGACGTCAAAAATGAAAAATGACTCCCGATCTGACTCCTTGTGACTTCTTTCTGACGAGCATTGAAAGACACTGTCTATAGAAACAATCTCGCCACTCTAGATGAGCTTGAATCGTTTATTGGTGTTGCATGTGATTCCATTTCCGTTGGGACATTGCAAGACGTGATGTCAAATTTCATAGTTCGATTACGCCACCTCATTGTTTCGAAGGGTGAACATTTTTAAAAAATTCTATTTGATTGCAAAGGCCGCAACATTTTATGGGTGTTTTTTAAGACTACTTTCAGATAAAGACCTTTTCAGCGTATAGTGCCATCTGTTAACGATTTTTGTAACTAGATTTTCAAACTTTTGTACATTATTTTTACAGTTTTGCTAATAAAAGTACAGTTTTACCGCATAATTCTATCGATCTTTTTTGTAGAGATATTTAATTTTGAAATCAGAGCTTATTCGCTGATCACCTTGTAAGAGTATGAAGACGTGGTATTGAAATTTTGCGTATGTTACAGAACGTTGGAATAGTGTCTCGGAGGGTTATTCACTGAAACTTTCGATGATCTAATCAAAATTCAGCGTTTTCTAATCCCTCTTTATAATTTTTGTGAAAAATCTAATATATATTTTATATATCATTATTAACATTTTTCATCAATCCTTACTTCTGACTGTAGTTGATATGGTGTTGGAAAAAAATACGAAACTTTATCAAATGCATGCTTTCAAAACCGTATTCATAATGAAAAAAATGAGAAAATATTCATTCCTTGAAAGAAAAATTTGAATCAATTCTTCATTATGTAGATGAAAGCTTTTTAAATCGACTCAAAATCGAATCAAAAATTGGTTGTGTTTAGTCAAAGATACTTTAAGGCAATTAAATTTGTATTATTGATAAGGTATTTTCATTAATATTTAATTAATGTGAAATAATACCTTTTTGGAAGACATAGAAAAAAATTAGAAAAATCTATCTTTATACATTTTTAAAAAATTTAAAACTTCATTACAAATTTCTATTTTTCAAAGTACATATCTACCAAATTTGATGACTATAAGTATAATAGTCTATAAGTATGATAGCATCCTAGAGACTTTGCACACGCCTTTCTTTTCATTATTAATAGATATAAATTTTTCTATTTGTCACGTTGCATTTTTAAAAAATAGGATGAGGTATAATGTTTTGAAAAATCAATCACTATCGACAGTGATTAAACCAGGTTCAATTCATTATATATTTTTATGAATTTTTAATGAGAAAATACTCATGCATCTACAAAAACAGTTTCGTATAAATAAAATTGAAAAATAATGTTAACATAATTCAAAATATCAACTAAATAGCTATTCCAGGCTCGATTTCGGAATTGATTTTTCAAAAAAGCCACTAGTCCATGCACGTCTAATAGATTTTTTGAAACCTTTTTCCTCGAATTGCTGAAATATAGTTACAGTTTTAAAATAAATTGCTATTTCAAGTAAAATTTCGTCAATACTACGGCTCCAAATTTGGATACAGTTATCGAAAGAACATTTTCATATCTTATAATTGGAGAATTGACGTTTAATACTAAACATTTGTTCTTAAACGAAGTTTAATAATTGGATTTTGCATTTTTCATTCGCTCGTTATCCAGCGAAACGTTAGAGTACATTGTAGAGTCAAGGAAGGTTCATGCCTGACTGAGAAAATCTCAGCAATAGATTTGAACAGGAAAATCAGGAGTATTATCTTATAATTGGAGAATAAAACAAAATCTATCGGAATAAAACAATTTTTAATCTTTGTTTCAGAATCACGTTTCAGTGGGGAAAAGAGACTATTTCCCTTTTTCTCTCCAACAACAAGACTGAAATAATCGATCGTCCGCAAAAATGTGATCGGACAGAAGACCCTCACGTCACGGTTATTGACTCCTCGATTGACTGTTGTTAATTCTTGTCTCTTCGGGGTGGTTCTCTCGATTAAAGTCATTATTCATGACCTCATTGTTTCTGATGGAAATTTTGACTTTTTTATTTGAGAAATACAAATCTATATAAATAAAAATGAAACTTTGTCTCTTGTGCCTTTCGAAACCGTTCATCTAATTGCGATGAAATTTGGTCAGCTTATTGCTTACATCTACTGAATGGTTATGTATATATATATATAGTACAATTATCTAAAAATAAAAATAAAAATTTGGATCTCAACGACGTTGATTTACCAAGAATTGATCGCCAAATAAATCGCCGAAGAGACAAAATAGATTCAGTAGAAATGCTAAATCCAAGTGGAAGATTAATATCGTATAACTATTGAACACAATGCCATTCAAGTCATTCTCAGCGGTAACAACTTTATTGCAGATTATCCGAGAACATTTTTGGGAGACCAATCCTGAGGATTTTAAATTTTAATGAAATTTTAACGTTTTTCACGGTAAATTCCGAAAATATTATGGTACAAATAATTTTGCACCATCTTAGTTTTCAAGAAATTATCTTTTCAACTTAATTCAAGATTTTAAATGTATTTTCTATGTTTAATCCATTTTAAAAGAAAACGTTTTAATCACATTTTCTAACATTAAACCTGATAATTCCGAACGAATATGAAACGAATCGCGAGATGCAATAAATATTTTCTTTCATTACTGTTTACGCACGCTTGCAGCGCCAACTCTCCCTGGGGTGGAGAAAGAAGAAACCTCACAGTTCAGACTCGGTTCTCGGAGGAGTTGGACCCAGAGATAGTTGCTCCTCTACTAAGAAGAGACGAAATACTCTGATTTATTTTATGGTTTATGTTTCCTCCTATTAAGCGAGGTTGTGTTGCAATATTTTAATGCTTATGAAATTAAGTAGCATATCCTTGAGTTTCACAATAAACTGTTTAAAAAACTACAGTCCACTACTCTTTCATTGGGCTACACACAATTACCATTCTGAAAGAACATCAAGCATTTACAATTCCAAAAGGACATACAAATCTAATACATACAAATGAATATTTGTTTGTAGAATGGAATAATAAAAGTAGAATAAATACTATTTTTGCTTATTCTTTATATATCGTTCAATTTTAATGAATGTATTCGCTGCCGACAAGAAAATAAATATCATTCTTCCTATCATTCTTAATGAAACAAGATAATTATTTCAAATTCCAAACGATTTTTCCAAGAAATAAATTCTACTGCGGCAGCAACGCGCCGGGTACCAGCTAATTCGAAATAAAACCCAAACTCTATCGAATGAATTTATTTGAGAACTCTATTAAACTCGGATGCAGCATTTCAACCCTATCGCTTTACTACAACAGCCACTTCACACTTCCACAAAATGGATCGCACTTTCGGACTCGCTCATAGACGAGATGAGTTCATCGATTGGACGCATCTGGATTTGAGAAACACCGAACGCTTAAGAGGCTAATCCTCATGAGAGAGTAAACAACCACTTGAAGAAGTTTGATTCAAACTCCTAAGCCCCCCTCTGAAGAAATGTTCCATTAACAGCTTACCCTAAACCCCAACTTTCTTCTTTACTTGTTCGGGGAACTTCTGCAGTTGTTTTCTGCCAGAGAGCTCCGTGTTCTTCTGATAGCTCAGATTTTTCTACATTTTTTCTTCTTCTTTCCTTCTGTGGGGACTGAGCCCCATTCCATCAAAGTAGCGAGAAGGGATCAACCCGCTTCATCTCGTATTCCGAGCACGATTCGAAGAAAGCGAGGAACGAATGATTCCTTTCGAACGTTGGGTTTTTTTGGTTGTCGTTTGGTTGTCACCACCCGGGCAGTTTATTCGATTCGTTGTCCCCAAATCAAGTGGTGTTTTAAAAGGGGAATTGAGAGACGAAATAAAACTGTAATGGTTTGACAGATGGTATATGTTCAAAAAAAGGAAGAGTCACTTTCGACTTTATACCTGATACGGAAATAAAATTAAGAAGATACCATCCATTTATAACCCAAATAATGTGTGGACATGGGAAATTTCCTGCATATTTCCAAAGATTTGGAAGAACGCAAGAAAATAAATGCATTTGTGGAGAAATGGATATGGTTTACCACTATTTAATGAAATGTATGGACATCTCAGAGTTAAGAAAGGACCTGAAGATTGTCAATAATGATTTAAGTACAGTACTGATGGTACTAGGTAATCTCAAAACTCTGAAGGATATGATGTTAAAGATGGACAGTTTCATTCCAACTGTTTGAGAGTGTGTGCAGGTGGGGAGGAAGACAGTCATTTACTACCCAGAAAGGAATGTTAGTTTGACTGATCGGTCGATGTAAGGCTGAACAATACTTATTCAACAGTCGACCACAACGAATCTTGTCGATACTGCTACGTTCAGTGGTGGCGGGATGGTCTGCTGTATGCAAGAAAAAGAAGTTGATTCGCTTCGGACAACCGGCTCCTGGTTTCTGTTAAGGTGGGTTCAGACCAGGCTTATTATTGTCCGCGATAGAAGATCACGCGTACTTCCGGAAAATCACGTGATCACAAAGGGGCAATGGCAAATGATTGTCCCGTCGGGACAAACGTTGTCCGCGTTGTCTCAAGTGTTCACACGAGGACAACTGCAGAGAGGCAACGTTTGCGGACAATAATAAGCCTCGTCTGAACCCACCTTTGCAGAGAGAGAGAGGGTTCTCTCTTACAGTGATTTTCAGTACTCACGGAGCCTGTGAAAGCAGTGAAGAGTGTATGGAGGTAGTTGTATTTGTGGTGTCGCGCCTACGTGGAGGTTGAATTCCGCCAAGGATCCAACTCGCGACTTCACGATTTGCAGTCGCGTAACACATCCGCAAGACAAAAGTGTTCACCGATGTATAGCGGTTGTTACTGGTTTATTAAGAGACCACCACAATACTCCCCTACCAGTGATTCTGCGAAGAGACGAAAGACGTTAGAATACTAAAAGTTTATCGTGCGAAGATAGTGTTTCAGGAGCACCAAAGGCTATAAAGCGTGAAGTGAGTGTTTCGATAGAGCCAAGCGTTATGGCAAGCGAAGAGTGTTTCGATAGCTCCAAAAGTTATGGCAGGAGAAGGGTGTGTTTCCATTGCTCCAAACGTTTTGGCGAGCGAAGAGAGTGTTTCGGGAGCGCCAAGTGTTATGGCGGGCGAAGAGAGTGTTTCGGTAGCGCCAAGGGTTATGATGAGCGAAGAGAGTGTTCATTCTACCAATATGGTGGTGCTGTATTTGTGGAGTCGCGCCAATGGAGAGATTATTTTCTGCCAAGGATCGAACTCACTATCTTTCGAATTGTAGCCGCGTAACAACGGGACGTTAATGTAACTAAACTAAACCGAGAAGTTATACTAACTGGGGCTCTTCGCGAAAATATTTTTAACTATCATTCTTCTCTAAATTGTATCCATGTGTCTTATTTTTTTCTCATTCTATTTTCAGGCACATCTCTCCCCCCTGTTCCGTTGGGGGGGGGGACAAGAGTCTTTCATTTCCCTCTCTCAAGATGCTGATTAACTGTGTGATAATTCCTGGAAGAATTTTGGAAGGGAAGATTGTGACCTGCGCATTGAAGGAAAATTATGTCAGACCTTGTGTGTAGTGTTGTTCGTATCTCGTCTTCAATGTTAATTATTTGTTTAATTAAGTGTTAATAAATTATTTTTGGCCATGATTGCCTGTTTATTGTTCCCAGCGTGTGTGGAAACTTTACTAACATGATGTACGAATCTTTCACATGATATGCTATAATTGATGAAATCAAGACTAACGACATCATCAAGACTTTGATGATGAATGGATGAGTACTTAAAGAGCACTTGAAAACAGTTAGGAAACTATTTAAAAAATGTGACATATGTGATTCTTTATATATATCTAATACTTGTGATACTTTATATACAACTAGCCCTAATTCCAAATAATAATTCTCTGAAACTACTTTAAAAAATGTTCTACAATTTCAAATGATGTCATACTAACAGTTTCAAAATATTTCTAAAGATTAAATTTGAAAAGAAAAAAAAAATTTACGTTTTAGTGACTCATTCTAGAGAATCATGAAGAAATAGGAATCGTGAGTACAATGGTTACAATCAAATGAGCATTGGCTTGAAAATAGAAATAAAATGCTCAACGCAAATTTTCACTATTTTATTAAACTTAATTTCGGATTTATACCTGATTCTGCTCATGATTAATGTACTGTATTCTACATATTAATCACTGTACCATTTCTGTATTCAGTACGTCATTAATAAATCAATCAAATAAGCTGTAGATTTTTGAACAATATATAAAATAAACAAATAGTATTTAAATATAATGAACTTATTCTCAAATAGATACTTCAGTTTCTTCAAGATCAGATTCTTTTAATTAGAAAAGCATTAAAAAATGTGTAAGAAGAATCAACCCAAAATTTTTGTAGAAAATTAGTAAAATTAATTTTGAAAGTTGCTTAGTAGCAGCCAAAATGTTCTTATTATCATTCCCAATAACATTAATTTCAGTTTATATTATGTTTCGCCTTGATTTCATTGAGAAATATGGTAAATAATAAATCATCTAATTGAAACATTCGATTCATATATTACACACAAAAATTTACCTATCTGTTAACTTTGATATTTTCAAAAGATAGATTCTAAGACATTGTGTTGAAGCACTGAAAAGTGTTTTCTTGCCAAAAGTGATATTTGATTTAAAAACAAAGCTGTATGAAGAATGATAAATAACTTTTTTATGCAAAAATATACTAAGATAGGAATTTTTTTTAAAAACTATATTTTTTAAAAATCACGATTTATTATTTTTACAAAAGTTTTTTGGTTTATTTCATGCAAATATTTAAATAACTAAGGCTATAAGACCTTTACATACAAAATAAATAACGAACACTACTGTGGATGAAATAAAATTACTATCACTTCATATCTCACTAAAAATTGATTTCATCAGTTTGAGATTTTTAAAAATATTAATGAAACATTTCTTTTCTTTCCTTTCAATTCATTTTAAAAATTTTCTGTCAATTTTGAGTTAAAAACTGAAAGATCCTATTATTATTAAATGTAAGAACGCCCTTAAGTGATAGTTTAAAAACATTTATATTAATTCCAAAAGCTTGAATATGCGTTCTTAGTCGTTGAAATATGCGTTCTTAGCCGTTGAAATATGAGTTCTTAGTCGTTGATATATGCGTTCTTAGTCGTTGAAATATGAGTTCTTAGTCGCTGAAATATGCCTTCTTAGTCGTTGAAATATGCGTTCTTAGTCGTTCTTGCTCGTTGAAACTAAACACTTGTAGCAAAAAAATATTTTTTCTGATGCTCTATAATTAAAATAAATCGGTCGTTGAAAAATTTGTCAAAATATTATCGAAGCATATGCTTCTCTGTTCTGATGTATTCTGATGATGATTAGGTGTGTGTCCAAAATGACGTCACATCGTTGAAAAGTTTACAATTACAATTTTAAAAAAATAGAATTTAAATAACTATCAAAAGACTCGCTATTCACACATAACTTTCCTATGCACATGTACTAGATGCAAAAGAAGGTAAAGGCCTTATCACACGGCGAAATATCGCCTGCAATTTCCATCAGCAATTTTCCGTTTTTACCCTTAGAATCGGTCAAGCAAGTTTCATAATCGATAACTTTTTCTTACCAGCTAGAAAATGACATCGATAGTGATGGAAATACTGTCCGCAAACAAAATTCAACCAATCATGTGAAACTTTGATGTGACGTCACACTAGTAAAGTCACTTTCGTTATCATTTGATGACGGAAAGTGCCGACGATATTTTGCCGTGTGATAAGGCTTTTAAGGCAGCTCCAAAAAACATTGAAAGAAAATAAAAGCATTAAAGATAAATTAAAGCATAGAGGGAAAGACAAATAAAATAATAAGGAAAATATTTAAAAAAATGCAAATATGAAATAAAAAAACTAAATAATAAATCAATATATATAAATAAAAGATTAGTCCATTATCCGGAACAAAAATCTAGATACAGAGTTCTTTGTAATTTTTCATACAGAATATTGTCCACTTTTAGCAGTGCTTCATTTTCTCTGCGCATACTTTAAAGAAAGGCAAATAATAAAGTCCATTTGAAGTTTGAAGCTGGTAAAAAACATTTACACTTGAAAATTTGATTTATCACAATGTATAACCGAGAAAGAGTACTTTACCTTCTGGCACAATAAAGAAAAAATTTGGAGTGCAAAGGTTAGTCCAGATAGGTGAGATGTCATAATTAAGATGTAAATTTTTCACCTCTCACTGTAAAAGATATCTCAAAATACGTCTCTAAAAAATAAAGTGTAGGAAACACTTTAAAATTGTGGAAAATTATATGCGTTGGGAAAAAAATATTTATTTGCATTAAATATTACTTGTATTATTTCTAGAAAAAGTGTAAATGTGTAGCATGATTTTATTTATATTTCTAAATAATTTTCATCGTTTTTATATAACTTTTTAATAAAAAGACAAATTATGGCATAGTATCTTTTGTAAAAATGTCGGAAAAAATACAGATAGTCCATTTAATTGTATAAAAATTCTAATTATAATTTAAGACCTCTAATGGAAAATATTTTTTCAATTTCCAAGATGTGAATTTGTAACGCCATTTAATTTGTAATTACATATTGCTAATAAGAAAAAAAAAGTTGATAAGTTTGGAGCGGGTGAGGGAAGTGGTGAATCAAAAGATAAGATAAGATAAGCCAGATAGATTACAAACCAGTCTCCCCACTGGGTTAGTTGGAACCCCACGGCTGGGAAGGAGGGTGTGTGGAAAATGCTGGGGTTTTTTTTCTCTTTCTCTTTTTTTTTTCGGATACTCTCTCGTGTAAAGCTCATATTTTTTTGAAGTAAATTTTTGACGGATAGAGATAAATTTTTGAGAAGCCATTGTAACGTCTCGATCTGGTCCGATCAAATAAAAGGTAGCGTTTTAATCAAATTACTTTATTTACAGCTTTAATTTACATTAAAAAAATACTATTTATCATCTAGGTTAAATGAAAAGTCCATGTGGAAGAACACAAGAATAGTTCCTCGAGATATTTCGTAGAAACTCACGAGAACTGCTAACCAGCCGTCTAAGTCTCGCGCTGGTACAGGGGTTAGCTCCAGGAATCCACCAAATTCCTCGGATGTGATCTTTTCTCGAACGCTCGGTTATCACTGATCTCCTCTCGACCTCTTCACCAAAAAAAACCTCTATGTCTCTTCTCCTTTTTTCTCTCCAAAAAAACCCTCGGCTTTTCTCTCTGCCTTCGACTCCACCTCTCATCCACATTTGAGCATTTGGGCTACCTATTCTCCAATAGTCGTTCAGAAAAAACTTCAATGGTCTACAGTTGACCGCAGGAATGTTAGCGGAATGTTCATAACGGGAAACCAAGCAAACTGCACATCTGTGTCGCAGACGAGATTAGTGCACGGGTGTTCCTTTATCTGGACTCCCTTTAAAGGGCTGGATGTTCGTTCTTTGAAGGAGGGTTCTCCACCTGTCCGTCTGTAAGCAATTACATCACCATAAAACGTAGCTATTGAGGAGACCAGTCTGGAATTGGCAATTATGGAGCGTGTGAAAAAAATAACCCACCATGGTCAGGCCGTGAAGAAGCTGAATCGTTACACCATACTCAGAGTAATTGCCTGCTCGGAGTGTTAATCTGTAGAAATTATTTTCCATTCTAAATATCATATACCATTTAAGAATTAATCGCCATTTTCATTCACTGTAACTTTCACTAATTTTTTATAAAACTGTTCTTATTAGCATTTTTAATGAAAATGAGTTCACTCTAGTTATCAAACCTACGCTCATATGTTACGCTCGTTTTGGAGTGATATTACGTCGAACCAAACTGCGTATTCCTTAAGTCGTTGAAACTAAACATTTGTAGGAAAAAAATATTTTTCTGATGCTCTACAATTAAAAACAATTTCTCATTTTATACGTCCTAAATTTTTTTATCAGTTATTGAATTTTATTTGCGAAAAATCCACTTTATTTAAGCTGAAATTTTATAATTTGAGCATATACATTTTCGAAAATCTTTATTTCTAAGAATTTCACTGTCCATTCTAATTGCCAACGAGTATTTCAGGTATCCGACAACGTTAAAAACAGGTTATCGACCACATTGGCACATTTTGTTACTGTTATTTCTTGTAGATCAGACTTTCCTCTTTCAAAAATAGTTTATGTTTTCTAGGAAAAAAAAGACATGACCTATCATCCAGGGTAATTTTCAGCAAATGATGTTTTTCGGCTAAAATTTGACTTTAAATTCAGTTTTCTCAAAACTTTATTTTTCATAAAAACTCTACACCGTTAACATGATGGCTCAAAAACTAATAGAGGTATTTATTTTTTAAAAAAATTATCGTGTATTTTAAATGATATGGAAATGAAATGACCCAAAAGGTTTTACTTTTAATACTTTTTCATTTATAGGTGTTTTTAGGAAAATTAAACTGTGAATTTATAGAAAAACTGCATATATACCTATATTTTTACCCATAACTTCTTTCCATCTCAAAATCATTCTTAGATTTCGGTTCATTTCATTCATCATTGTCTTCTATAACTTGCTTAAAAAGAGAAATAGGCCTGCTGGTTTAGTTTAGTTTAGTTTAGTTATATTAACGTCCCGTTTAAAGCAACACGAGGGCTATTTTGGGAGGGACTTCGTAATTTTGAACCACGGTCAGATGACCAGGACGACACCTGAAGTGGCACCCCCTCTCGACACCACACCAGCGGGAGATAGGGCTGCTGGATTACAATTTTGAGTAGAGTGTTAACCCTTTCATGTCGATACTGCTCCGTTAAGTGGTGGCGGGGTGGTCGGCTGTGTGCAAGTGTTAACCATTTTGGTTAAATTTCATTAAAACTTACTACACAATTCAATTTTCTCAAAATATATTATATATTTCAATAATTTTGTTCTATTTATTGCATTTTATATTATAATTACCCATATATCTAAAAACCATAGTCTTAAATTGTTTTTAAAAAAATAATTTTCAAAAAATTTCTCAAAATCTCTAGAAACCAGACACGTGTGCGACTTTTTTGAAATCAATTGTCAATTTCTTTTTCGAGAATCTGTATTACTCAGAATTTCACTGCCCATTCTAATTGGCTACGAGTGTTTCAAATGACATCAAAATCTCTAGGAACACCATACACTTATTGAAAATCAACGGGTATCACTTTTACGAATAATTCATACAATTAAAATGCTGCACGCATATTGTGGCATCGCTCCAAGGCCGAGGGAAGCACGCGTTCTTTTCAGGAACGAATTCTGAATAATTCATCCCCAAAATCTAGGGCATCTCCGATCTCTTCACCGCTCGCGAGATAAGAGCACGTTCCTCTCTTATCTCGCGGGAAGAGCGAACGGCAACAGGTGCGAGCACACCAGCAGACGGAGCGAAGTGAAGTGAACCGGATCATCTTCAATCTCTCGCCTGCTCTCATCTCCCCAGAGATTACTCTGTTTTGCTTCTGCTCGAGAATCGACAGGTGGAGGGGTCCGAAATTGAATTATCTCCCTAATCGCAGGTGGCTGATAATTTAGTGATAATTCGCGTGTTATTGCAAAGAATGACTTAAATCAGCTCAGAGATGAAAAGTCTTGCAAAAAAAAAAATTGTAATAAACGATTCCGATTAAGGTATCCTACAACGTCCGAAGGAAAATTTTTGAAAAATTGTTTTTTTTGTACATTTTTTAAAGCTATGGTTTTTAGATGTAGTGTCAATTAAGAATACAAAAAATTATTTGAAAAGGTTATCAGTTATAATTATAACTTGTCAATTATAAACACTATGAATTATTGTAATTGGATGAATAATTGTAATTGTATGAATTATTGTATTATGAGCACTATGAAAATTGTAATAAACAATTCCTATTAAGGTATCCGACTACGTCCGAAGGAAAAAATGGGTTTTTAAAAACATTTTTTAAAGATATGGTTATTATATGTTCTGTCAATTATAATTCAAAATACTATAAATACAAAGAAGTTAATTGAAAATATAATACATTTTGCGAAATAGGAAACTGTGTAGTAAATTTTAATGAAATTGATCCAAAACGTTTTACCGTCTACACAAAATGGTTATGCAGAAAACCCATTTTCCTTTGTACACAAATTTTAAAATATAATGTTGAATCAAATGGAACAAAATCTGAGAAAAATATTGCTATGGTTTTTAGATGGGTAGTCAATTATAATACAAAATACTATGAATACAAAAAATTATTTGAAAATATAATTATTTATAATTATTATTTCTCAGTTATAAACTCTATGAATGCAGTAAAATTATTTAAAAATAAAATATAATTTAGAGAAATAGTAAAATGTGTTGTAAATTTTGATGAAATTTAACAAAAATGGTTTACACTCTACACAAAATTGTATTTCAACAATATGATTTTTCTTTGTACTCAAGTTTTGGAATATAATAATGAACGAAATGAACCAAAATCCAAGAAACAGTATCAGATGCAAAGAAGTTATGGGTAAAAATATATGTATATGTGTATTATTTCCATCAATTCTCAACATTTTTTCTAAAAACGTCTATAAATGCAAAAACATTTCACCAACAATAAAAATTTTGGTTTTTTTCATGAACCGTATTATTTAAACACATGCTGAAAATGTTATGTCAATACCTCTATTAGTTTTTGAAATATCATGTTCACGGTAGAGAATTTTTATGAAAATTAAAGTTTTAAGATGAAAATATGTGTCGCCGTATGATAGGTCAGACCTACTTTTTTCCAGAAAATATAAACTGTTTCGGCAAAACGATAGTCTGATGTACAAGCAATGAAAATTTTTTAAATTCGCCATTGTGGACATTAACAAACGCTTTTTACGTAGCAGTAAAAATATGCATATATATGCATTTTTTCCATGAATTCACTACTTAATTTTTCTAAAAACATCTATCAATGATAAGGCATTTCACCAGCAATAAAACTTTTGGTTCATTTCATTGCACCTATTATTTAAAACTCACGGTGAAATTTTTATGTAAATATCTATATTAGTGTTTGAGATATCACATTAATTACGGACAATTTTTATGGAAATTAAAGTTTCGGGATATTTGTAGTTAAACACAAATTGTTGCCAAAACATGTGTGAAAATATGGATAATAAGTCAGGGATTGTTTTTCCTAGAAACGATTCTCTTGAACACTTCGTTCAAATCAATTCATAACTATGAGAAAAGTTTTAATTTTGTCCAAAATTGTTAAATTTCACACTTTTTGCTGTCAAAAGAAATCCCATTAAAATAAAGAGAAAATTCTGCATTTAAATAATTTTCTGTGTTCTCAAAATTATAAATTACTTCATTTTTTCGTAGAGGAATTTATCATGAGAAAATACAAAAAAGGAATTTATATGTCCTGTGAGTTTATTAAAAAAAGATTAATGCGTGATGTACTTAAGAGCAAAAAATATTATTACTTTTTATTTTTTCCAAATAAACAAGTTTTTATGTTGTATTCCTTATAATAATAATTCTCTAACGCGTGATCTGAGTTTTTCCTCCAAATTAAAAACGGTTTTTCAACCAAAATTGTTTGTAAATTTTAATGAAATTTAACCAAAACGGTTAACACTCTAAACAAAATTGCAATGCAGTAATCCTATTTTCTTTTGTACTCGCATTATAAAATATAATGATGAATGAAATGAACCAAATTCTAAGAAAAATTTTGATACACACTGAAATTTTAAGTAAAAATATACGTAAATGTGCATTTTTTCCATCAATTTTCAACTTAATTCTTCTAAAACCACCTACCAATGAAAAAGTATTTCTCCAACAATAAAATTTTTGGCTCATTTCATTGCCCATGTCATTTAAAACACACGCTGAAATGCTTACGTAAATATTGACATTAGTTTTTGAGATATCATGTTAACGGTGCAGAATTTTTAAGAAAATTAATCTTTTGTGAAAATGGAAGTGAAAGATAAATTTTAGCTGAAAAATCTGGAGGATAGGTCATGTCTTCCTTTTCCTAGAAAAGAAAAATTGTTTCAGAAAAATCTAAGTTTGAATTACAAGAAATAATTTTTAAAAATTCGCCAATGTAGACGATAACTAGTGTTTTTAACGCAGTTCGAATACCTTAATTAGAAACCGTCACATAAACTAACTCCGATCATTCACATTATATTTCTTTAAATGATTATCTTACCATTTTTGTCCGAAAACAAGAATTAAAACCATTACTCAGAAAATCTACTTATTAAGGTCTTAAAGCAGCGCTCTTCGTTCTGCAAGCAGTCGTAGTGACAGTTACGGCAGCAGTTAGTATCTCCAGTTTGCAACATTTCCGTCTTCCCAATTAGAATCAGTGCAATTTGTCTTGGATTTCATTTCGTCTTCGTTCGGCTGTGCTTTGAAGTGAAACCACGATTCTTTTCATCTCGCAAATTGTTTCCCGAATGATAGAGGTAAAGCACTAGGCACGATCTCTGCAACATAATACGACTCCATGGATTTAACGAACATTTTAAGTGCATTATCACTTAAGGCCAAAGGCATGAATTTTGCGACTTGAAATTAACAGAACAAAATGCATGCTACTGTCCGAAACAAATTATACAATTGGGAACTTACCTACTCTAAGATATGACTCATATTATTAAGGTATCCGACAAAGTTTAAAGGACATTTTTTGAAAAATTGGACTTTTTTAAAGGCTATTTGAAGCCAAGGTTTTTAGATGTATTTTTAATGACAATACAAAATACTATAAATACAACAAAATTATTTAAAATTATAAAATATTTTGAGAAACAGAAAATGTGTTTCATTTTGGGCAGGAAGGAATAATGTTTTTATTTAAGGTATCTGACTACTTTCGAAGGAAAGTTTTTGAAATTTGGATTTTTTTTAAACTATATAAGGCTACGGTTTTTAGATGTATTGTCAATTACGATACAAAATACTATAAATGCAAAAAAAAAAATTAAAATGTAATATATTTTTAGAAATAGAAAAACGTGTAGTAAATTTTAATGAAATTTAACAAAAACGGTCGACGCCTTACACAAAATGGTAATGCAGCAATTCTATTTTTCTTTGTACACAAGTTATAGAAAATAATGTTGAATGAAATGAACAAAAATCTAAGAAAAATATGGAAATGCAAAGTAGTTTTGGGTAAAAATAAACGCATTTATGCATTTTTTCCTAAATTCACAGCTTAATTTTTCTAAAACCACCTATAAATGTAAAAAGTGTTTCCCAACAATAAAACATTTGGTTCATTTCATTGCCCATTTTATTAAAAACATTTTTATGCAAATACCTCTATTAGTTTTGGAGATATCATGTTAAATGTGGAGATTTTTATGAAAATTAAAATTGAAGTTAGAGACAAATTTTAGCTGAAAAACATGTTTTGTTTAAATTTCCCCTGGAATGATAGGTCAGTCCTTTGTTTTCTTAGAAAAGATAAACTATTTCGGAAAGAGGAAAGTCTGAACTACAAGAAATAACAATAAAAAAAATCACCAATGGGGGCGTTTAATTTCATTTTTTCGTGTTTTTTCATTGAGTATTTCATTTTTTCATGTTTTTCACATAGGCGGATACTTGACGTTTATATCATACGCCATTACTCAATTAAAATCATGTTACTTTTTATATAATAGTAAACCTTATTGAACAAACTTAATCCAATGAAATTGTTAAAATTTGCTTAATTAATATTTTCCCAAAAAAATTCGGCTAAATTCTTTTCAAAATTAATTCATCTAAACATTAGTAGGTTAATCTTTTATTTTAAATTAAATTATGAATGGCGAAAATTCAACTTCTGTAAAGAAATTTTAAAAAATAGTGATATTTTGCAAAATTCGGTTAAAATTCTCGACTAAGAAGATTTATCTATGAAACTTCTATTCTAACTAGAGCACAGAAATACTTAACGGGTATAACGGACGTTGAAATAAAAATTTATCAATTTTTGAGATATTGTTTTGAAATTTATTTTTTAAATTTTTTATGTTATTCTAATACTGCAAAAAAAAAAAATCAGAAAAATTCATTGATATCTTTTTGACTTTTTTAAATAAAAAAGGAGAAAAAATTAAATATTGTAAAATTTCAAATTGTTCCACGCGCATTAAAACATAACATAAATTGATTATTTCAATTTTTTCAGGTGCATTTTTTAATTCTACAAAATAATTTGTATAGTTAAGCTTTCTGAAAATATGATTTTTAAGTCAAAACTTGAAAATGTTGACATTTTTTGAATTAAAAAAAATTAGTAAATAATACACGATCACTTCAATAAAAAAATTTTAAGACTCATAATCTGTTCTAATATATAAATGTGAAACCTTGGATGTTTTTTACTCAATCATGCCAAAACGGCTATTTAACAAAGATAGATTATAGTCAGGAATAGAAAATAGGCTACTTTTTATTCAGGTTCATTGAGTGATTAATTTTTTTTATTCATTAAAAACTAACTTTCACGCCAAATAGCTGATCCCAAATCCCGCCAAAGATAAGTAAGGCTCCAGAGTTTTCCCCAACAGTGTTGAGGTTAGGCTTAGAAGAATTTCGACCGATTTTTTCAAACGATTAGATTAATTTTCTTTGTGTTTGATGAATCTAAAATTAAATGTTGTTAGTTAAGCGATCTTTCGGATTCATTCTGAAGTACTTTTAAATGAAAAGAATACAGGAAATTAAAAATTTCTAATTTTCATTGTGTTACCCCAACTGCAGTAGGTAAGTCAGACAAGAGCACTACACCGATTGGCGTTGAAAGTTCGTGCGTGATTGTTGACAACTGTGTTTTCATTAAAAGTTTAAAAATTAAGTGTATAATACTATTGTAGCTATCTCCATCTCGATCCATAAATAAAATGGATTTGGGTGGACTTGATTTGCTGTTTTGTTTTATTTTGGGTATGCAATGTAAATAAATTGTTTTTACGTTAGTTTTGAGTATTTGTTATTAAATTGTATTTATATTATATATTTACCGCATATGCTAATACTTTTAAATGTATCGTTTTTAGGTTAGGTTTAATTTTTTTTATTTGTCATTATTTGATAGGTTTTCGTACACTTATAACAAAATTTCCACTTGAATTGAATCGTTGGTGATTGCTAGCTCATCTATAAATGCAAAATTGTATCTTTATGTTCATATAGAATACGAATCTGTACGAATACGGATTGGACGATTTATATAGAATACTAAGAAATAGTGAAACATTACACTAAAAATATTCACACAGAGATTGCAGTCACTTAGAATTTACAAGAACTGTTCAAGACGTTCACTTAAGGTATTCGACTACGTTCGAAAGAAATTATTTGAAAAATTGGATTTTTTAAAAATTATTTAAAGCAATGGTTTTTTGATATATTATCAACTATAATACAAAATACCATAAATACAACAATATTATTTGAAAATATAATATATTTTGAGAAATAGGAAAATATGTAGTAAATTTTAATGAAATTTAAGCAAAAACTACACAAAATTGTAATGCAGCAATCCTATTTTTCTTTGTACACAAGTTATAGAATACAATGATGGATGAAATGAAACAAAATCTAAGAAAAATCTTGAGATGCAATTGTAGGAAGTGAAATTGGCTCTGTTGGCTCAGAATAGAACCCGGGACTTTTGGATCTGAAATCCTATAACATAACCACAGGGCAAAAGCATGCTCATGTCCCGTAGATGTTATCTAGCTTATTTATTCCCACAGACTCACCCTCCAGCGCGTTGACAAACGATATGCGTTGTCGTTGAGTGGTGATGAATTGGTTTGTTGAGTGAGAGGTTGCTGTGTGTAGCTGTTGTGTCTAATGCGCCGTACCCATCTTTGTTTGGCGAGCGGAGAACATTTTAGTCACTCCAAGCGTTATGGCGAGCGTGCGTGAATTGTTGCGTCAAGTGAGTCTGACGACTTTGGTTGCGGGTAGATGGCGCCACATCTGTTGCGTGAAAGTTGAAAGTTCATTACACGAGGTCACCATTGTCGGAAATGATGGCTCAGAATAGAACCCGGGACCATTGGATCTGAAGCCTAGTAACATAACCACAGGACAAAAGCATGCTCATGTCCCGTAGATGTTATCTGGCTTATTAAGATATCACCACACAATGAAGTTATGGGTAGAAATATACGCATATATGCATTTTCTACATTAATTTGCAACTTCATTTTTCTAAAACTGACTATAAATTGAGGAGCATTTCACCTATTATAAAACTTTTAGTTTATTTCATGGCCCATATTATTTAAAACATGCGCTGAAATTTTTGTGTAAATACCTCTATTAGTCTTTCTGATCATGCTAACGGTGGAAAATTTTTTTGAGGATTAAAGTTTTGAGAAAATGGAAGTGAAAGACAAATTTTAGCTGAAAAATTTATGACCCTGGATGATAGGCGGCGTATTTCTTTTCCCAGAAAAGATAAACTGTTTTGGAAAGAGGAAAGCCTAAACTACAAGAAATAACAATAAACAAAATTCGCTAATGTGGCCGGTGTTTTTAATGTAGTTGGATACCTGATACCTTTTAATGTAGTCGGATACCTTTCAAGCTAAAGCACATTTGGAACGTCATGACTGCTGTCTCCAATAAATGATGGGTTACTAGCGAGGAGCCAGTCTTTGATAGGAAAAAAACGAGCTTCATCAATTACTTAATAGGTACGAGAAGAAAGGGAAGTCTTGTAATCAGGTATTCAATCACGCATTGTAGGACATCCCGATTATTTATATGGAAGACATAACAAAATATTTATATGTAAGAATCGTTTTGTGTTTATTTAATGAATAGCTATTACCCACGACTTTGTTCGCAAGGAAAGTTTGATGTATAGGTGCAAAAATCTATTAATTAATGACAAATTTAAAAAAATTTAAACCTAACCTAAAAATGATGCATTTAAAAGTATTGGCATTTACGAAAAATATATAATATAAATAGAATTTAATAACAAACACACACAACTGACTTAAAAACAATTTACATTTTATACCCAAAATAAAACAAA